>JAKCPI010011134.1:0-367010 GCA_023213315.1 Euborellia annulipes | reverse complement strand
TCATAATGAAAATCAACATGCCGGAACTAAATTTATTCTATCTCAATTGAGAGAAAGATTTTTTGTCTCCAGAGCAAGAAATATAATCAGAAAGGTTATAAAACAATGTCTTATTTGTGCTAGATTTTCTGCTGTCCCTCTTCGGCAACGTCTAGCACCACTTCCAGCGGTGAGACTGACTCCATCCCGACCATTTTCGGCCACGGGTGTGGACTACGCCGGACCATTCCTTCTCTGCGAGATGATTGGACGCAGAAGGCAATCACACAAAGCCTATGTATCTTTATTCATCTGCATGGCAACAAAGGCAGTCCACATGGAGTTAGTGTCTTCCTTAACAACAGAATGCTTTCTGGCCGCCTTAAATCGTTTCATGAGCCGACGAGGCGCCCCAGAACACATATACTCTGATCAAGCAACTACCTTCCGTGGAGCTGATCGAGAATTGCAAACCACTCTCACCACGCTACGTCAAATTGAAGAGTCCTGTTTGGACCAACTTGCAAATAAAGGTGTGAGCTGGCATTTTCTCACCCCTTACAACCCCCATGCCGGAGGCCTCTGGGAAAGGGCAGTAAAGTCGCTTAAGTTTCACTTGAAGCGTGTAGCAGGGAAGACCACTTTTACCTTCGAAGAATTTAATACGCTCTTAGTGCAGTGCGAAGCAATCTTAAATTCAAGGCCTTTAACACCTATATCAGATAGCGCTGATTGCTTCGGGGCACTAACGCCGTTTCATTTCTTAATTGGTTCTCCCTCCACCTCCTCCTATGGAGCTGACTTTACTGACATTCCAATGAATCGTCTCAACAGATGGCAGAAAATAATCGCTTTCCGCAATTCCATTTGGTCCTTATGGCTCAAGGAGTACGTCGTGGAGTTACAAAAACGATACAAATGGACATCAGCTCAACCAGACCTCCAAGAAGGTCAAGCTGTCTTCGTTCTGGACCCCAATGTCCCACCATTGTCCTATAAAATAGGAAAAATCTCGAAAACCTTCCCAGGCAAGGATGGAAAGGTTCGCTATGTACAAATTCAAACAAATGATGGTACCATCGAAAGACACATCAGACGTGTGGCACCCATTCCTTCGCCTGATCTGCATTAACTGTCTTCGTATTTATTTATTCTTCAAATACATTAGAGCTCTAAATTCTGTCAATTCTCAATGTCTGAAGCTGACGAGCTTCAAATTGATCTCATATATATATGTCTCGCATGATGTATATATATATATATATTTTCCCTTAAATATATATATATATATATATATTTTTCTCACGCTCATTAATATATATAAGTTTGTTTATATATTTCTCCTTTTTATGTATTTTTTTGTTTACTTTGTCTAGACACAAAGGCGCCAGGCCTTTACCCCGAAGCGGAATGGTCGGGCACCATTCCCAACAACAAGACGAATGGCTTTTCAGCCTTCTCTCAACGCTCCTTACTCAGAGCGCAATGCTCTTTCTTCTCTAGTGGTCAAATTTCCACTAATCTTCCAACGTCCACCTCCTTGTCCCCCCATGGATTCTTTTTCTTTTAGCCCGGGAGGGTGTCGAATCCCATTCGACGTCGATGGGACCAATCACCAGGCGGGCCAAGTGGAGTCCTCACATTGGTGTCGAAAATAAATTCGACACCGCGCGGTGCATTCAAATCACTGGGCCAATGTGGAGACCCCACTTGGCAAGAAGAGAAGGCTCCTTCCGGTGCGTGCGGCGTTCCCGAGCCAAGGAGGTTGCCGGACGCCACTTCCATTCGGCCTTCAGCTCTCATTGCATGCATTTCGTTCGCCCACTGCGGTTCGCTATTCAAGCTCCCTGCTGGACAACCAAAACTCCCTTTTTTTTTATTTATATTTCATTTCCATAATACATTTTCATCCCATTGTCTTTCACTATCATCCGACCCCGCATTTGTCCACTAATCACGATCCCGGCTACGTTTGATACCACTGCGTGAACCAATTACATTATTTTTCTCCTTTTCTTTTTTGTTCCTCTCCTGCAACCAGCAGTGAAGCTCGTATTTGTTATAATTTGTATATTTTTGTTATATTTGTTTGTTATTCGTTCAAATAAACGAAATTTGTTATTGTTTGCCGAAACGAAATTGTTTTCTTTTTCTTATACTACGAAAGGGTTGTGTGAGTATTTTCACCTATACCTATACAGTCCAATTGCTCTACCTTAAACATTTTTATTTCCACACTTAGTATCCCTAATTTTTTTTAGTTTTTCAATAGCATCTTCTAAATATTTCTCCCTCTTCAAATCGCACAGCCTCTCATAATTTTTATTTGCCTCATGGTAAAGCATTTTAATTATAGGTGAGTTGGAGTTTCTATAACATCTAAGAAGGCTGAAGACTTTAGTTCTCATTCTATGACACTCGACATCGAACCATTCCTGCTTGGGGAGAAATTTTTTATAATTAGCTTTTTTATTATTTTTTTCATTGTAATTTATTATCATATCTGTTATATATTTTAGGTTCATACTTGGGTCGTTTTCGGACCAAATTTGCTCGTTTGTTGAATTTTCAATTGCAGCTCTATAAAAATCTTTGTCTCCTGAGACCCATTTAAATTTAGGAAGCAAAGGCATTATTTCATTTTTCTTATTTATCTCTATATAACATTTAAGCGTCACAGGAAGATGATCAGAGAACGTCTCCAGGGCTATCTCAAAAGTCGAAATGCAAGGCAGTATGTCAGCCGAAACGGTACAAAGGTCTATGACCGAACTACCCAAGGGGCCAATGAAAGTAAAATCACCCTTTTTGACCTCCCATTCAAAATAACCATATTATTGTCCTCAAAAAACTCCAAAATCGCTCTGCCATTCGAATTAATCTTAGAGTCCTTTGATTTTCTAGTTGTTTCTAGATTTTTATTGAATACATTTAAATGGTGAGGGATTATTTGTTGGGTACCTATTCTTGCATTAAAATCCCCTATAAGGATGAAATTAAAATGCCGATATTTTTCAATCAGACTTTGGAGAGCCCGGAAGCCGCCCTGCCACTCATCACAATTTAAATATACAGGTAATACATAATAGACCATTTCATTATTTTTTATTTCTAAAGTTTCAACCTGTGATAAATTTACAAATTTAACTATTTTGTCTTTCAACAACCATTTTTTTTACTCCTATAACGCTCCCCTCACTAGCTCTCCCCATATGCGATTTTTTTATAGGCTGGCATGCATTTTAATTCATAATCACTAAATATTTTTTTTATATTAATAAAATCATTTTCCTCTTTAATGAAGGTTTCAAATAAAAAAAAATGTCAAATTGCTTCAGAAAGGATATTAGTTCTATATTATTGTATTTATTCTTAAAATTATAAATATTATACGCAACCAATTTAAAATAGTTTTCATTATCCGCACCTTTTAATCTTAAGTTGTTTTCACATTCAGGGCTAATCATCTGCTTCTTTGTTCGAGGATGGTCGAAAAAAGTTCATAATTGTATTCTTCTGAAAGGGCTGAATTGGAGACTTTACGTCCTTTTTCCTCTTCTTACTTGTTCTCAAGTTCTGCTCAGGAGTCCTCGAATTCTGATCCTGGCTTTCCTCTTCTTCCTCATCTTCCTCATCCTCGGCGTCCACGCACACCATTAAATTCCCTGATAATTCCAGATTTTTAAGGATCTGTAGCCACGCTGAATTAACATATACATATAGGTAAGAGAAAGTAAAAAAGCAACCAAGGCATTCAAAAAAACTAACTGATGGAACCCGAATGAAAAAAGAGAGAGAGGGAGACTTTTGTAGATTTAAATGATAATAAAATATAAAATGAGGGGGCTTTTATACCCGAGATTTTAAAAAAGAAAGAATGACTTTTCCCAGTAAATTGAAATTGGAAATTGGACTTACCCAGTGCAGAGAGATGGGCCCTGAGACGTTGAAGCTCAAACGACAAGGAAGATGATGAAGTGAGAAGTCGACCTCTAGCAATAACCACCTCTGTAAAAGATAGAAATTATTATTATTTTTTTCTTACTAAATATGATTCGTATGTTTGTGTGTGTGTGTGTGTGTGGGATAATAAGGTGTAAGTAGTAAGGAGAAAGAGAATTAACAAAAAAATATAAAAATAAAATGTTAACCCTTTATAAAAGTGAAATATACAAATAATAAATACCTTTTAAGAGCGAGATGTGGTGTTTGTGACGTTTTATTCTCACTGATATCATCGCAATAGACGAGATGCAGATCAGTTGACAATTAAAAAAAAAAATTTGAGTGTATGCTGTTTCTTTGATCATAAGGAAGACTCACATTGGATTATTTTTTCTTTCTTTTATAACAATCATGACGCACTTGTATGATTTTTTCCAAAGTTCTATCTCTCTTCTGAAACAAAGAAACATTTAATTAATTATTATTCCTATTTTATTGTAATATCTTAAGATTAATTTTAAATATTAGAAAAAAAATTTATTTAACCCGTAATCCGTTTACAAATATCCATTTTAAATATACAGTATATTATTTGGAGCAAGGGCGTACCCAGGATCAAATCTAGAGGGGGCAGATCATGGTCGTTCAGGGGGGGGGGCAGCAGATCATGGCCGACCAGATTGTGACATAGCTTTTTCATATATATAGGGGAAAAGCCTTCGAATTAAAGGCATAAAAACCCTCGAGTCCCCTCGCTAGCGCCCCACCTAATTTTGATTAATTTCATCAATTTATAAGCATTTAATTTTTATTTCTTGCTTCTAGGGTGGGGAGCAGCTGCCCCCCTGTCCCTCGCTGGGTATGCCCATGATTTGGAGCCTGTTACGTATTAGTGTGTCAAGCGCCAGGTACCGAGATTTGAGAAAATTAACATTTAAGTTTTTCTGATTTACATTGTTTTGATTAGATTATATATCAATTTTTTTTTTTTTTTTTTTTGTCAATTGTACAAGTAACATTAAATATAAATATGTTTAGGACATATTTCATAAAAATAATATAATATTAATTATAGCATTTGAAACAATATTCCGTGCTTAACTCAATTTTTAATTTTTTGGCGCTTGACACACTAATGTGTAACAGGGTCCATTTATAATAGAATATAATTGACTTATCTTATGAAAGTATTATTATATAGAGAATTTCAACCTCCTAGCTCAATTCCTTCATGCTTTAAATTGAACCCAAACAGACACACAGACCGAGAAAACCACTTTTTGGATTCAGGGGACCTCAAAACGTGTATATCTATGTATATTAACTTATAGATATAGGTAAGAGAAAGTAAAAATTCAAATCCGAATTGAGATTAGTTCGATATACAAAAAGATGCGGCAACTCACCCCAGTAAAATTCTAAGTGGACTAATCCTATCTTACTTTTCTACCTAATGAAAAAAATCCCTACAAAATTCTGCAGGGCATTCTATGGGTTTCTAAGTTACCCAGTGTTTTTATTATCTGTTTATGAGAGTTTCGAAATCTTTAAAAATTAATTCCGTCCCAGTAATAAGAAATTTTAGAATGACATTAAAATGTTTCTACCCCACTATGCTATTTGCTAAATATTGAATATAAATTTTAACTCAAACGGAATGCACTTATTTTTTAGTAAAAGTATTAAAAAAAAAGGGGATGGGGCATTAACCCCCCTGGATGCCTTCATATCTCCCCCCCCCACCTCCCTTTAAGGAAATGCGAGCCTTCACCGCGAATTACTCTCAAAATAATTTGAAAACATTTATAAAAAATTATTATTATTTTTATTTTATTTTGAAATTATTTTATTTTAATTTTCAACCTTTAATCCACCCCTGTGTAAAAGTATATTAAGGAAATTTGATTAACAAAAATATAGAAGAATATAATTGTAAATAATGGTGACTTAAGAAAAGATAAAAAAAAAACTAATTTTTTTTTCAATGACACCTACACTCCCCCTCCCCTTTTTAATAGCTTATATTCTCCCTCTACCCTTAGTGAAATACAAATATTTAATTTCATATTCAAAAGAATCTTTTTTCTCAGTCAAATTATTTGTTTCTATCATTTTCTTTTTTCAACGATAAAATGCATAATAATTACCTTTAATAAGACTCTCAAGAGGGTGTGTTGGCTGACGGTGAGATCAGGGAGGGTTGCACTATATTAATTATTCACTTTGATTCACTTCAAACACAATAAAAAAAAAAAAACAGAGCAGCTCGGCGCGCCTGGCGCTCGGCCACCGACTCGACTGAACGAGAGACTTGTCTCTTCTCTCTTTCGATAGGAATAAATAGATTGACATAGCAATTCCCTTTTTATTAAAAGTAAAAAAATACCTTTTGCTCTAATCTAACTATATTTAGAGCTGGAAAAAAATCTCAAAAAGTGATTTGGAATATTCCAATGATAGAAACAAATAATTTGAAATAAACAACCCTTCATCCCCACTAATAAAAATAATAATCAACGTTATTTTTCGATTGTTTTCTATTTATTTTGTTTCGATTTAGCTAAAAAAAATTAAAAAAAAAAACATTTTTTTCAATAGAGCCATTTGAAATCCAATCTTAATATATAAAATAATTAACAATGCTATCCCCTTCGGCGAGCTTCGCGTCTAGTGAAAAATAAATTAAAACCCTGAAAAACTTCCCTTTGGGTTTTACACATAGTATAATTTTCTAGAATGAGTCTTACTTTAGGCTAGTGGTTTCCAGACTTTAACCTCCCTTAAAAATATTATAAATATTACGAAAACGTAGGGGGGGGTGTGGAGGCCAGTTATTTAAAACTTATTTAAAAATCGTATGACGCCCCCCCCCCCACACACACACATTTAATAAAATAATACAAAAACAAAAATTTTTAATACTAAAAATTATAAATTTCTATAAAAATAGTTTTATTATTTATCAATATTAACTAAGTAAAACCTCCATCCCAGAAACTTCTAAATTTTATTATTTTATTTATAAAACTAGCAATCATTTGGAAAATTGATCATGGTGGCCAATATTCGCGCCTCCCCTTAGAGAAGGATTTCTATAAATCGACTAGCACCCCTCAAAATACTTTCCCACAACCACAAGTGATTTGGAATATTCCAAGGCCTTTCTTAAATAATCAACCCTTCATCCCCCCTAATAAAAATAATAATCAACGTTATTTTTTTTCGATTGTTTTCTATTTATTTTGTTTCTATTTAGCTAAAAAAAAATAAAAAAACAAACATTTTTTTTTCAATTTTTCAACCCCTAATCCAATCTTTTTTTCACATTAAATAGTAGATGGAAAATATTATTTGTAGTTATTAAGAATATATATATTTTGGGGTCTAGGCATTCTTATTTGAGCCATTTGAAATCCAATCTTAATATATAAAATAACTAGACGCAAAGCCCCGCCTTCGGCGGGGCTTTCCGTCTAGCCAGGGGGCTGCGCCCCCCTGGACCCCCCTTGCTCGCCTACTTATATACATACCGGTACATACAAACATTTTTCCCAATTCATTTTTATAATATATAGAGATTATTTTAACGGTTAATTATTCATGAACTTAAGATTTTTTGTAAATCATATCCTTTCCGGGACTCTCCCGGTACACAGACAAAAAATTTACGCCGATATTTTAGAATTCAAAATGTAAATAAATAAAAAAAAAATCGTAAACATGGGTAAATATTTATATTTTGTTACCATGGCAACCCTTTCTCCTAATTTTTTTTTTTCTTATTTTAACGGTTAATTATTCATTAACTTATTGTTATTTGTGAAACAAAACCTGTCCGGGACACTCACAAACATACACAGAAAATTTCATCATAATTGGTTCAGTCGTTTAGGAGGAGTTCAGTCACATACACACGTACAGAAGAATTTTATATATAAAGATTAACAATGCTATCCCCTTAGGCGAGCTTCGCGTCTAGTCAGAAAAAAATTAACCCTGAAAACTTCCTTGGATCCGCCTTTGGGTTTTACACATAGTATAATTTTCTAGAATGAGTCACTTTAAATCACTGGTTTAAAAACTTTGTTACAACGCCTCCCTTAAAAATATTTAATCGTATGACGCCCCCTCCCCTCCACACACATTTAATAAAATAATACAAAAACAAAAATTTTTAATACTAAAAAATTTAAATTTATTTAAAAATATTTTTTTATTTATTCATATTTATAAAACTAGCAATCATTTGGAAAATTGATCTTGGTGGCCAATATTCGCCCCTCCCCCTAGACTAGTCCGCGCCTCCCTAGGGAGGCGCGCCTCACAGTTTGCAAAACGCTGGTCTATATTGTGATTTTCCACTTATTTTTCAGAAAGAGCAATATCGTCACCTGAATCACGTAGTGGCGTATCTCAATATTTATCATTTTTCAGGAGAGCTGTTTATAGTTCGTGTTATATTAAATGTGTAGATACCCAAAACCACAAAACCTAAATAATACGAAAAAACATGGAAATAAAGATTCGTCACTTTGTGATAATGTAAAGAACGCCAGGACACGGCCATACCCGTTATATCTCAATTTTTAATTTTTTTGAGATACGTCACTACGTGATGCAAGCGACGATATATCAAAATCGAAATGCTAATTTGTAAATATCACTAAATCTATAAGTTTTAATGAAAAAATGGTTATTATAAAACCTCAGGAGAATTAAATTTGCTATGAAATGAGCCAAGATTCATTTTTCTACGATACTTTGTTTTCGTTTTATGAAGTAAAAACTGCGAATTTTTAGATAAAATTGCACTTTTTCAAAATTTTAACCCCGGTGAGCCACGGGTTAACGTTACCCAATTTAGCTAAAACTTTGCCATTATCATTTTCTAGCCAAAAGACAACTTTTATGATGTTCGGCCGAAAGAAATTAAAAAATTTTGTTTTTTGCGGCCACCCTAATATACACGTTTTGAGGTCCCCTGAATCCAAAAAAGTGTTTTTCGCGACATGTTTTGTCTTTGTGTGTGTGTGTGTCTCTGTTCAATTTTGAGCATGAAGGAATTGAGCTATGAGGCTGAAATTTTATATTTAAGTTAGGCACCTTCCTGAGGCGTGAAAATAAGCTTTTAAACATAATCGGCCAAAAAGTTCTAGTACTTTACAGATGTACTTTTTCCGTTTTTTTTTTTTAATTTTCTCAAAATTCGTTCAAACGATTTTGATTAAAATTCAAAAGCCAATTATTTTTTAGATGCTATTTAAAATGTATATTCTCATTTTGTCTTCAAGATTGTTTGAAGCACACTTTACTCTTGTAATGTACTTCATAGGAAAGATAGGAGGAATGGTTGCCATGGTAACAAAATATAAATTTATAAATTTTATATCTTGAATTCTAATATATCGGCGTAAAGTAAATATATCTCGACACAAAAATTCTGGTGTGACAAGCACATGACACATCTTTCGATTACCGAAGGTAAGAACCAAGGGGGGAGGTAAAGAGGGTAATTACCCCCCCCCCCCGAGATTTGAAAAAAAAAATACTTTTTTCTCAAAAAAATTTATTTTCAATGTAAAATTTTAAAAATTAATTAGAATTTATATTCTGGCAAACAAATTCAAAATGCGCCTTTAAATTACTGGAATTAAGAAAAAATTGTGTGCTGTGCGACCAGTCACACCAGATTACCCCCCCCCCCCGAGAAACACCTCTGGTAAGAACACAACTTTCGACTACCGAAGGTAAGAGAAAGTTGTGTGCTGTGTGACCAGTCACACCAGATTTGTATTTAATACGACTGATAGTTAAGTCTAACGCCAGGGGTTGAAGCGATGACATAAGAAAACGATGGAGAGAACAAGCGATGTGAATAATTATTTTAAAATGTAAAAAAAAAATTGTTATATAAATAAAAATATATTTTATAAAAATATTTGAATAAATAAATATTGAAACACCGTTTTGCCTTTAACAAAAAGGTCAAAGGTCAATCTGATTTCAAATTCATTAAAATACCAACCGATCATGAGAACATTTCTTTGTTTATTGTTTTATAATTTTATTAGTGTAATTAAAATTAAAGCATAAATTTAATATAAACAATAACAAACATCTGGTCCATCAAGCAATTCGGCATATTTATGATTTTGTTAACAGTCCATCAGATAATTTAAATACGAATATATAACTTTAATTTAATTTATATAATTATGGATAGAAATAATCAATTAAATTTGTAACGCATTTAGAAACGATTTCATATAACTACAGTATTATATATAATTCAATGAGTTATTTTTGCATACGGTATGTGGGTAGCAGTGGCGTAACGTACACCCCTGCAAACCCTGTGATGCGTGGGGGGGGGGGGGAGGCTCGGGCTTTGGAGGGCCGGAAAACCATTTATTAAATAAAAGAAGATTTATGTTATTTTATACAATGTATGATTTCAACAAAAAATCTGGTGTGACCGGTCACACAGCACACAACTTTCTATTATCTTTGGTAAAATTTATATCTTGAATTTTGATATATTAGCGGAAACTAAACATATGTCCAAAGGTAAGAGAAAGTTGTGTTCTGTGCTTGTCACACCATTTTTTTTTGTGTCGACATATGTTTAGTTTCAGCTAATATATTAAAATTCTAGATGTAAACATGGGAAAATATATTTTGTTATAATTGCAGTGGCGTAGCGAGGGGGGGGGGGCAGGGCAAGGCGGGTCACCATGCCCCGGGTGCTACTCACAAATGGTCCAGAGGTGTTTCTCGGGGGGGGGGGGGTAATCTGGAGTGACTGGTCTCACAGTACACTATTTTTTTCTTAATTTCGGTAATTTAAAGGCGCATTCTGTACTTGTTTGCCAGAATATAAATACAAATCAAATTTTTATTAAAAATATTTTTTTTTTTTTTTCGAAAAAAAGTATTTTTTTCAAATCTCAGGGGGTAATTACCCCCTCCCCCCCCCCTTGTATCCGCCCTTGGTTCACACACATACACACACCCAGACGTAATTCCAAAAGAATATAAGAGAAGTTTCGGGGAAGTCATTCCCGATTTATTTCTTCAGAAATGCTAGAAAAATTCGAATTATAGAGAGGGTAAGTGGCCTAGTTCGAATTAACGAATGTTCTCTCCACTCTTGTTACGAAAATCATTTCGTGTTATCGAGGGTATCTAAAAACAAAGCAGTTTTTCGATACAGTTTACCAAAGTTTAGAGTTTCGTATTATCGAAAAATTCGATTTATCAAGAGTCGACTGTATTTTGATTCGAAGGGCGAACTTAGAGTTTATTTCAAGGAGGGGAAATAAATACATGCTTGAAAATATATAAAAAATTAATACCTTTAATCCATTGAATTGATGCATGTGTAGTCGTTTAAAAAAAACAATCAATGATTGGAGTAGGATGGGAAAGAATTGGCCGAGTGGTGAGGAGTTTCATTTTCTATATAAAAAAAAAAAAAAAATCAAATTAAAAAAAGATGTGGTGAAATTTGATCCTATCAGTTTTTAAGAAATTACAAGAGAATTAAAAAAAAAAAATTACATTTAATTAAGTCTTTGAAATAATTTTATTAATTGGTGATTTTTTTTCTTTACAATTATTATGAAAGTTCGATTCTCTGGAAGAGATGAACAACAATCGGTTTTTGGCATTATATTTAAAAAATAATCATTTATATATAGGGTGTTTTTGCAATGTCAGGTGATAATGGGGTTTATATTGATTAAAATAAAGAAACAAGTTTCTTTAAACATATTTCCGGAAACGCTCCTTTCAAACACCCGGCATATAAGAGTATAATTTGAAATTTCATAATAATAAGCAAAAAAAAAATCTCCTTATACCTAAAAAAGTTAAAAAAATTTTTATTTTTAAATTTAATCACAAACAGGTCTGTTCTCTAAAAACAAACGTTAAAATTTAACATCATAAATTGGGTGTTAAAAAGTAAAGTAATAACATCAGGCTTCAAAAAAGCTATTCTCTAATCCAAGTTTTAACAGCGAGCGTTAAAATTTTACTTTTTATCACCAGATGTTAACGATCCATGTTTTGTTTTATCCTTGTTCGTGTTTTTACACCCCTCGGTAATCTCTCGCGCATGCTTACTAACTTGATTTGTTATTTTCAAATCAAGTTAGTAAGCATGCCAATCTGACACACCAGCGTTAAAAAATGCTATTCTTTAAACCAAGTTTTAACAACGCTGTTAACATGTTGCTTTAATCTCAAAGCTTTCAAAATCATAACCTTACTTTTTGATTAAAAACGCCATTTTTATGCATTAAATACGGCGTTAAAATATTAAAGGCACTCTCTGGAATGACATTAATTTTTAACACTATTGACTAAATGTTAACGCTTTGCCGTTAAAGTTTTTGCTTACAGAATAGCAATTTGAGGCAAGGAGGTGTTAAATCTGTTTACAGATGTTAAAAGTTAAGGTTTTTGCTAAGAGAATAGACCTTAAAGAAACCTTTTTTTTAATAAAAAAATGGGATTTATTAAAAGTTATCTCATTAATTGAAACGAATTTTTATTTATTTCATTATATAGACTAGATACTTAACTAATTAGTTGATACAATTATAGCTTAAAAATAAAATTTTTTATTCATAAAAAAAAGATTTCGACGGTTTTAATTGTTATGGCGACTATTTTTTTTTTCTATTAGCTGGGTAGGAGAATTTTCTATATTTTCTATACATGACCCTTTTAGGGTTTTATTTATTGGAAGTCAAACTTAGTTTTTAATAATAAAGATATTATTATCATTAATATTATATTATTATGAATAAATTGTGAACACTGAGAAGGAAAAAGGAAGAGATTATATATCTTCTTGTAGCACATCAATTAAACCTGGACGACATTTAACATAAATAGCACCAGCTAATAAATAACATTAATTTTCAATATCCATTTTTTTTGTTTCCTAAAAACTAAGGATATATTATTATATATAGATATTTTTGTCTAATCGAGGCAAGTCTGAGAATTCCATCTAATAGAGATGAAGCGCTAAATATTTAAAAAAAAAAAACACATTTTTTTTTTAGAAAGAATATAAAAAAATTCTATAGGTGAGCTAAAAAGGATGGTATAGATTATTTACAAAATTAAAATGAGTATATTTTTTTTTTTTTTTAAAGAGCTGAATCGTGTTAAAAAGTAGCTCTTTGTGTGATTATCACATGTAAAGATGACGAGGACCCAGAAATCGTAAATCGTCATTTAGGAGAATCGACGACCCTGTTAACTAACTTAAATCTACAACAATTAATATTCAGATCTATTTTTTTTTTTTTTTTTAACCACTGAGAGATTATTAAAATTTTGAAAAAAAAAACAGAGCCGTGTCTAGTGGCATGAAACTTTTTTTTTTTTTACAGCACACGTTCGATTCAATAGATTATTTGGTTAAAAAAACTTAATTCTATGATGAATATTCTTATCTTTACAAATTTTTTTAAAAAATTGCTACTCTGTGTCGGCGAGAAAAATTAACTTTAATCAATTCTTCTATAGTGCATTTTTAAATTTGTTCAAACTTTAGTCTATTACAATAAAAAATAGAGAGAAAATTAAAAAATATTATTATATGAGTTGTTAATTATAGTCCACATTTTGTATTAATTATTTATTAAAAATATACCACGTTTTCGACTGCTTATTCTGCAGTCGTTTTCAAGAACTGTGCACTTGCTCTGACTCAAGTGAACTAGCCTCTAAGGGACTATTTCGTGCATTTTATATATTGTACAACTACGTCAGCGCCATCTACAGTCACTTAGAGGTTAGTTTACTTGAGTCTGAACAAGTGGATAGTACTTGAAAACTACTGCAGAACAGGGCCGGAACTAGGAGATTTTGTAGGGGGGGGGGCAAAATTTAATTTGCCGCCCCCCTCCTTAAACTTTTCTATACAAAATTCATATCATTTTACCTTTTTTTTTAGTAAATCTTACTTTAATTGCCGCCCCCTAATATTTGCCGCCCGGGGCACACGCGCCCACTGACCCCCCCCCCCCTCAGATCCGGCCCTTCTGTAGAATAAGCAGTCGAAATGTACAGTATTTATATATTTAATAAATAATAACAAAAATGTGGTCTATAATTAAAAACTCAAATAATAATAATAATACACACCACAAAAGCTGTAATAAACAAATTATAATCATTAAACAAAAATCATTACTTGATTACACTGTGAATCTAACAACCTTACATTGAATCAATCAACGTCAAGAGTTTAAACAAAATCTTAGCAACTATATTTCACCCAGTTATTCGAGCTATTGTACAAAAATTGAAGGCCGTGCCGATAAGTCCCCAGTCATTTGAGGGAGGCATATAACTACTTCTCTTTATAACTAACTCTCTGGTCAACAAATTATTCAATCGTTATAATAATCACAGCCTAAGTATTTAATTATCCAAATCCGATTTATTTCGAAACTGTAACTAAATCAACGCACTATAGAAGAACTGATTATATATTTTAATAAAAAACAAATCAGTATTTTCAAGCAATCTTACTTAAGAAGATATATTATCCTATCAATAACAAAAAAATAGATAAACAAATATGAATCTAATAACAATATTAATTCAAAAAAATAAATTCTAATATATTACTCTGTCCTAATTTTTTTTTTTTTTTTTTTTTTGATAGACATATATAACATTACATTTAAATATATATAATATAATATATATATATATATATATATAGACGAATCAATTATTGCACGCATTTGGCCATAAATCTAGACTCGGCACTGTTAAAAACATTTGGTTTCTGTGTATTAGGAGGTGATTATGTGTATTAATATTGAACATTTATAGAAAAAAAATACGCTTTTGGAATAAAATTTATGTATATATAATCATCATTTCTTTTAATAATCTTAATCTCTACATTTCCAAAGAGATATTCGTGTAAATAGACAAATGTGGAGATATAAAATGTATTAAAAGAAAATGTTTGATGACTATATATTTATATATAAATATATACATAAACAAGTGTTCGAAAAAATTTCTGACAATCGATAAAAGAATTTTGTTCATAGTTGTAATTATCAAAATGAATAGACAAATTTTAAAGTACATTTTATAAGTACGCAACATATTTTTAGTCAAAAAAATTTTATATTAAAAATGAACATAGAGGTAAGAAAATTATTTTATGAAGGGTAGTAAGATTATATATAATAATAATATATATATAATAATAATAATATAACCTTAACTAAAGAGAGCACCCTTTTCCCTACAAGAGAAGATAGGGAGGCGGTGAATTTTTAATGAGCAAGATACGAAACAATAACACTGGTCGACAAGAAAGATTAGAGAATCTAGTACATTTTTCCTTTTTATACTGAATTCAGATATGTAGTTAAAATTTTTCCATCATGCACAGTTTTGAAAAATGAATTTTAATAGAAAAAATTCTCTAAAATGGCTATTATTTTGCATTTTCAAGATATTTTTAAACAGACACCGTTTAAAAATATTCAGATAGTTATAATAAATAGAAATTTTAAGTTTCAGACCAATCAGAGCAAAAAAAATTCGATTTTTCTAAATTTTAGACGTTTGCGGCACGTCTAAATGACCTCTGATTGGTCTGAAACTTAAAAATTTCTATTTATTATAACTATCTGCATATTTTTAAAGGTTGTCGGTTTAAAAATATCTTGAAAATGCAAAATAAGAGCCATTTTAGGGCACATTTTCTATTAAAATTTATTTTTCTCTATATCTCTAAAACTGTGCCTGATGGGCCAAAACTGAAATGATATTTGAATTCAGCATGATAAATACTTCTATAATCTCATATCTTTATTCTTGTGAAGGAAAAAAACTTTTGTCGAATCGACCAGTGTAATTTTTTTGAATTTCTAAATTAATTCAAATTCAATTTATCTCAAAAAATTATCCAACTCCTCATAAAAAAAGAAATTAATAATAATTTTAAGTTAAAACATTTAAAAGTATATTCTTTTAAATTTCGTCAGATATAAATTCGAACTTTCCCGATTAAAATATCAAATTTATATATATATATATATTAAATGACCAGTTGATTGAGGGATGATCCTCCAATATTTATTTAAGTCTCTTAAAACCTGCTCCATCCTGACCTAATTTCAATTCCTCGTAGAGAGTCGGAGCGATTTCTGTCGATTGTAGTGGTACATGGAGAGTTTCATGTTTCCAGCCCTGAGACCCTGTGGTTGAGTTGCCATTACTTGTGCTTGACGTAGCGACTTCTGGACTTTGAGTTGAAGAAATCTGAAAAATTAAATAGTAGTTTGAGCAAATCGTGTTAATTATAATAATAGTCCATATTAAAAATAAAAAAAAAATAATTTATAAAATTGTTTATTAAGTTAAATAAGTTCTGATTTAAGAGATTTGTTCCATTTTTATCTGCATTGAACTGGAACCAGTGGCGTTATTTCAAATTTTTCTCGAGGAGGGGGGGTAAACTTTTTTTCTTAAAATTTATTACAAGTATCTTAAATTTGGCCAAAAGATATTTAATTTAATTAATTTTTTAATTTTTTACAGTTTACATACCCGTAGATATATTTTAGTTAGAAATTATAAAAAATGTTTTATATTCTTCAAAATTGAATCATCTGGAATTGGGATAGGAGAGGGGAGAGGTAATCACACGGTCTCCCCCTCTCCAAAAAAAAAAAGCTTTCTGCCTACAGTCCTGGGTGCAAGAGTTCAGAAAGGAGATATAGAACACCCGAGTTAGAGAAGCAGTGCAATCCCTTAAAAAATACGGCTAGCTTTAATTCTTAAAAAAATAAAATTTCTGATTCAAAAAATAAAATCAGATATAATTTTTTAACCCACACCTTTCGGCAGATTCCGGGTTAACCAAGTCGAAGTCATCCCCATTTTTAACGCACTTAATTAAATCAAATTGGGGTCTTTGTGTCTATGGGGTGAGATTTTCTCCCACCCTAAAAGGAGACTTCAGCAATTTTGTGGCAAGCTGGATTCGAACCGAGTTGGGATGAAATTTTAGATCCTTAATCACTTAGCTTAACCTCTTACCTCCTTTCTTTTGTCCTATTATTATGATTGTTTATAATTTTCAATTTCTTTTCATTTAGGCCTAATTGAAATATTTTTTTTTTTTTTTTTTTTTTTTTTAAACAAGTAATTATTTTTTAACCAGATTATGGAGGCTCATGGCTAATCGGATAAGCTGAGAATTACGAATCTAAAGTCGCAACATAACTCGGGTTCAAGTCCCAAAAATATCAAATATTGCCAATGTTTCTTCCTAGGGTAGTAAGTGGGGAATAATCACAAAAGTCCTCAAAGGTTTAAGTGTGTATTTCGGAAATAGCCACTTTAACCTTATGGTTGGTTATTTTTAATGCCATATTGCACTGATCTGCTGTATGATCTCACTACCTAGGACAGGGAGAGATGCACCGAACAGCATTGAATAAAAAAGACACTAAATCTGGCGTGAAAAAATATACTCATATAAAATATTTTCATAATATTCACTAAGGGCCGGTAGGTTCATCTTTGGGTAGTTAGTTGACCAATAGTTAGTTTGTAATGCAGAAACCCTCTTCCAGGGAACAAACCCTCTTCTGTATTAAAGTTTTTGTGAAGCTACCAATTTAATAAAGACACATAACTTATAAAAATTATTAAAAATAAAAATTGAAATTAATATAAATAAATATCATAATTAATTAATTTAAAAAAAAATTAATTTTTTTACCGAAATATAAAAATTACAATACGATAGCTGAAGTTAGGAAAATACTCGACTCGCCAACCCTCGAACATAGTAACAACTTGGATATTTGAAAATATTCAAATAATCAACTTCAAAACCTTGCCATATATCCTAGAAATATATAATCCTGACTGACATAAAATGAATAATAACAAAAAAAAAGAGGTAGATTGCAGATTGCTTCTGTCATTTATATTCTTGAAGTTAAGAATGCTGTGTTTCTAATATCACCCGTTTGTTATATCTTAAACTCAACTTTTGCTTACAGCTAATTTAACAGAGTCATGGGCTAAAAATCCAACATATATCCATATCCTCGAAAGCTGGGTTATCCAATTGAAAGCAAAATGGCTACATCTGATGCAAGCGGCCCTAACACTTAACATTTGTAAAATATATGACATCTCATCATTTTATTGTTAAAAGAAGTTGAATCAAAATAAAAATAACAAATATATCTACTTCTTTTATCAATAAAATGATGAGATGTCGTTTATCTTACTACAAGAATAAAACTGAAGAGGGTTTCTGCACTATAAAAAAGAGAGACTCCACTAACTACACATAGATGAAGCAACTCGCACTAAATATATTGTTAAGTTTTTATAGCCACGAGTACCTGAATATGATCCATGTTAACTTCACGCAAATAACTAGGATTTTCGAAAGCGACTCCGCCTGATGATTTGCTTCCCATTATACGTTTCTTCTTCAAGTACCAAATTCCAGCAATCACTAATGCTAGGACGACCAGAAGCGCAAGAACAATAGCTACAGCTACACCCGTATGTGAATGATCATTATCTGAAATTAATTTATTAAACATAATTAATAAATAGAAGAAAAAACAATAATAGTGAAAAAAATATGTTATTCATACGAAAATTAGCAGCGGTAGTTATATATTGATCTGTGGTCGTAAATAGCATAGGTTTAGTATTAATACTCGTTCCATGATGATTTCCAGCTTTAATAGTACATTCATAAACAGCTCCGTGTTCCAGGCCAGTAATTTTTAGACTAGTTGTTTTAGTATCATTTCTCTTATAAATATTAGTGCCTTTTTGATTCCAAATTACCCTAAAAATAAAAACTCAATTATTAGAAAAAAATTGGTTGTTAAATTACAAAAACGTTTTCAATCTCAAGTATATAAATGTTAAAAAAATTCTCTAAATTCTTGAAAATTAAAGAATAATATAAAAATTTTCATTAAATATCTCTTAAATCTGAACTGAAGACTTTTTAAATGAAAATTTGGTGTTTAGTGCACAGTGGCGTCATTTCAACTTTTTCTTGGGGGGGGGGGGGGGGCAAATTTTTTCTTGGGGGGTGGGGCAAACATTTTTTTTTCTTAAAATTTACTTACAAATGGGTACCCACTCAAATTTGGCCAAAACATATTTAATTTAATTAATTGTTTAATTTTGTACAGTTTGTATACTCGTAGATGTATTTTGGAGTATTTTATTTAGAATAATATAAAATTTTATAAAAATCACAGCTCTTGGGGGGGGGGGCAAATGCCCCTCCCCTGCCCCTCCTCCCCCAAATGACGCCACTGTTAGTGCAGCTCTGTGCTCGCTTTGTAAAAAGATTTGTGTGCAAGAAAGATAGTTTTCATGGAACTTCGGACTTCTTTAAGCTTTGGAAAAAATGATCCATTGAAATATTAACAGTAAAAATTAAAACAGTTTATTACTGCTATATAGAAACGCATCATAAATTAACTCTTAAATTTAATAAAATACAGGTTTTTCTCGTTTCCTGTAGATTTGTTCCCGATGCAACTAGACATTTTTGAAAATGGACGACTCATATAGAGGCGTAGATGATGCGGAGCCGTATTAGGAACAATAAACTCAAGGTGTGATTAGGTAAGTGCATAATAGTATCATATTAATAAAAATAATGATAATAATAATTACCTATAGACTTCAACAGTGGAGGGATTTTTGATTGGAGGATCCCATCTAATTAACACACTGGTAGGGTCTAATAATAC
Source organism: Euborellia annulipes (assembly GCA_023213315.1). Taxonomy (NCBI): domain Eukaryota; kingdom Metazoa; phylum Arthropoda; class Insecta; order Dermaptera; family Anisolabididae; genus Euborellia; species Euborellia annulipes. The sequence goes on along the minus strand of JAKCPI010011134.1, from coordinate 347,277 downwards.
AAATGACATGTTTTGAGGCGGTCCAGGTAAGTGCTCTGAAAAAAAATATATATAATTTAATAGCGATATTTAAAATGCTAGATGCAATAAATAAGTAGTTCACAATGGAAGTGATACCGGCGACCTTTGGGCTTTAAAGAAATCAAGGGAGACAATTTGGTTCAATGGGGTAAAATCTTAGGAAATATTTGCAAATAGATGACAATGGGCAGTACAATATATGAACCCTGTTATTCAATGGTGTGTCAAAGACCAAAATTCAAAATTGAGTTAAGCATGGAATATTGTTTCAAATGCTTTAATTAATAGTATTTTTTATGAAATATGTCCTAAAAAATTTATTTTTAATGTAAAAGCATAAAATTATTTTTACAATATTTCAATGCAGGATTTTACATTTTTCAATAATGATTTATGTACTTAACATGTTGTTTCGTAATACTTAATTTGAAAAGAACAATTTTTCATTTATGCGTCAAGTGCAAGACATCGTAAACAACTATACGCTTGAGATATATTGTTGCGTTTATGCCCTAAGTATTTTCAATTATGAACACCGGCATCGCTATTGTTTAGAGGTATTTAATATAAACTCAAGAAAATATTAATTTTATTTATTTCAAATTTATATATTCAATACACTATTACTATATTCCATTTGTTGAAATTTAATACAAGTATTTCATAACCTACAAAAATTATCAATAGTTAGATTATAATTCATTTTTTACTTTCTTTTAGCCTAATTCTATAATGTTTTCTATCTTTTTCTATGAACTATATATATATATATATATAATTTTCCAATTAACAATAAATTAATATCGTTTAATTGAGTTTTAACCAGTGTGATTTTAACAACCAATAAAAAGTTATTTACCAAATAATATTATATATATTTTTTTCCCTTAAATAAACAAAAATCATTTTTTTTTTTATATTAGGTTAGGTTAGGTTGAAGTGGCCGTAATATTAAGTCTATTTCATAATAATAACTTTGATTTACTGTTTCCAAGCTATTTATTCAGAAATTAATTGATGAGAAAATTTTGATATCACTTTGTATTTAATTTTAAAATATTAATACTATTTAAAATTGATGAATGTGATTTTGATAAAAAGTTTCTATGCTACTAGTATTAAATATAAAGAGACTTTGAAGCATTTTTGCAAATATAATTGGACTTAGAGAATTTTTCAATCATGGGTCAAGGCTTTGAACATTGTTTACAAATATATCGCACATGAGAATTTTGTAAAAATAATTTTTTATATTTTATTTTTTTTCTCTAAATTAGTCATATTTTTAGAGATAATTTATGATATCTGCCATAATTACAGTATTTACTTCACAATTGACAAAAAAAATGATATATAATCTAATAAAAACAATTTAAATCAGAAAAAACTTTAATGTTGATTTTCTCAAAACTCGATATTTGGTCTTTGACACACCATTGAATAACAGTCATATATGCCTTTATTTCTCCCTTCCACTAACCTAAATATTATTACACAAAGCAATTTATAGCTGTGAATGTTATATTATTAATAAGAGGGATATGAAATGAAAGATTCAGCCAAGGGCGGATCCAGTGGTGTTTCTCGGGGGGGGGGGGGGGGATCTGGTGTGACTCGTCGCACAGCACACTATTTTTTCTTAATTTCAATAATTTAAAGGCGCATTCTGTACTTGTTTGCCAGAATATAAATACAAATCAAATTTTTAAGTATTAATTTTTAAAATTTTACTTTAAAAATAAATTTTTTTGCGAAAAAAAGGTATTTTTTCAAATCTCGGGGGGGGGGGGGGTAATTAACCCTTTTACCCCCCCCCTCCCCCTTGTATCCGCCCTTGGATTCAACTAAGGTTTTTTCTTTTTTTTTTTATTCAATTCGCACAGCTGACGTTTCGGTCCCGTCAGCTGAGTGAATTGAATAAATAAAAAAAGAAAAAACTTAGCTGCATCTCTCATTTCATATCCCTCTTATTAATAATAAACTAAATATTTTTTATGAGGATGCGTTACAATTCGACCTCGAAATACTACAGTCTTCAAGTAAATATAAATTGGTTAAAACGTTGCTACACTGCCATGTCAAATAACCTGACGAATTGACATCATTTTTGTCCTTATGAAGAGTGCGATCGGCACTCGAAACGTCGACAAAAAATAGATTTTTGTTTTATTTTTCGCCTTGGCTGCCCTTGTAACGCATCCTCATATCATAATATTCAGCCATCAAGAAACAACTAGTAGATATTTTTTATATTAAGAGGGGTATTAAGAATTTGTTAAACGAAAACTTACCACGGCCTTCATGAAAGCAAGACATGATTTGTTTAGTATGGGTGAGAACACAATAAGTATTGTTCAAAGCAGTATGACCTCTGCACCAATCAAGACACTCTCGTGGAACGCCAGATTGACCGCAACAATTGCGATGATCGGATCCATCTGAAATTCGTGTAAATAATAAAATAGGTAAGAGTAGTGGTATTAAATTTCAAAATTAAATCCACTCACCAGCAGCGCATCTCATTAATTTCTCGAAATCGCCAATGCATTGAGAATTATCTATTACGGCGTCAATATCAAGATAGAAAGAACAGGCTTCCATACAATAGCTGCTGACCTCTTGTTCAATGCAACATTGAGTAACATTGGTGACAGATGCCTAGAAATAGTAAAATGATTTTTTTATTTTCTTAAAATTTTTCGACTTTCGACAGCGATATACTTACCACATTTCGAATCCGCACTGAAACAGGTTGAGTTGCACTGCCGAATGAATTCTGTGCGTGACAATAATACTCCCCTTCATCGGCATTAGTGATCTTATTAATTTCCAAGTGCATTATATATTTAGATTCCTGCAAAATAAATGAAATTAATACAGTTTATCTATTTAAGGGGCTTCAGGAGGGGAATTTTTTTTATATTTATAGAAAATGTAAAAAAAAAAAACTCTACCGGTATTATGATAATTGTAATTTTTTTTCAACGAAAATCAAACAAATATACCAGATTAAATTTAGTTCTAACATCCTGTCATCCATGGGCAAATTTTTGTAATAAATGGGCTTTTTGGCATAATTTTTAAGACCCCTATCTCCAAAAACATGCGAACTGCTTTCCCCTCCCCCCTTAAAATGCAAATATTCAAATTTCTTACGCCATCTTTAGCTTGGAAATTTTTGATATCGTATTTTCCTCCTTGAATGACTGGTACACGACCGGAAGGGTCTCTCCAAAAGATCATGTTCGGTTCAGGGTAGGCATCAACCTGGCATTCCAGGGTGACGGAATCTCCAAGTGCAGCCATGGTTATACCGGAAGCGACGATATGCGGAATATCTGCAAAATTCAAATGGAATATTATTATTAATTAACTGAAAAATTTTATCTATTATTTTCTCTCGTTTAAAATTATTTACTGACAGCTGATGGTGATCTTCCTGAAAGCTTGCATCGGGGTGCCATATCCGTTGTCGGCATAGCAGGAAACCTGGTCCATATCTCGAGTGACGTTAGGGATTACGGTTACCATATGTCGAGTGGTTTCTTGTTGTATGAACCGTCCACTAATATAAAGGGAGATGGTAGGCATTGGGGTACCCATCGCGATACACAGAACGGTCATGCTACTACCTTCCATTACCAGGTTGATTGGATGAACTGTCGGAGGCTGAAAAAATTTTTATACCACAATCTTTGATCGTTTCTTTATCGATTAATTTACCTTACCTCAACAAATGCAGGGAAAGCAGGATCAGTCCAAGCGACCAGAGTTTCAGAAGGTAAACTTGGTCCTTTCTCAGAAACCGCAATCACATAAACAATATATTTCGAATTGGGTTTGAGATTTTCTAAATTATGAGAAGTAAGACTGGTTTTTATTTCTTTGAAAGTTGCTTCGTTATTTGCTTTATGATGAAGTCTGAAAAATAATTCAACAATTTATATTAAAAATAAAAAAGAAAAATTTTATAAGACAAAAAAAAACTGACTTATATGAAAGATGTTCATTTGGTAGGTTGAATTCAGGAGGCTGCCAAGAAATGGTCACCCATGTAGCACTATGACCAGAAACTGCTAATGAATGCGGCGGTGAGGGAACTCCAGGAATTCCACCCTCACCTAATTCTATAAAAAAAATATTAATAGGGCTTAGTTATTTTAATTGTAAATAAATTATTCTATATCATAAATATAATGTTACGGTTGTGAAATGATCAGGCATTGGAAGGAATGCCTATTGGAGAAAACATTGTACAAGTTTTGGTCATTCTATAAAATGTCTGATAATTATACTGGGACTAAATGGCCTCATATGCCAAAAAAGTCCATAAAAAATTATCAATGTATTGTTTAAATTTAAATTTAACTTACAGATTTGTTAGGTATTGTTTAAAATTTTGCTATGATGTAATAGATGGTTCGACGCCAGAGGGCCCAATCATATTGTGAATTTATTTATTTAATGATGTATCTACAGGTTATTAATGCCGAACACCGACTCCTCCAATTACCTGAATGAACGACGTGTATAATAAGAACCGAAGATGGCAAAGAAGTTCCATGTTGATTGCGTGAAACAACGAAAAATTTATAATAGCCCTTAGTAATCAGATCTTCTATAGTAACTTTTGTTATAGTAGAATTAATTTCCTAAAATCCAAAATTTTTATTATAATTTGTCATTAAAAAAAAAAGTATTAATAAATTTTTTATTACGTTTTTATTTTTAAATAGAGCATCAGGTATAGATGTGTTTTCCACTTGTTGATAATAAACAACATAATCAGTGATGTTGCTGTCAATGGGTGGTTGCCATTCGAGAGAAACGCTTGTGTCAGTTACTTCAGTGGCATGGAGTTCGTTAATGGGTCCAGGCAACAATTCCGAGCCTAAAAAAAAAAATTCATATTTGTATTAATATATTTTTTGAAGCAAGTTTTTCCAAAGAACTTAATTTTATAGAATTCTGAATCTAATGCAAAACCCCCATCTCTAGGTGATCTTGAAGTACAGTGAGGGACAATATTAAGTCTCAACCATGTGTTTTCTACTTGTTATTACATACTTCAATGTTTTTAAAAAAATATATATTTTTTAATGGAAACTTTCATTTCAACTTCAAACCTAGAAAATTTCCAATAAAGATTTTAATTTTCTTTTATAAAAACAATGAAATAATCACAAGATGAAAAATCTGGTGTGACTGTCGCACAGCACACAACTTTCGATTACCGAAGGTACTGTGCTTGTCACACCAGATTTTTTGTGTCGACATATATTTAGTTCCCGACAGTACGGAACATTTGAATGCAGATGTAAAATTTATAAGTATGGCAAATATTTATATTTTGTTACCATGGCAACCATTTCTCTTATCTTTCCTATGAAATACAAGAGTAAAGTGGTCTTCAGAAGATTTCAATGGCAAAATGAGAATATACATTTGAAATAGCATCTAAAATATAATTGATTTTTGAATTAAAAAAAAAATCGTTTGAGCAAATTTTGAGAAAATCGAAAAAAACTGAAAAATTACATCAGTAAAGTACTAGTACTTTGTGGCCGATTTTGATTAAAAGCTTATTTTCACGCTCCCGGGGGTGTTTAACTTAAATATAAAATTTCAACCTCCTAGCTCAATTCCTTCATGCTTAAAATTGACACACACACACACACACACACAGACAGAACATGTCGCGAAAACCACTTTTTTGGATTCAGTGGACCTCAAAACATGAAGATCCATCAAAATCTCGACATCGAATTTTTGACATGAATCCAATACTTTCTCTATATATATATATATATATATTACATATATACATAGGTAAGAGAAAGAACAAAGCATGGGTGGGACTTAATATTGACCTTCACTGTACCTAAATTAAAAATGTTTTTTCGTACACATTTTTAGAGTGTTGCAGCTTTATTATAATAGGATGAATAATAAATGAAATCCTTAACAAAAATTGATTCGAATTATATTTTGAATGAATTTTTTACACATAATAACTTGTTGACAAAGTGAAAATTCAATAACATCACTTGTCTAATAACTTTCTAGAAAAGTGATTTATTATCTTAAATTTATTAATCAAAAATAAATTGTCTTTTTAAATCAATTTTATTTATTTTAAGAGTTATAATTTTTAAATTAAGGAGAACAGTACAGCTTCTAAATAAAAGTTTTTCCGCATATACTGTTCTCACTATTAACTAATAAAGCCTATAATTTGTATATTTTACCTTCTTCAAAACATTGGACAATATTGCCAATAAATGGAATGCATGTGGAGGCGGTGGCGATCAATGAATCAACAATTACACCCGAGCAGAGAGGTAAACAAGCTGGAGGAACTCCACGACGTGAACAACAAGAGCTATGATTTCTTCCTCCAGCTCCACAACGAAGAAGAGTGGATAGGTGATCACCACAAACACCTGCCAGGTTTTTTATATCAGTGATACTCGCATCATAAGAGCAAAGTGGCATGCAAAGATCATTCAAGCCGGCTTCCACACAGCATGCAGTCACGTTGTATGAAGTGGTGCTTGTTGTTTCAATATCATCTTGTAAAATCTGTGAAAACATATTTATAATTTACACCACTCTTCATAAAATTATTATAAATAAATAATACCTGTTTGATAGTAGAAAAGACGATTCTAGAAGAAGGTTCTCCTACTCCATAAGAATTAACAGCCTCAACGAAAACCTCATAAAGTGTATCACTTTGAAGGTGTTCAAGGATGTATGGAGAATGAACTTTATGAATTGTAATATAATCTTGATTATAAGCCTTAAGCATTCGGTATTGAATATTATAATATGGAACAGTGTCTCCCAAGAAATCAGGCGCTTCCCATTGGATGATTGCAAACTCAACATAAACATGTGAAAGATGGATCTGTCTTGGTGCGCTTGGAAGGACTCCATATCCTTGCATTAAACAGTTGGTATACTCGCCCATATATTTCAAACATCTGAAACAAAAAAATAAATTAATTAATATATAAAAGAAAAGAGGTGAGTAGAAAAATTTTTTTACAATATTTATTATTGTACTGTGTCGCACTGTACTTCAAACCATTCTATACACGAACAGTTAAAGAGAAAGAAAGCAGATGAAGAATGGTTTCAAACTACTTTGCATCCCAGTGCAATATTTAATATATTGTAATTCACAGCGACTTAACTAGCCTTTGAGGGCGGGGGGCGAAGCTCAACTGGGGGGGGGGGGGGCGTTTTTCGTTCGAGCTGTAGTAAAACCATAAGCAATGGGGTCACGTGCCAGGGAGGTGCCCAACTTAGATATAAAATTTCAACCTCCTAGCTCTACGTTCTTGAGATATTTTGTTTACAGACACACAGACAGACCTTTTTTGGACTCAGAGGACTTCAAAACGATTTTGATAATCTCGATATCGAATTTTTGACCAGTGGGGGGGGGCAAACTTTTTTTTTTTAAATTTACTTACAAATATGTACTCAAATTGAGCCAAAAGATATTTAATTTAATTAATTGTTTAATTCTCTACAGTTTATATACTCGTAGATATATTTTGAAAGATTTTATCTAGAATAATATAAAATTTTATAAAAGTCAGAGCCCTTGGGGAGGGGGGGGGGGGGCAAATGACCCCCTCTGCCCCCCCCCAAATGACGCCACTGTTTTTGACATAAATCCAATACTTTCTCCCTCTATATATTAACATATATAGAGGTATGAAAAAGTAAAATTTGCAAGAAGATAGAAAAATATGGAATAAATCAATCATCAGGAAGTAAATAATGCCATCAATATTTATTGAGAAACACAACTTTCTCAGACTCTTGGATCATATATTTTGATATTTAGAACAAATTAAGTAGCATTCCCTTCTTTAATATCTATCTACCTAGGAAGGGGAAGAAGGAAAAATTTAAGGTCCTAAATCACCATCTTATCCCATTATAAAGATACATTTATGAGTGAAGTCAATATAATTTTTAAAATAATCTAATAGATGATTTAATACTGTTACTGATTGTAAAAGAAAATATAATAATCTAATTATAATATAAAAGATAAAATTAATTACTTGAAATAACTATAGTCAATATGAGAAATGTTGCTTGCACAAAGTTGTTGACAATGTAGAGGAAGTCCACGGGCTTTACAACAAGGAGTATGATCCATGCCATTAACAAGGCAACTGAAAGTGCTCTGTACCCAAGGTGCGCAAATCATTAAATCAGTAACGCCGGTTAAATCTGCCAGAGTTGGATCGCACATCTTATCAACACATCTGGAAAATAAAATTAAAATAAGAAATTATATAACCTATGAGAGTTATCTATATCTATTCTATAATCTATACTACTATATAAAAGACAAAGTCTGTCTGTTTGGAACGCATAGACTCCGAAACTACTGGACTGATTTTCATGGAGGTTTTTTTAATGAGTAGAGAATTTTCTGAGGGTGGTTTTAGGCTATATTATTTCAAATATTTTTAGAGATCTATATATTTGAATAAGATAATAGTATTCAAAATACCTCGATACTAGTCATAGATATATTCAACAAGACATGTGTTTTTTATTGGTGAGGCCAAACATCCCATGGCCCCCGGGAATCGAACCCAGGATCTCCGCCTTTCCGGGGCATAGGCGTGCTATCCATTGCACCAGGCCACCGGACCCTCGACCTGTACCTGGCCTGGTGCAATGGATAGCACGCCTATGCCTCGGAAAGGCGGAGATCCTGGGTTCGATTCCCGGGGGCCATGAGATGTTTGGCCTCACCAATAAAAAACACTCACATGTCTTATTGAATATATTTTTTCAAATTAGGAGTAGATGACACCTTATCAGGGGCTCACAAATCTTCCATAGAAAGGAAAGTAGGATCAAACTCGCTTTAAGAAAAATATATTAATTTAAAAATAATCAAATCTTTCAAATGGAAATTAAAAATTATTTCTACCCCTAAAATACTACATTTCAAAAAAATTATTCGACTCTTCGACCCTGCCCCTCCCATCCTATTTTTTTTTTCACTCGAATTTAATAAAATTTTAAATGACGCTTCCTCAGATTGTAAATAATTGAAAAATGGTATTTCAGATCTCAGAAAGTTCTATCGGCCTCCCCCCCCCCCCCCCTAAAATTTATTTTTCACTCGATTTTTTTATTTCATATTTTTACAAAATTAATTAAAATACATTCATCTGGACAACATTTAGTCATATCCCGGAGTGAAAATTTTCTATGAAGTTGTTTTCAACTACCTAATATTGTTTTTGTTTATTTGACTTTAACCAATCACATCTAATTAGTATCGTAATCGATTAGGTTTTTGTCATATTTTGATTTTTTTAAATAATTGATTACTTTACGTTTGAACAAGTCTTATCCAAGGAACGAGATGAAAAAGAATTGATTAGAATATTCTAACAGAGGTGTGTTAATAAAAAGATCACAGAGAATAATAAAAAAGTTAAATAAATAATTTACATAATCGGCAAATAATTAATAAAGTAAATAAATTTAATGTGTACATTGTAAATAATCAAAGAACCTGTTGAACAACTCTATTGCAAATAATATTGAGAGAAATTACATTTTGTGTGAGATTCCCTTTTCAATGCAGCAACCCTTGATATCTGGTAGGTCCGGAGCTTTAGAAACCGAAGTGGGTTTAACGCCACCGGGGGTTTTCGTCAACGCCCGGACTGAATAAGAAGAAAGACTACTTCCATGTCCGTTGAAAGAAGTCATCGAAACTTCGTACATGGTGAATGAACTCAAGCCTTTGATCAAATATTTATTTTGCGTTCTTGGTACCTGAAAAAAACATAAATTATAATAATAAATTTAGATGAATAAAAAAAATAGAAGTTAAAAATAATTTAAAAATATTTTTGAGCAAATAAATTAATAATACTTGTGGATATTTGCTTAATCTTTAGTATTTTTTATCATTCATTAAATTGAGCCACCGTTATTTATTTAATTTGTTTATTTAGTTCATCAAATATACAATTTAAACAACAGGATTTTGGACTCTGTTTGTGTATTAAAATCATTATATTTGTGAAATTGATTAAAAATAAATAATGTTTTAATGAATATCGAATTCAAAAATATATTAGTATAAAGTGATGTGGATGATTTGCTCAGGGGCCCACATTTTGTGGGATGGCGACCACGAGCTACCCGAGCTGGGACTGGCAGTCCTGTTCTTTACATGTCTGTCCCTTCCTTCTTCCTTTTTCAACAGGCGTCAGACCGTGCGACTGGCGGGCTTGTTCTATTTCTTCCGGCCGCAAAAAACCCTTTCAGCCGACCCCGCATTGCGGGAATAAGGCTAAGAAAGAAGAAGATGATTTGGAGGATGATATGTAGTGGTGTTGGAGTAGTTGATTGTCAATCAGAACTGTTCTATCTAATACTACGGCCCCAAATCCCGGACCGGACCACAAGTCCCCAGACCTCCGACCGAAAAGGATTCGGTGTAGGCGAGGATTTGTATGTCAGTCATCACCGCCACCAGACCTAGGGCGTTTATATTTTGTCCCCGGGGAGAGGTGACTGGTATAGGAAGGGAGAGTCTTCCTTGTTGATGTTATATTTAAATTGTATAATTTGTTATATGCTTTCGTCATTGCAATATGCCAAGCAAGCTCTTTTGTTTTTCAATAATAAACAAAGGAAAGGATATTAGCTGACAAAGGTCTTTTCTCATAAATTGGTCCCCTACGTAAATTGGGTCCCGATTTTGTTCAAAAGCTTATTTTGAGTTCCCAGGAGGTTATCCAAACTTTAAAACTTCTATATCCATCAAAATCTTTGACAAATTTTTTTGACTTTCCTTTTAAATATTACATATTACATATACAGGTTGTCCCAGAAGTCGCGGGAGCCATTGTTGGGATCGATAGAGAAAAAAATTTTGAATCGAAAGTTCCTGAGCCAAAAATTTTTTTGGGCCTTAGAAAATTAGTTTATAATTAAAAATGATAGCAAATCAGGAGCGCGCTACAAGAGAATCACAAGTGAGTGGGGATATTTCATTAATTACATAATTAATAAAATATTAATTACAAACAAAGAAAGTGAATTTCCCCTGACATTAGACAGAGCTTTGATTTTATTCGAAATATTTAAATATTAATTATGTAATTAATGAAATATCCCCACTCACTTGTGATTCTCTTGTAGCGCGCTCCTGATTGGCTATCGTTTTTAATTAATAACTAATTTTCTAAGGCCCAAAAAAATTTTTGGCTCAGGAACTTTCGATTCAGAATTTTTTCTCTATCGACCCCAAATTACTCCCGCCACTTCCGAGACACCCTGTATAGATAGAGAAAGTAAAACGTTGAGGCAAGAGAAAAAGATAAGCCCATATAAGTGAAAGCCTTCTAAGAAAGATTTTTCCGAAGGGATGTGTTGTAATGTAATTAAACTACCTCTCTGTCTTTTTCTCTTTGTTAATTAATTAATTAATTTTTTTTTTTTTGAAATTTTATTGAACTGAAATTTTACTAGTCTAAAAAAAAAAAATCTCAGACCAAACTGAGATCGAGATAATCGAGTTTCTACTGTATTTAATTTTTTTTTTACCAGGATTAGTGGGCTTGAGATTTGATCTCCAAAAACATCCCTCTAAAATCTTATGCAAATTTAACGACATGTAGGCTCAAATTATTCGTATTAGATAATACAGAAATTTATGTATTCAGAACATCCCTGTATATAAATCTATCATAATCATGCCGTCCAAAGGGAGGGGAGACAATATTAGAAAATTTATTTGCTTCAAAATCCTTCTTTGTTATTTGATTTAGGTTCGGTTTTAAGAGACATTTTTATTTATACAACTGTCTCGCGTAAAAAAAAGTAATACATGAAAACGAAAGTGCACAATTTTATATTTCCTTGGAATGGATAGTTAATGAATTTAAAATAAAAGTTTGGACGGAAGCCTTTCCAGAATCAGCAGCTAGGTATAATAAAATAAAACTTTATTTTTCTGCCGACGTTTCGAAAGCTCGTCCTCAGAGCCTATGATAATAAGTTTTATTTCAGTAATTAATTATTTTACAATATACTTTAATATAAGACAAAATATAACATGACACTTCTTAATGATAACTTACACACAAAATTGTCAAAAATAAGTACAGGTTGTGTGGTACGGCATGTTATCATGTTTAAACATGTGGGATTGTACAATTTTTCATCTAAATATCTTGAATATAGCAAGATTTATTTGTATTTGGGCCAAGGTAGTGGTAGCTTATTTGTGACTGCAGGCCTTAAGACAGTGTCAGATCCAGAGGTGTTTCTCGGGAGGGGGGGGGGAATCTGGAGTGACTGGTCGCACGGCACACATTTTTTTCTTAATTTCGGTAATTTAAAGGCGCATTCTGTACTTGTTTGCCAGAATATAAATACAAATCAAATTTTTAAGTATTAATTTTTAAAATTTTACATTAAAAATACATTTTTTTCGAAAAAAGTATTTTTTCAAATCTCAGGGGGGTAATTACCCCCTTTACCCCCCCTTGTATCCGCCCTTGCCTGAAGATGATGGTGGGATGCCATCGAAACTGCTAGCTACAGTTGCGGCCAAAAATAAAATAATATAACAAATATTGTTTTAATAAGCCACCACTAACTTGGCCCAAATACAAATAAATCTTCCTATATTCAAGATGCTTAAACATGTTTGTATTATTTTGTATCAACATAAAAGTGTACAAATATACAAAAACTATTCAATAACCAACCATGCGACCGAACAAACAGCAAGTAATGAATTTTAATATATATATATATATGCGAAGACAAGTTTTCTCGGGTTAAGTCGCGTGGGGTGCTGAGATTTACTCGACGTTTCGGCTCTCCTTTTGGAGCCATTTTCAAGAGAGAAGGAAGTTAGGAGGTAATTGTGGAGGGGGGTTGTTTACGGGGTCGCAGTCTTCCTGGTCCCCAGGTCAATTTGGTGGATGACTCAGAGGCGTGGATTGGTCTCTGAGAACTGGAGGAAGGTTGGGTGTGTGTAATTGTGTTCGGTTTAGGTTGACTACGGGGCCTCAATCTGCCTACTCCCCAAGTCGGTGTGTTGGTGGTGTGTTTGGTGGATGCCTCAGAGGTCTGGGTTTGTCTCTGAGGAATGGACAGTGGTTGGTTCTGTGTAATCGGGTTTGTGTTTGGTTTGGGTTGACTTTGGGGCCTCAATCTGCCTACTCCCCAAGTCGGGGTGTTAGCTCTTGGTTCCCGGGGGTCTCAACCTGCCTACTCCCCAGGCCGAGAGTAACTGACTGCGAGCCGGAGGTGCAGGTCCTTTTTATACCTGTTGCCGGGCATGTGGGCGTGGCTTTGGGAGTCACGTGGCTGTCTCTGATTGGCTGGGCCTGGTCTGGGGGCGTGGCTTTGGGAGTGACGTGCCTGTCTCTGGTTGGCTGGGCTTGGTCTGGGGGCGTGGCTTTGGGAGTGACGTGGCTGTCTCTGGTTGGCTGGGCCTGGTCTGGGGGCGTGGCTTGGTTTGTTGAGATGGATTTGCTGTTGGATATGTTACGTTTGTTTGTGATTGTTTGTGTTTGTTTTGGGGACGTGATATTGTTGTTTCGGGACAGTTTTGGAGTGTGTGAAGTCTTTGTATTTGTGTGAGCCTTGGTTTGGAGTTTAGGACCTGCACCTCCGGCTCGCAGTCAGTTACTCTCGGCCTGGGGAGTAGGCAGGTTGAGACCCCGGGAACCAAGAGCTAACACCCCGACTTGGGGAGTAGGCAGATTGAGGCCCCAAAGTCAACCCAAACCAAACACAAACCCGATTACACAGAACCAACCACTGTCCATTCCTCAGAGACAAACCCAGACCTCTGAGGCATCCACCAAACACACCACCAACACACCGACTTGGGGAGTAGGCAGATTGAGGCCCCGTAGTCAACCTAAACCGAACACAATTACACACACCCAACCTTCCTCCAGTTCTCAGAGACCAATCCACGCCTCTGAGTCATCCACCAAATTGACCTGGGGACCAGGAAGACTGCGACCCCGTAAACAACCCCCCTCCACCATTACCTCCTAACTTCCTTCTCTCTTGAAAATGGCTCCAAAAGGAGAGCCGAAACGTCGAGTAAATCTCAGCACCCCACGCGACTTAACCCGAGAAAACTTGTCTTCGCATACATCCGGTCGCGGAAACCTTCAAGAACATATATATATATATATATTTTTTGTATCACAAGTTCATTTGTTTATATTAATATTATTGTATATTTACATGTTTTTTATATTTTTTTTTTGTTTGATTTGGCTAATAGTAACGACCAAAATGGGTTTTTTGGACTCAGGATGGTCTAAAACGTGGAGAATCATCAAAATCTCGAAGTCGAATTTTTTGACGATTACAATACTTTCTCTTTATATATAATACTATACCAATGATATGAATTTTGTATAAGAAATTTTAAGAAAAAGTTTAAAAGAAGTTATGGGTTCGGCCGAAACTAAAATTGAAGTCAAAATTCGGTTTCGGCTAAAAATCTTGTTTCAGTCGGACCCTAATTAAAATTAATCACTTGCTGTTTGGATGCAGTTTCGGTCGCAGAGTTGTTGAATAGTTTATGTATATTTGCACACTTTTATGACGATACAAAATAATACAAATTTGATAATAACATGCAGTACTACACCACCTGTACTTATTTTTGACAATTTTGCGTTATCATTAAGAAGTTTCATGTTATATTTTGTTTTGTATTAACGTATATTCCCTAAAATAATTAATAACTGAAATAAAACTTGTGACTGAGGATGAGTGTGACTAGCTCTCGAAACGTCGGCAACAAAATATAAAGTTCCTGGGAAGGCTCCAGTACAATTTTATAATTTATAAGTTAAAAGGATTTGTTTGAATGATATATTATTATTCTGATTCAATTTGTTTTGGTGAAATATTTTATACAAATAGGAATAAAGGAATTATAGGATCAATTAAATTTGAATGAGTGAGAGGAAATTTGTAATTTTTCGACGATTACTATCAGCTGTTTTGTCAAGTTTAAACGTTGATGGCCTGTGACGAATCATCTTTTTCCCACTCTGATCCCTTGGACATCATATTTTATTTTTGAATATAAATCTCTCTATTCTATCACTGTTAATAAATCATTTAAAAAAAAAATTTATTTCGTTTTAATTGATAAAATCGTTCTTCAATGTCATTTGAGAATTAGCGGGACCTTAAAGGTTAAAAAAAAACGAAATTTTTTAAAATTATTCAAAGAATGTGAATAGATTTTTTTTTTTTTTTTATGGAACTATCACCGCAGCTTTCACGCTTTTGTAGTTTTGCGGAAATTAAAATTAACGCAATCTCTTGTGATTTTTTTACCTTGAATTGCATGGATTTTTCAGTTGGAGGTGCGGAACGTGGTGTTGTCGTCGTTGCATTCATTGAGTCCAAAGCAGAAGCGTAAGAATCGTAGTCCTCGTCGTAAAAATTATCATTTACTAACATAACAATCATCGTTACATTTATGATATATTCACTAACAGTATCGGCGTTTGTACTTGGTGGTTCCCAGGATACTTGAAGTGAATTTTCGGAGAGAGATTCTACTTCCACATTTTCTGGAGGACTAGGAAGATATTCTGAAAAATAATAATTAAAAAAAAAAATCAATTTTTTTATAAAAAATAATGATAATTATGCTTTTTTTTAAATTTACGTTTTCACATTTTCTTTTTAAAGTACACTGTAAAAAAAATATGAATTTTTAATCGTTTTTTATATAGTTTCGTGCTCTTGAAACCGTACGAATTAACGAGATTTTTAATCCGTAAATACGAATTATAAGATGTTTTAAGTGACCTCGAGTATAAAAATAATACAAATTGCCGAGGGAACTAATATGCATTGTTTTTATACTTTTTTTTCTGGGGACCGGCAAGTTTGTACGAATTAACGGAAAATACGAATAATCCGGCTACGAATTATCGGGATTCCACTCTACTGACAATTTTCTATTACCGAACAACAAATTATATAAACAATCAAGAATTAAATATAATATTATTTACCAATTCCATCAGCAATACACGCCAAGGTCTTTTCAGTATATGAAGAACATGAAAAATGGGTTTTAATGTTATCGTTGATCATAGTATATTCTCCTTTACATACATCCTGACAAATATCAGGAACGCCTTCTTGGATGCAACATGGTACATGATTTCTACCATCTGAAAGAAAAAATAAATAAAAATAAATAAATTTATATTTGGCTAGGTTTGAGTTTCTTTTGTATGTACTATTATAAATAGTATTTAATAAATAGATCCAGATTTTGGGTCTTTTTTGGGTCTTTTGGGTCTAAATTATAAGTTGCTACAAAAAAGAGAAATTAGTCGTAGTGAATGATACTAATGACTAATGAGGAGAAGGCCGAAAAATAACATTTATTTTCAAAATTAAAATTAATCAACAATAATAATTAAAATTTTTATCTAAAAACAAAAGTGTTTTTGGCTGAATTGAAGATTGTATGTCGACAATTTTTTTTCTATGATAGGGAACTTTTTCGGGTTTTTTTCTCTCTCCATTCTTTTTATTAGCCTAAAATAGAGGTGGCAAAGCCAACTTGATCCAGATTTCTACAAGACTTCGGCTGTTCATTTTTATTTTTTAAGTAGGTCTAATATCCAATCGCTTCTAACTGAATGGTTTTGGACCGTTCTAACCGAGCCGAAGGCCGATACTAGGGAACTTTCTCGGTTGACAATAAAAGGCACATGGAAAATATTTGATTAATTTCAACTATAATTACACTGTACAAGATTTTTAAGATTAAAAAATATAATCAAGAAAGAAGAAAATACGAAATGGTAAGGTATAATACTTAAGGAGGTGGAGATTAAAACAGTAGATGTGAATATTATCTTTTTTATTAATTAAATCTTTTGGCGATCGATTGCGTCTCTTGTGACTTCATCAGACCAGCTGGAAACAAGATATTTTATATAATTTGACAAAAATAATATATAAAGTTTTTAATCAAATATTTTATGCAAAACTTTATATATTACTTAATTAGTTTTGGAAACGATGTAACACCTGTTTTATCACTATTCGAGAATTTCTTTTGTAGTTTCTTTCAGGTAATTCGCTGTTGAACGGCGGGGTCTAAGGAATTGTTGGAATATTTAATCAAACCACACAATTCGTAGCAGAGACAATTTTATTGGTTAACGAGGATGCATCCTGTTCGTTTCGGCCGACATAAGGGCCTTCATCAGAACCATATTTGTCTCTTCATCGATGATGAACTTATATATATATATAAACAAAAAATTGTTTTATAAATGTCAAAATATTATTTTTATATACAGTTAATTATACAAGTTTTAATTAATACAATATATTTTTTTAGACCCCGCCGTTCAACAGCGAATTACCTGAAAGAAACTACAAAGAAATTCTCGAATATTTATATATTACTTTTGTCAAATTATATAAAATATCTTGTTTCCAGCTGGCCTGATGAAGTCACAAGAGACGAAATCGATTGGCAAAATATTTAATTAATAAAAAAGATAATATTCACATCTGCTGTTTTAATCTCCACCTCCTTAATTACAACAACTGCAGACATGGAGCAATACATATACCGTATAATACTTAATGTCACCTTGATATTTCTTCTATATTTTCGTTATTTTTATAGAAATCTGGATAAATTTGGCTTTGTTACTTCTATTTTTGTCTAATAAAAAGAATGGAGAGAGAAAATAACCGGAAAAAGTTCCCTATCATAGAAAAAAATGTCGACATAATGTTAAATCGAGCCGTGTTTTAAAAAAAGAGCAATACATAGGCGTACCAAATGGTACTAATTTTATAACTTAACCAACTATTAGATATGTACTGTACCAATTACTATTTTTTTTTTTTTTTTTTGAATGCTACTTAATGACTAATGATTTACCTGCCATGCATTTGACAATTGCAGAAAAATCATTTTCGCAATTTTCCGGATCCTGGCCGGTGTTGCCTTCTAATATGCTATGAATGTTGCAGAATCCGAAGCAGCTTTGTGAGACGTTATTAGCGATACAACAGTCAGTGTAATTATGGTTATTGATGAGCTGTTCTTTATGGGCTTCGTAGACCGAAGGGTCCGTCTGGTTATCTGGGGGTAAAAGACCCCTCGAGAGTACTGAAAAATAGTACAGAAAATTTAAATAAGTGTTTTGCCAGTTTGGTGAAAAGATATGATTGTTAGATATAATATAAATATAAATATACCCAAGAAATTGCTAGATAAAAATTATTAAGCACAACAGGTCAAGGTGTTTTTCAATAATCGATAAATTTATATACATCTACTATTCATATTATTTATTACTTTTTCTTACCTATATACGTAATATAAAGACAGAGTATTGCGATGATATAAAAAGTTATATGTCGATATTTTGATAGAAACACAATTACGAGACTCTAAATCTAAAAAAAGTATGTAAACGAATACGATGTTGAAATTTTATATTTATGTTAGATACTTTAATGGCACGGAGAAAAAAATTGGTATGTGAACTAACTAGACCTTTTACTGATATACTTTTTTTCAATTTTCTAACGATTTTTGATTAAAATTCAGAAATGATTTTTTTTAGATGATCTTATTTTTCCATGAGCTATTATAAATTTGACTTCTAATGTTCTAATATACTAGGTGTGGCCAAACTTTTATCCCTTAGGGGCAAGGGCGGATCCAGAGGTGTTTCTCGGGGGGGGGGTAATCTGGTGTGACTCGTCGCACAGCACACTATTTTTTTAATTTCGGTAATTTAAAGCGCATTCTGTACTTGTTTGCCAGAATATAAATACACATCAAATCTTTAAGTATTAATTTTTAAAATTTTACATTAAAAATAAATTTTTTTGAGAAAAAAGGTATTTTTTTCGAATCTCGGGGGTAATTACCCCCTTTACCCGCCCCCTTGTATCCGCCCTTGCTTAGGGGTGACTTATTCTGTAAAATATAGTCTGCGGGCGACTGTGAATACGGGCAAATAATTTTACCAATTTGAGTGACCTATTTTTTTGGACTCAGGGGACCTCAAAACGTGTATATCAATCAAAATCTACACATCAAAATTTTGACATGAAACCAATACTTTATATATTTCATATAGAGGTAAGAGAAAGTAAAAATCTGATATATCTTACAAAACTTGCAATAATCGAAAGCAAAAGAAAAGGTAGTCAGTCACACCAGATTTCCCATGTCACCTTTTGAACGACTACCGCCACCAAAATAATTTGGTGATTTTACCTTAATTTATCACAACTAAGCATACATAAATCACCTTTAAGATGTATTAATATTTACTTGAATATCGTATATAATCCGATATAAATGAGAAGGGGTGCGGTAAGTTGATCTCATCAAACGAACTAACTAATATATAATAACACCCCCTCAGCGCCTGTAATAATACGATGTTTTAATAGGGCGTTAAGAGGATTTTGTTTCGGTTCAAGGAGGCCAATTAACAGGAAATTGCGCCCCGCTACCCCCCTCCTTTCCCAATTTCATGGCCCAATCATCTGGAAATAAAGATCTGTGAGGTAAGGGTGTAGCATTAAATGGTTCAATTGTTTTGTGATTGAACTTGAGAAAAGGTCACTTAAATCAATCTCAATCCCTATCGTCCCATTTTATTACTTCCTTTTTTACTAAGAGAGTGAGAGTGACTCAGTAACAGTAGCAGCTAAGGATAGATTGAGATTTCCTCTTGCTTGAGATTTAGAGATGTTTGAAACAAACAAAAAAAAAATTAAAGATAAGATATCTAATAAATTTATAAAAAGGAATTTCTTTTGATTAAGGAAGAAATGAATTTTATTGATTTTTTTTTTTTTATTAAAAAAATAATACGAAAAGAAATCTTATTAAGGTGTTCATTGATGGGTCTTAGAGAATCGCCCTACTGTGATTGTGACGGAGTGTGTTTTGGTGACATCAATCGGATGTGCAAAGTTCAAGGATATTTATAAACATTTTTACTTTCTCTTACCTATGTATATATGTAATATATATATAGAGAGAAAGTATTGGATTCATGTCAAAAATTCGATGTCGAGATTTTGATGGATATACACGTTTTGAGGTCCCCTGAATCCAAAAAAGTGGTTTTCGCGACATGGTCTGTCTGTATGTGTGTATGTTCGTGTGTGTGTGTGTGTGTGTGTCTGTGTGTGTTCAATTTTAAGCATGAAGGAATTGAGCTATGAGGCTGAAATTTTATATTTAAGTTAAACACCCCCGGGAGCGTGAAAATAAGCTTTAAATCAAAATCGGTCAAAGAGTACTAGTACTTTACTGATGTACTTTTTCAGTATTTTTCGATTTTCTCTAAGTTCGCTCTAACGATTTTGATTAAAATTCCAAAATCAATTATTTATTAGATGCTCTTTCAAATGTATATTCTTATTTTGCTCTCAAAATTGTTTGAAGCACACTTTTACTCTTGTACTTCATAGGGAAAAATAGGAGAAATGGTTGCCATGGTAACAAGATATAAATATTTTTCTGTTTATTAATTTTATATCTTGAATTCTAATATATTAGCGGAAACTAAATATATGTCGACACGAAAAATCTGGTGCGACAAGCACAGAACACAACTTTCGATTACAACAAAAATTTTTATTTCCAAAAAACTTTAGCTATAATTTGGAAAATTGCTCGCTGTGGCTAATACTCGCGCCTCCCCTTAGACTAGTTCGCGCCTCCCTAGGGAGGCGCGCCTCACAGTTTGGAATACGCTGCCCTATAGGGATTTAACATT
Organism: Euborellia annulipes; assembly: GCA_023213315.1. Lineage (NCBI taxonomy): Eukaryota > Metazoa > Arthropoda > Insecta > Dermaptera > Anisolabididae > Euborellia > Euborellia annulipes. The sequence continues at coordinate 326,392 of JAKCPI010011134.1, read as the reverse complement.
GGCTCTATGGAAGCAAAAGCCGAAAAATGAATTTGAAATAACTGTAATATTACATTTAGTAAAGTGTACTTCAAACAATTTTCCTGGCAAAATGAGAATATACATTTTAAAGAGCATCTAAAAAATAATTGATTTATGAATTTTAATCAAAATCGTTAAGGGTCAATTTTTAGAAAATCGAAAAAAAAACTGAAAAAGTACCAGTATTTTTTGGCCAATTTTCTTCAAAAGCTCATTTTAAGTCCGGGAGGGCACCTAATTTAAATATAAAATTTCAGTCTCGTAGCTCAATTCCTTCATGTTTAAAATCGTGACAGGCAGACAGACAAATTTGCGAGACACACTTTTCAGAGGAACTCAAAACATGCATTTCTATCAAAATTTCGACATGATCGCAATACTTTCTATAAATTACATATATAGGTAAGAGAAAGTAAAAATATGATCATATAGGCTTAATAGTAAAAAAAATATTTTTAAACATTTTTCGATAACGTTAACATGACCTTCCATTTTAAATTTATCTATATTTTAATCTCAATTGTTATAAATTTTTTATTATTTATTTAATTAAGTTTAACCACGCGAATTATATTTTTGAAAATTCTTGTCACGAATTATCAGTCACTGACAGAAACTGACTAACCAAAACATTTACCGATTAATAACATAAGCGGCAAAAATTTAATTATATCAGCAATATGCATATCATTTAATCGAGTATTAAAAAAAAATTAATAGAATCATATGTTAATTTTGCAATAAAAAACGCGATATGTTGGTGTAGTCCTCCTCCCTGCACCCTTCAAACCCTCTCCCAGGCCTTCTCTTGACTTTTATTAATTTTTTCCTCAGTTATTTAATTAAAAAAAAAAAAAAAAAAATACGAATATCACATATGATGAAACAAAAATTTTTTATCATTTTTTTGTAAAGGCGATCTTAAAAGCCCCCACTCTCATTTCTGGAGATATCTACAATGACTGCTGATAATGCAAATAGAGACTCGCCTCTGGCTTTTTTTTAAGCCCGAGCTCTTTTTAGTGCGAATATCCGTGAAATTTATTACTAATAGACGTTTTATCTAACTAAGCCACTAGCAGCACCCTACTTTAGTAAAATAAACCCGTCTTTTGTTTTCCTCGGATAATCCACCGTATAAAGTATTCGTACCTATGTTTATATCCTCTTTAATATGTATACCATAAATAAAACAAATAAATATCCTTTTGGATTATTTAACATAGAAATATATTCACTTTAGGATATAAAATAACATTTCAAGAAGTTTTTATTAAAATATTTAACTTTTCCGGTGGATTATAAGATTCTACATCAACAAAAAATCTGGTAGGACAGCACATTACGATTACTGAAGATCATCACACGTGTCGACATTAATTGTATATTAGAACTCAAGAGATAAAATTTATAATCAAACTTAGGATAACATAATTTGTTACCATAGCAACCATCTCTCCTATCTTTTGTTTTCTATGAAGTACAAGAGTTAAGTGCCTATTATTTTCTTATTAAATTCCTAATTTTCATATTACACAATATGCTTGAACTCGATTTTTTAAAATAAATAAATAGATTAGTTAAAACCTTTGCAAATCATACGAAACAAATTATGAAAATTATATTAATTACCTTGAAATGATTAATTAAGAAGGCATTTCAGGTGTTTCTTGATTATTTCAGGAAGTGATTTATTAATAAACGGAGGAGTTTCAAACACTTAAAATAATTAATTTTATAATAAAATGATGAACAACACTGAGACATTCTAATAGCAGATTCAACAATAAAGAAAGGTGAAAGTAGGCGCTGAGAACGCTGTCGGCCAACAACCACGCTAATCAAATTAGATATTAAATTCAAATTAAAAAAAATAGTATTTTCAATCAAGATAACCGCCGAATTCAAATTAGATATTATATTTAAATTTGACAAAATACTATTTTTAATTATTTATATTATTTTATTAATTCTAACAATATAAATAATTGAAAATAGTCCTTTTTTCAAATTTATGGTAAATTTAATATCTAATTTTAATTCGGTGGTTATCTTGATTGAAAATTAGATTTAATTGAGGTGTATAGCTGATAATAGGATTTATTTAAGGTTCAGGAAATCTCCAATGAGCAACGCAGCTAGTTGTTTTTTCAATTTTTATTTAAATTGTCAAGTGCCAACGTTTCGGACGCATATAGGACCATCATCAGGGCCAAGCCATTGTCAGTTTATTATTCCTCTTGGTCGCTTTTAAAAAGTTCACAATTTTGAGAGTGAGTGAATGAACTTATTGTATTATTAATAATTACTTTGGCCAATATGACCAAGAGGAATAATAAACTGACAATTGCTTGGCCCTGATGATGGTCCTATATGCTACCGAAACGTTGGCCCTGGCGCTTTACTTTTAAATAAAAATTGAAAAAACAACTAGCTGCGTTGCTTCCTGAACCTTAAATAAATTGATTAAAAATATTAGTTTTTTTTTAATTTCAATTTAATATCTAAATTGATTAGCGTGGTTGTTAGCCGACAGCGTTCTCAGCGCCTACTTTTAACTTTCTCTATTGTCCAGTGCTGCCAACCCTCCGGTATTTTTTTTTTATTTCATAATAAATTCATTTTATATTATAAATTCGGCGAAAAATTACTTTAAAAAAAAGGTTGAACGGGATTCATATTCAAAAAAAAAAGTCGAATGAAATTCGTATAGTACAAAAAAAAGCTCGAATGAGATTCGATCACTAAAAAAAAAAAAAGGTAAATTAAAATTTTTATGCCGAGGGGATAAAGGAGTTAAGATTGATTGTAATTCTGAGTTGAAGACAACTCGAGTTCAAATCCACCTCATGGCAAAAACATATCCAACTTGTCTCCTCCTGAGGAAGGAAACGGGAACCCACCTCAGTATAATTCCCATGAAAGTTACTTCTCAGAGTAACCACAACGTGTCTGGTCTGACGCTAATGACTGCTTAGAGATATTAATTTAAACAATTAGAAAAAAATATGCAAATACGATGATATATTATATATAAATAATATGCAATTATTATATAAAAATTTGGTGTGACCGAACACAACGAAAATTTTATCCTTTACAAATGCATAAACTTCTCCGGGGATAAAATATTAAAGAAAAAGTGTCAGTTTTTATCCCTCCCCTCTTTTTTTTCTTGCTATACGTTTATAATAGAATGAAACACAATCCATTAATATAAAGTTTTCATGCTTCCTTTTTTCTTTGTCTTTTTGTTGTTATTGTAGTAGTAGTAGTAGTAAGAAAAAAAAAAACTAAGTCTCTGGAAGAATCTTTAATTTATGTCTTTTATACTAAAGATGATTTATACATTTTTTTTAAATTGTCGAAACGTTATCCTTTGAATATACATGAATCCATTCAGTTTTAGGGGATGTTTAAAGCTTTTCATTGAAAAAGAGTTGTTAATAATTCATACAACATTTTATAGATGAGTAATTCGCAAGAGATAACAGGTGGGTGGTATGTTAAAGTGTGTTTTAAAATTGTGACGTGGAGTTAATTATCGATTCTAATTATTAAAGAGTTAAAGCATATGTGACAATTTATGAAAAGTTTAACGTCTAAGAAGATTACCTTTCAGTTTGTGGTATGATTGGACGACAGGTTTGCTGTTTACCTCGCAGATATACATCCCGGTGTCGTTAAGCTTTACATCTTTAATGACCAAAACCCAAACATCACCGCCTAAAAATAAAAAAATAAAAATTTAGTAAATGATCTCCTATGTTTGTTAAGGATTTTTTTAAAGTCAGTTTATAATTAATTTTAATTATAATAGAAAAATTAATACATAATTCCCATATTTATTAATTCAAATACCCGAAAAAAGTAAGTGTGGGCCGCCGGGAGTTGAACCACGGATCCACCAATTTGTACATTCGGGTATATGAATTGGTAATTTTAGTCATTAGGAGAAATAAATAAAAACATGTAAAATATTCCGGTTCTTATCAGGGTAATGAACATGTTAGTTATAAAGGATATGTTACTTGTTTAGTTTACCCCCTTCCCCCTCCACCCCCCTGGTCGGATGAACAGTACACCACTTCAAAGTAGAATTGCTTATTATATTGTTTTATTACATTTTAATTATTTATACTTGTATGACCTTAAGATTTTTATCCTATTACAAATAAAAAAACATTTAAATTGTCTTTTTCGTATTATATAACAATTCAGTTTAGTAAAAAGAAAAAAAAAAAAAGAATGAGGAAAACTTTAAAGAAGGAATAATTTTAAATTTTAAATATGTTTAATTATAATTTGAACAAAGCACATCGCTACAAAATTTTATTACTGGCGTTATGGTAAGAGCATTTTGTCATAGGCTTAATTAATAGGGTGTGGGTTTAGGATCCATAATTTCTATTTCCCCTCCCTAGGTAGGTACGAATGAATGTGAAGGCGAGGAACAATAGTCTTAATTTGTACTAAATTGCATAAGAATTGGTTTGGGGATGCTGAGAAAATTGTGGTTCTCAATAAATATTTCTGGGGATTTTATTACCCCCCCCCTCACTTTAAATGTGAATATCATTTAAGAATCTATCAACGGCACGTTGCTTCACTTCTAGTCAACTGGCAAACTTATCCGACCGATAAACAAGAACTTTCGAGTGAAAAAAAATAATTTTTTTTTTTTTTACATTTAATTAGCTATATGAAGTATAAGGAAAATTTTGTGATGTTAGCAACTTAATAAAGGCATTATTTATAAAAATTAAAATTATTAAAAATAAAAATAATTATTTAAAACTAATTAATTTTTACTTTTTTCGGCAAATTTCCTAGTTACGCCCATGACCTTCCCCTGGGTCATGAACCAAGACTAGATTTTTTGGATAAAATTATTTTCAGGATTTGGGTTGGTCGTCAATAAAAAAATGCTAAAAATAAATTTTTCATTCATTTATTCCTAAATTGCATCTCCACCTGCAATTAACTCCAAAGCCTAGTAAACCTCTGTGCAACTATTGTAGTATTGATAATTCGTGGCCTGTTTCGTTTGTTTTAAAGTTTTTATTTACACAATGGTTAATGGAGGCAAGGAAGTGTTAAAATGAATTAATGTTGTTTACAGATGTTAAAAGTTAACGTTTTTGCTTAGATAATAGACCTGAATATAGGTGTACAGTATTTCGGGTTATTAGTTTATCATCAGGAGTTACTGCTTACTGACAACTGAATGATGGGCTAATAAACCGAAATATATTAAGTATTATAATAACCTACATTTGTTATTATTTCTATAATCCCACAAATAAATACAACTTCAGTTCAAGATGTTTCACTTAAAACCTACACCGCAATCTTTAAATATGACTTACAAAATGCAATTTACAGCTGTCATGTTATATTCATAAGAGGGTAGAAAATGAAGATGCAGCTAAGGTTTTTTCTTTATTTATTTAATCAGCACGTATGACGTTTCGGTTTCTTGTTTGAACCAGTTCTGAAGATAGTTCAAACACAGAACCGGAACGTCAGCTGTGCGGATTAAATAAATAAAGAAAAAAACTTAGCTGCATCTCTCATTTTCTATTCTCTTATGAATTTAAATATGACTATATATTTCATTTTATCCTAAAAATCTAGTCTTGGTTCATGACCCATGGAAGGGTTGAACCTCTCTCCCAATGAATTTTGATATTCCATAAAAATTGGTTAGTATGACTTTTTTCAGTTTATCTCTCTAAGAAGAGACACTTATATATATTAAAAAACTTGAAATTACAGTTGTAGCCTATATTTGGTTTTCTATTAATTATTCAACATGCAAAGAGCGTCGATAATAAATTTATGGAAGTCAATTTGAAACCTCGCAAAAGCAGGAATCAATGGATTATTCAAGAATTAGGAAACAATCGGGTTAATCATCTACTTTCACATGGATATCACATTCATCTATATATAAACACCAAGCATATCGATAATTAATATATTTGAATGTACAGAGAATAATTAATGATCATTCTAAATCCTACAATCAAAACGTATTAAGAAGGTATTTTAATGAAGAGGAATCTGTTTACTTTAGTTTAATAATTTATATTATTAAAGAGAATCTATTGTGAATTTTTGAAACGATTTCTTCGAATGTATCAGTTTGTGGGCGTCCCGAGCGTTCATCATCGTGAATTGATTTCCGACCACGTTTGAATTCAGCAGCCCACATCGAAGGGACGAATCCTTTAAAGTGGAATTCAACTCATTTTTAGTATCCGTTGGCGTTAAATCCTTCAAAACAAAGTATTTTACAGTTGTTTGTAGCTGGGAATCGTAGTTGAGGACGATAAGGAGAATAAAAACCAGCTTCTGATAAATTATGCAAATAAATTGAAGTAGTGAGAGAGAAAACAGAAGCTGGTTTTTATTCTCCTTATCGTCCTCAACAATGTATTTTATTAAAGCGCGAACTTCAATTTTTTCCAGAAATTGCGAAGTTTTTAATTCTTTCGATTGGCACACAACTAAAAGCACTTCGCCGCTCGTTATCTAAAGGATCATATTTGAAAAATATTAGGCATATTTGGTGCTATTATTGCCTTTTAGGGGTCAGGCCGAGAATTTTTCGAACCACCCTAGTATATATTATATATATCGAAGAGAGAAAGTAAAATTATCCCAACTCTATTTGAGATGTCTCCTCGTGAGGAAGGAAACGGGAACTCATCTCAGGGTTATTCTCATGAAAGTTACCCCCAGTGTAACCATAACGTGTCAGTTCTGACATTTATGAATGAAGAGAGAGAGATGACTTGAAAAAAAAGGTTTAATTTGATATGAAAACAGTTGAATTCTATTTAGAAAAAGCTGCATGTAATATAATATAAAAAAATTCCTTTGAAACTTCTACCACTATAACTATTAATAGTTAAATATTTTTCGAGATCTATATATTTGAATAAGATAATAGTATTCAAAATACCTCGATTCAGATTTAACTAGTCATAGATCTAGTCGAGGGTCAGGTGGCCTGGTGCATAGACAGCACGCCTATGCCCAGGAAAGGCTGGAGATCCTGGGTTCGATTCCCAGGGGCCATGGGATGTTTGACCTCGCCAATAAAAAAAAACGCAGTCTTGTTAAATAACTATTAATAGTTTAATTAAGATGACCAATGTTCAAAAATAGATGCACCTCTAGTAATAAAATATTATAGAATATAAAAAAACAATATTGAGTCAGAAATAAAAAAAAATAATAATAATAATTCCTGAATGCTAAACCATGTATTTGTTTATTCGAAATTAAATTGAAAATGAAAAAAAAAATTATTTTTTTGATATAGGCCTATATACATATAAGTCCGCTTGTTTCTCTCACACCAATCATACATTAAAATTCATCCCATGGCTATTCAAGTGAAAACTTGTGGAGATCAATTTGTGATTGGTTAATTTAGTGGTTGAACAAAAAAAAAAAAAAAAAAAAAAAAATGCATGGCCATGAATTTGGAGTGGATAATATTTGACTCGGCATATTTTTCCCATGATGCCGGGGGAGGGGGGATGGGGAGTAGGGGGAGAGAATTTGGAGCCTCTTGGTTTATTTCATTCCCTCTCATTTGCCATTCAAATAATACTGTCAGTAAAAAAATGCAATATATTGAAGTTGTTGTTTATATTGAGGCCGTTAACGAAATACAATTTATAAAGAAACGCATATTGAACTAGCAAAAAAGTTCATTTCGACAAATGAAAAAAAATAAAAGTACGAATTTAACTTTATAAATAACAAATTTTGTTCTCTCTCTTACCTATATATATGTAGAGAAAGTGAGAGAGTATTGAATTCATGTCAAAAATTAAATGTCGAAATTTTGGGGAATATAAACGTCTCCTGAGTAAAAAAAAAAAAAAAAAAATTACAAAAATGTGTTCTATAATTAAAAATTTTTAATTATAGAACACATTTTTGTAATAATTATTTATATTTTTAATAAATTATTAATACAAAAATTGGGTCTATAACTAAAAATTCCCCTAATAATAATTGTCTGTCAGTCTCACAGGATTTTTACTTTCTCTTACCTATATATGTAATATATAATGGTAGAGTGTATTGCTATCAGTTAGGAGGCTCGTGGCTAATCGGATAAGCTACGAATTACGAATCTCGAGTTACTATACAACTTGGGTTCAAATCCCACTTGCCGTGAAAATTTTTAAACATTGCCAATGTCTCCTCCGTCTCTGTAATTAGAGTTAATCTATGTTGAGAGATAGGGAAATTAAAAAAAAAAAATTAATATTCTGATTCAAATCAAAAATTTTTTAGATCCTCTTTAAAATGTATATTTTCTTTTTGCCCTTAAAATTGTTTGAAGCACACTTTACATATGTAGTATTTCATGCAAGTGGTTAAGCTAACTAAGGTGCTATGGGAAACTAAATATATCTCGACACAAAAAATCTGGTGTGACAAGCACAGTCACAATTTTCTCTTGCCGAAGGGCAAGAGAAAGTGGTGTGCTGTGTGACCAGTCACACCAGATTTTATATTAATTAAATAAACTCAATAGTTACTCCTGTTGCCTAAAGAATGCGTTCGCCTGGATTGGTAGTGAATAAGGGGAGTAAATTTAGAGCTATGGAGGGGAGATGAGATGCCCCGCCCCATTGGATCCTCGGCAGTTGAAAATCTCCAACTAGAAATGAGACCTATTGAAAAATACAGAAGCCCTGTCTGTGCAATAGTGTGAGTGCTGAACGCCGGGAGCTACCCCCACCACCACCTGATATCTTCCCCTCCTGAGCGGCTCTCTCTTTCTAGGGTTTTGGCGCTTCAGAAACCACAATTACAATTAAATAATACTAGGTTATGTACTGTGCGAACAGTCACACCATATTTTTTTAAATAAATACTAGCCGCCCGCCTGCAGCGGGCTTCGCGCCTAGTCCCCTCTAGCTGACATGGGCCCGCCTGCAGCACACCCTAGCCTTTTCTTAATTATGAGAAAAAAATTATCATTACTATTCCAATCCGTGCCTGCTCTGAGGATTTGTTTGCATTCATGGAATACACAAATGAAAAGAATACATAAATATTTCTATATACATTTCCTATGGGAGAAATCGTAACTTTAAGAATTAATAACTCAAAAAGTTATAGGAATTTCGGGATGAAAATAATTTTCCTGTAATCCCAAGAAGGTCCTCTTTATGCATAAAAATTTCACTTCAAAATTCCAACGAGAAGTTGCCTAAATAGAGGGTGACAGACAGGCGGACATTAGCGAACTATATATATATAGATATAGATATATTTGGATATGGGTTGTTGAATTTTAAAGTTAAGGAATATCAGCCGAAATTATTATGGCTGAATTTAATAGATCTTTACAATTGGGATTAGGAAAGTTGAGTTTAAAGCCGAGATCCTACTTCCCGAGCTGTTTTGATTAACACTTGATCGACTCAGAAAGTGGTGTCCCTGCTTAATGATAAAAAAACACAAATAAATAATAAAATTAATAATAAGAATAATAAACAAAGGTTCATTTATATAAATCCCAAAATAAACTAAGTTAAATCGTAAAGAGTAATATTTTTTTCACGACTGTCACCCATACAAAATAAATGATGAAAATTTTATATAATTTACCTTGAAACGATTATCAAAGAAGACAATTCAGATGTTTCTTAGTTATTTCAGGAAGTGATTTATTAATAAACGGAGAAGTTTCAAACACTTAAAATAATTAATTTTATAATTAAATGATGAACAACACTCAGAGACATTCTAATAACAGACTTTAACAATAGAGAAAGGAAAACTTTGGCGCTGAGAACGCTGTCGGCCAACAACCACGCTAATCAAATTAGATATTAAATTCAAATTAAAAAAATAATATTTTCAATCAAGATAACCGCCGAATTCAAATAAGATATTAAATTTAAATTAAAAAAAAAAAAAAAAAAAAAACTATTCTCAATTATTTATATTAGTATTTTATTAATTTAAATAATTAGAAAAAAATATTTGAATATTATTTATGCGCATAAATAACATTATAAAAAATCTGGTGTGATTGTCGTACAGAACACAACTTTCTCTTACCTTAGGTAATCGAAAGTTGTGTTCTGTGCTTGCCACACCAGATTTTTCGTGTAGACATATATTTAGTTTCTGCCGATAGATTAGAATTCAAGATGTAAAATTTATAAGTATGGGAAAAAATTTATATTTTGTTAACATGGCAACCATTTCTCCTATCTTTCCTATGGAGAACAAGAGTAAAGTGGTCTTCAGAAGATTTCAATGGTAAAATGAGAATATACATTTTAAAGAGCATCTAAAAAATAATTGATTTTTGAATTTTAATCAAAATCGTTGCAGCAAATTTTAAGAAAATCAAAAAAAACTGAAAAACTACATCAGTAAAGTACTAGTACTCTTTGGCTGATTTTGATTTAAAGCTTATTTTCACGCCCTAGTGGGGTGCCTAGCATAAATATAAAATATCAACCTCCTAGCTCAATTCATTCATGCTTAAAATTCAACACACACAGATAGACACCCAGACAGACCATTTTGCGAAAACCACTTTTTTGGATTCAGGGGACCTCAAAACGTGTATATCCATCAAAATCTCGACATCGAAATTTTGACATGAATCCAATACTTTCTCTCTATATATATATTACAAATATACATAGGTAAGAGAAAGTAAAAAGAGTAACTATCTTTTTAGTTTATCTTACACTATATATGAAATATATAGAGAGAGAAAGTATTGTTTTTTAATAGAGAGATCTAAAAGTGTTATTAATGGTGTGATTGGTCGCACAGATCTCAGCTTTCTTATATTTAGTAAGAGAATGTTGTTCTGTGCTGTATAGTACAGATTTTTTTCTTTCGACATACCTCGCTTATTTAGTTTCTGCCGATACATTAGAAATCAAGATGTAAAATATTTATAATTTATTACCATGGCAACCTATCTTTCTTATGAAGTTCAAGAGTAAAGTGTGCTTCAATGGCAAAATGAGAATATAGGTACATTTTAAAGAGCACTTAAAAAATAATTGATTTTTGAATTTTAATCAAAATCGTTAGAGCGAATTTTGAGAAAATAGAAAAAAAAAAAAACTGAAAAAGTGCATCAGTTTTTTGGCCGATTTTGTTCAAAAGCTTCGTGTTACGTCTCAGAGAGGCACCTAGCTTAAATATAACATTTCAAACTCCTAGCTCTTTTCGTCCTTGAGATATTTTGTTCACAGACACACACACAGAGAGAACAAGTTGCGAAAACCTCTTTTTTGGACTCAGAGGCATCAAAAACGTGTATGTCCATCAAAATCTCGACATCGAATTTTTGTCATGAGTCCAATACTTTCTATAGGTTATATATACATATATAGGTAACAGAAAGTAAAAAAATAAACATTATTAATTTCTTATAAAATTCCTAAATTTCAGATAAAACAGAGTGTCTACCTAATATATTCTGAGACAATTTTATCGTCTCATTAACAAGTTATTTCGTTCAAATTTTATTGATAATCATCAGTCTTATAATTAGACTATATAATGTAAGAACAAAAATCTTCTTGTTAATGAGATAATAAAATAGAGAATAGACCTATAATTATTTAGCATGATTACATGATAAATTTCCTCTACCTCTATTAATTCTTCTATCTTGTCTTATCCCTATGTGGGGTCGGCAAAATTAATTTATAAATGAAATAAGAGACCGAGAGAAAAGCAAGCCGACCCTTCCGCCCTGAGGAAAAGGAAAAATTTGCTGGCATAAAGGAAAGGGAAAATTGTCAGACTTAGCTCGGGTAACTCGTGGTCGCAATCCAGTTATTCTTATTTAAGCCATTTGGTATTAAAATGGCTTAAATAAAATCATCGGACTGCTTGGGATCCGAACCCGCGGCCCTTGGTATAGAAGGCCAGCACACTAGCCACTAGACCAAGTCCGAGGGCCAGGTACGCACTTGATGTGATCCCCTGAGTAGATCTCTAATAAATAATTAATTATAAAAAAATTAAATTTATCAATCCAGTACACGTGTAAACCACAAATTTTCAATTTTATTAAATATATTGAGAAATTCATAATTAAATTTAACAGGTGTGCCATGTTCTAGAGGATAAATAAACATTTTTAATTAACTATTTTTGAATAAAAAATGTTAATAAATATAATATACAAGTTATAAACAAAACGTTAAAATAGAAGATCTATTGAAAATTACATAAGTTATACTATATATATTGTTTAATATTCTGTATATATAATAAAAATTTTTAATGGTCAATTTTCAGGCTCGCCTTTTCTTTTAATTATTTAATACTAGCCGCGCCGCCCGGCTTCATCGGGCTTTGCCCTCTTGGACCTCCCTGTCTCAACCATGTGCTACAATTTTTCAGATACACCTTCACACCGTTTCACAAAATTAATATAAACATCCATATCTGGCTTTTAAATAATTATATTTATCTTAAAAAAAAAATAATTTATCCATTGTATTTTTTAAAATAATGTAAAATTAATTTACGTTTATGTATTTTATAAATATCTAAGGACAAAAAAATTTATATAACAATTTTTATTATTCTTCAATTGAGAGATTTTATTATTTTATTCTCAAAATTATAATTTATAAATTAAGAACTCAATAGAAAAAACATGAAATCTATTATTTTTGTCCTTTTGGCAGCTATATGATTTATGATCACCTCTTTTCCAGACCTACGACTGACCCTTTAGACAACCTTAACATCTCAACACTTGCATTGCAACAAGAAATATCTTAATTGAGCAATAAGCTTGCCGATGTCGGGCTTTGCGGCAAGTACTGTATATATAATTAGGTAAGAGAAAATAAAATAAAAACAATGTTTCTAAATTAAATATTATTGCATGTCACGTGGATAATCAATTAAACGTTTCACTTCTCTTCTGTTTGAAAGTTTTCAAAAAAATCAACAGGCTATTTCAACTGAGTCACAAATATTTCTTTAAGAGTTTCAAACAACCAACTAAAAGAACAAATATACAAACCAAAACGTCCCAAAAGAATTTAAAAACAAACATAAAAGAACAAATTAAAGCTTAATACACTCGTGTATGGCAATCTAAAATTCTATATCCACAAACACCGCACCGATAGCGCCTTTACTCAGGCAAACGAAAGGGCTGAGGAAGAAAGCGGGTTGCCTACGCGAGGGCGTTTGAGATGATTTTTGACGAGTTAGATGACATTTTGTTTGGTTTTGAATAAAAAAAAAAAATACTAAGAGTGTTTTGTTAACACTTCACCCCAGGAGATATATATACATATAAAATGACTAGCTGCGCTGCCCTCTTTTAATGGGCTTCTTTCATTGATATTTCGTTTTTACAAATAGAAACCCCCCATACAATATCTAGCAAGGGCCCGCATGTGGCGGCCTCTTTCTTAATGTCTCAACATTCACTTCACTTTTAACTTTTTCTTATACAAATTATAATCGTTAAAAAATTCGACCTTGAAATTTTGATAATCTTCGAACTCCCTGTTGGAAGTATTTTCATGAGAAATTAAAAACACTTTGCTTTCAATGTTTCAATGATTTATTAAAAAATTAACTTTTACACTCATGAAGTGAAAACACAAGTCTGTCTATCAAAGTGTTAACTTATGACCTAGTCTTTTTGATTTCTCTTAAATACATTATTTTTTAACTAGTGCCTATTGTTAATATTTTAAATCTAATTGAATTGTGGGTGTGTGTGTGAACAAGATAACTTAGAGATATAAAGGATTAGAAATTTGCCATGTTTCATATAATAAAATTTATACTAATAAATAATATATTGAAACATATAAACTTTTGTTTTTAATTTACCTGATTAAATTATATTTCAACTTCAGTTTAAATTCAAACAAGATTGAGACTTTTTATTTTAAAAGCTAAATGTTGTTCAGAATTTATTAGCTTAATAATATACTCCCCCCCCCCTATAACTAATCATGCAACTACCATATACAGCCGTTTGTGTGTCTGTCTGTCTGTGATCAAGATACAATATGAAAGTTTAATATTTTAAGAATTGAATTGCCCTCGGGGCTTGGTGTAGAGGTTAGCGTGCTAACCTCGTATACCAAACGTCGCGGGTTCGGACCCCAGGCAGTCAGATGATTTTATTTAAGCCATTTGGATACCAAATGGCTTAAATGGACCCTGTTATGCAATGGTGTGTCAAAGACCTAACATCGAGTTTTGAGAAAATCAACAATAAAGTTTTTTGTTCTCATTGGATTATATATAATTTTTCTTGTCAATTGTGCAAGTCAAATTAAATATAATTTTTTTAGGACATATTTCATAAAAAATACTATTAATTATAGCATTTGAAACAATATTCCCTGCTTAACTCAATTTTGAATTTTTTGGTCTTTGACACACCATTGCATAACAGGGTCCAAATAAGAATGCCTGGACCCCAAATAAATATATATTATTAAATAACGGTTATCGTAAAAGTCTTAAATGGCCTTAGTTGCCGAAAAGACTGTGTGAACGTGAGAGTGAATGAGAAAAAAAAAAAAGAATTGAATTATTTTTTTTTAAATAATTATTATGTGATCCTTAACTTTCACATTTATTTTATGTTTAAAAGATATATATAACAAATTTTAAAATTTGATTTTTTAGAATAAGAAATTATTAATTTTCAGTGTATTTTGAAAAATGAACATTTTTGTTTATAAATAAATATGATTTAACTCTGTTATCCGCCCGGGAGCCGTGGCTCAGTGAGAAGACATTAGCTTCTCGCACCGGAGTCCCGGGTTCGCTTCCCATCACAAGCGAGAAAAATAATTTAATTTGATTTGACTACAAATCATTTGAAATAATAAGGGATGGGGTCTAAATGGTCTTAGATGCCGAAAAGGACCTTAAAAAAAAATGTCTCTACATTCACTTCACTTTTAACCTTTTCGTATACAACTTATAATCGTTAAAAAATCTACTTCAACCCCTGGCTAGACCCAAAACCCGGCAAAGACAGATGAAATTTCATGGAGTTTTTTGGGATTTTTTCGATGGTGATTTAGGCTATCATTAAATAAAATTAGAGGTAGGAAACTTCTTTTTATAAAGAAGAAAACTGTATCTTAGTTTAATTAAAAGATTATTCAAATTAAATTCTATTTAATTTTATTAAAATACCCAAAAAAGAATGTGGGTTGAACTTGTGAGTTTATAGATTTGTAGAAAAAAAATGAAGAGTTTAAATCAGTGTTTTTTTTTTTTTTTTTTTTTTTTATATTAAAAAAATAAATTTGTATAATTCTTATTTTGTTTTTTTTTAAACGGTCCTTATTGTCTGTTTTGACAACGAACCCTTAAACGGCATTGGTGTGCGTGTGACGTTTGGGATTTCTAACTAAATGGCGTTAAAGTGTTTTTTAATTGATAGAGAATTTTCTGTGGATGGGTTAGTCTAGGGCTAGGAAACTCCCTTATTTAAAGAAGAAAACTATATGCAAGTATCTTACAGGACGAAAATGAAAATATTATATAATAAACGAAATTTATATAAATTTAAATTTTGGAGCTGTACTTTTCAAATAATAATGAATATAAAAAAATATAAGATAATGAGGTTGTATAAAATAGGTAAAAGTTTAAGGCCAAGTTTGGAATGGAAATTTATAGAGCGTTTATTGATTTTTGTTTCTTATAAATATTTATTTAACAGCTCAATATTAACAAAAAGGCGTTCTGGTTTTTCTAGAGAAGTTTCTGACCCTGGATACACAAGCTTATGCATATTAATTAATAATATAAATAGCAGACGGGTCGAATGGCAACAGGATAATATCTAAATATATTCTTGATTCTATTGTTGAACTTGGTGTAATATAGGCATATTGAATTTTCATACATTATAAAGAGGTAAATAAATTCATTATTTTATTTTAATAAAGAGAAATCTTTAAATTTGTATCTAAATATTTAAAGGGGAGTTTTTTTTAATAAATTAAATTCATTAGAAATGTTTTATGAAACTAAAAATTTTTTAAATCTTAAATAATTATTATTATTTATAAAACTAGCGGCGGCACACGCCTTCGGCGAGCTTCGCGCCTTGCCGGAGGACTTCGCCCCCTGGACCCCCCGCTAGCTGGCTCGGGCCCGTCTGCGGCAGACCCTCGCCTTTTCTTAATTATGAAAAAAAAAATTAGCATTACTATTCCAATCCAGTGCTCTGCTTGAGGATTTGTTTACATTCATAGAATACACAAATGCAAAGAATACATAAATATTTCTCTATACATTTCCTATGGGAGAAATCGTAACTTTATGAATTAATAACTCAAAAAGTTAAAAGAATTTCGGGATGAAAATAATTTGCCTGTAATCCCTAGAAGGTTCCCTTTAACCATAAAAAAATTTAGTTTCAAAATTCCAACGAGAAGTTGTCCAAAGAGAGCGAGACAGACGGACATTAGCGAATTATATAAATAGACCTTATACTATTCAACGAGCAATGTAACAGTACGTTTGTTTATACCTGTATGTAAGCAAATCAGTTCTCAAAAACCGCTCTAACGATTTATTTTCAAAATTTAAATATAATACCCTACTATTTGAGGTCCCATTATGAATTGTTAGATCTCGTGTTTGGGAAAATTCAGGTACTATTATTTTACTGATGTACTTTTTTAGCATTTTCTAATTTTCTCGAAATTCCCTTAAAAGATTTCTTTTAAATTTTAAATATTTCCTATGTCCAGTATAGAAAACAAAATGCGCTATATCTCCGCTTCGGGAAGCCTCGAGTACTAGTACTCTACTGATGTACTTGTTTAACTTTTTTTTTTCCAATTTGCTTGAAATTCGCTTTAAAAATTTCTTTCAAATTTTAAATATTTTCTATTTCAAATATGCAAAACAAAATTATTTGATCTCGTTTTTGGGAAACTTTGAGAACCGGTACGTTTTTAGTTTTTTCCAATTTCATTAAAAAAAAAGACCGAGATCCGGCTAGGTCAACACGCAACTATTAATTAAATAAATTAAGAAATCAAAATTGTTTAAAAAAATAGCGGAATTTGTTCAATAACAGTTCAAAACAAGCTTCTTGATTGGATTGAGTCGACACGATCTTTACGCATCCATTTATGGTTAATCGTTTTTTTGTTTTTTTTTACTTTCTCGTATAAAGAAAGTATTGTAATCGTAAAAAAATCGACTTCGAGATTTTGATGTTTCTCCACGTTTTAGACCTCCCTGAGTCCAAAAATACCATTTTGGGCATTATGTCTGTGTGGTGGTGTGTGTGTGTGTGTGTGTGTGTGTGTGTGGGGTGTGTGTGAACACGATTGGTTAGAAACCAAAGCAGCTAGATGGATGAAATTTGGTATATGCTCCTTACACTAAAATTGAAGATTTCTATCAACTTTTGGAGTAAATACGTCACTTGGAAGTAACACTTTACCTAATAAGTTTTTCAGAAATTTCGAAATTTTCAATTTTTTTGTTATATTATGATAAAATACTCAATTTTAAAAAGTTTTTATTCCTTGACATTTTTTCGAAAACTGAATAGTTTTTGAAATAATCACAGAAGAAAACGACATTCTTTCGTTAATTTTGGAAAGAAAAATCAAAACAAAATCATACAGGTGTCATTAAAAAACGTGTAAATATAAGCAAATGAATTTGTGACACACACCCAGACGTAATTCCAAAAGAATATAAGAGAAAGTCTCGGGGAAGCAAGGGCGGATACAAGGGGGGGGGGGGGGTAAAGGGGTAATTACCCCCCCCCCCCCCCGAGATTCGAAAAAAATACCTTTTTTCGCAAAAAAATTTATTTTTAATGTAAAATTTTTAAAATTAATACTTAAAATTTGATGTGTATTTATATTCTGGCAAACAAGTACAGAATGCGCTTTTAAATTACCGAAATTAAAAAAAAATAGTGTGCTGTGCGACGAGTCACACCAGATTACCCCCCCCCCCCCGAGAAACACCTCTGGATCCGCCCTTGCGGGGAAGTCATTCCCCATATTTTTTTTCCATTTTAATTTGTGTTTTCTCTCTTTATTGCTCGTAAACCTGATCTTGTGCTCTTCATTAGTACATCTACTTTTTATTAAAATAATGTTCAGAATGGTAAAAATCGAAAAGTGTAATACTAAAAAAAAAAAAAAAAAAAACAAATTTAAAATTCTATATATCTTAATCAAATTGTTTTTTTTTTTTTAATGAAATTTCCAACTTTTTCAATTTGTTAATAAAAATATGACAAGAACTAATCATAATTAATTGTTTTTGCATTGTATAGAATGATACCGTGTTGTTATTATTTATTTTTTTTTAACAACTTAAAAAAAAAATTATTTATTCGGAAATAAATACCACAAGGTTGTTTTTTGTTTTGTTTTTTAATTATTTAGATTAAACCAAGTAATTCTAATTTTATTTTATTTTATTTTAGATATAAAATTGAATTGCATATAAAAAGTATAATTAAAAATATTTTTTTTTTTAATTTTAAGGAAAAATTATAATCTTAATTTTTGGAAATTAAAAAAATAATACTATTTAAAATTATCAAAAATTGTATAGGTATTTAAAAAAAAATATATTCAACATGTTATTCCCACTCTGCTATCAATTTCAACGCCTTTTTCCTCTCTCTTACCTATTTATGTAATATAAAGTGAAAAAATATTCATGTCAAGAGAGATTTTGATGGAAATACATGTTTTGAGGTCCCCTACAATGCTTTTGAACAAAATCGGCCAAAGAACACTAGTACTTTAATGATGTACTTTTTCAGTTTTTTTGCGATTTCTCATACGATTTTGATTAAAATTTCTAAATCAATTATTAAGCTTAGGCTTCTAATATATCGGCGGAAAATAAAAAAAATCTGGTGTGACAAGCACTGAACACAACTTTTCCTTCCAAAGATAAGAGAAAGTTGTGTGCTGTGCAACCAGTCACACCAGATTTTTATCTCTAGGAGAGAATGAAAATATAACACAAAAATGTCAGCGATTTTACTGTGAATAATAAATATATATCTATAGCATAGCCTCTAGAGAATCCGCGTTACTCTAATCTCTATTTAGAAATGTTGGTTTGCAATTTTAGCAATTGGTATAGTCGAAAAGTGAAACCTTGTTTCCTCGTTTTAATTAATGCAACACCATAAAGGTAGCTAGCTGGCAGTCAGAGAGTACCATTTACATTTTAAGGGGTTGAAAAATAACCATATGAAAGCTTGTGTTGTTGTTGCTCCCTCTATTCTTTGGACTATTGTCATACATTAATATTGTATATTAACAGGAGCATAAATGACAAGGAAAATAGAGGAATAAACAAATATTAACCAAGAAATATTGAAATAATATTTCTTTAATTAAATCTAATTAGGGTATGTTATTTGAAAATACTGTAAAATTAATTATAAAATTATAGTTGTATTGTTATATTTTAGATTTTTAAAAAATTCAAATTTTTATTTAAATATGTCAATCATTACATTATTAAATTCTCTAGGTGTGACTTTCTCTTACCTTCGGTAATTGAAAGCTGTGTTCTGTGCTTAACACATCAGTTTTTTTGTGTTCACATTTTTTTTATTTTCCGATAGTAGGATATATTAATATTCAGGATGTAATATTTATTGTATATTTTGTTACTATGTCAACTATTTCTCTTACCAGTAGCAATGCTCCGCCTTCGGCGAGCAATTGCAAGATTTTAAAGTTTTAAATTTCTTTCTCTGACCCCGCTTTCTTTGACTCTGGTCAATCAGCGAGAGAGAGTGTTAGACAGATACACAGGAAGTGAGTGGCTAGCGCTTTATATATAGTAATGATATATCCTAAGAAGTACAAGAGTTAAGTGTACTTCAAACAATTTTGAAAACAAAATGAGAATATACATTTTAAAGAGAATCTAAAAAAAATTTGATTTATGAATTTCAATCAAAATCATTAAGAGCGAATTTTGAGAAAATCGAAACAAAAAAACAACTAAAAAAGTACATCAGTAAAGTACTAGTATTCTTTGGCCGATTTTATTTAAAAGATTATTTTCAAAACTCAGGTAACTTAAATATAAAATTTCAACCTCGTAGTTCATTGATTTCATTCAGACAGAGGCACAGACTGTTGATATACAGAAGGGGTTAAAAAGACCTTTTCAGTTCATTTAGTAAAAAAATATACCTATATATTTTATTTCCCAGACAAGAGAGTATGAATGTTTCTATTGGCGAGGTCAAACGCCCCATGGATCCCGGGAATCTAACCCCGGATCTCCAGCAATTCGGTGTTCTGTCCATTGCACCAGACTAGAGCAATGCCCCGGAAAGGCTGGAGATCCTGGGTTCGATTCCCGGGGGCTAGGCGTCGGTGTGCTGTACATTGCACCAGGCTAAGGCAATGGACAGCACACCGATAAATAATACATATGTAGGCTACTATAATAAAGAGTCAAAGGTAATTAGAAAAAAAAAATCGATATTTTAATAATAGGTTTACATCGATTTTCAAACTGAAAACCTATAATTACAGTATATGATATTAATGCGAGTGTGTAGAAGACGTTAGCTTCTTTAAATTTTAATTAATCAAAAAAGTTTTTTTTTTTTTTTTTAGTTTACTCACCATGGTCATGCATGACGGCGAAGCGGGTGTCAGTAGTCACCAGGTCGTAGGAGGCTGTGAGCATTTTGAAATTTCCGAGACGCCGATCCTCTTTCATCCAGAGTACGGTGTAGTTACCGGCATCTCGGATTACGCAGGTGAGTAGGGCGTTAGAGCCCTCGTACACTTGCAACTGCTGCACAGCACCTTCATGGATGCTGGGCAGAATCGCTGGAAAAAAAATACATACAAATTAATATAATTCATAAATGTTTGGTTACTGGGAGATAGGCAACAAATTCGACTTCACGGTTGTCAAATCACAGAAAGTCAAGATAATTTTACTGAAATATCATTTATGTTAATTTCTAAAAATACGCGTCTGATTTAGTGGATTAAAAATATAAATACTGTACAACGATTCGACTGCTTATTCTGCAGTCATTTTCAAGTACTTTACACTTTGTGAATCAAGTGAACTAACCTTTCAGGGGTCAGGGATCGCTATTTGCATTTTATAATGCAACGACGTCAGCGCCATCTACAGTCATTCCCATGAAGTTAGACACAAACATCAGCGCCACCTACAATCATTCCCATGAAGTTAGATACAATAATCAAAGCAAGTGTTTACATAAAATGAATGATGTTGAAATAAATTTTTTGAATCATATTTTTTTTTTTACACAGATAGTACAAAATATTATTATTAAATTATTCCAATATTATAATACAATATTTATATTAATGGAATAATTCAATAATACTATTTTGTACCATCTTTGTTAAAAAATCAAATTCAAAAAATTTGTAAAATTATGCTTTTTATCTAAACACTTGCTTTGATGATTATATCTAGCTTCATTGGAATGATTATAGATGGGACTGATGTTTGTGCCCAACTTAACGGGAATGACTGTAGATGGCGCTGACGTTGCATATAAAATGCACGTCAATTGTTAGTTCACGTAAGCCAGAGTAGTGCACAGTACTTTAAAACGACTGGAGAAAAAGCAGTCGAAACGTTGTATAGTATTTATAATTTTAATAAATAATTAATAACAAATGTGGCCTTTAATTAAACATTTCCATAATAATAATAATAATACAAACTACAAAAACTTTAATTAACATAAATGTTTTAGAATCTTAAAAAAAAGGAGAAAATGAGTTGTAAAATAAATAAAGTTTTCACTAAAAATTTTAAATTCATAATCTTCAAATAGATTGCTGATAAACATTTCTTTGTTTGCTTATGGATCAAGTGAAATAACACTCAAAAATGTTGACTCATCAGTCCGATTCAAATGAATTTGGATTAGACTCATTCAGTTAAAGCCCTCTGCTTAATAAGAACTCTTTAAGTGAACGACTTTAACGCAACGAGATCTTGTCTAAATAAAGTTGAAACATTTATAATCTATATATATTAATTCGCTAATGTCCGTCAGTCTGTCACGCCCTATTTAGGTAACTTCGAAATCAAATTTTATATGCTTAAAGAGAACCTACTAGTGATTAAAGGAAAATTATTTTCGACCCAAAATTTTTATAACTTTTTGAGTTATTAATTGTTGAAGTTACGATTTCTCCAATAAGAAATGTATGAAGATATTAGAACGAAATTTTATTTTAAAATTAAATAAACAAATCAAACACTAGGTTATATGTTTCAAAGGTTTTATTAATTAAAAACGTATTTGACAATTAGGTATCATCATTAGAAATGATTACATTCTATTACATTAAAGTAGCAAATTATACTATAGACACTAGAAGAAGTGGTACCAACTGCAATACATCAAAGTAATATGTTTAGCTTACAAACTCAATGCTATATAATTAAATCAAATGACATATTATAAATTATTTATCTTTAATAAATTTCTCATTTGATTTAATTTTATAGCGTTGAGTTTGTGAGCTAAACTTATTACCTTGATGTAATGCAAGTTGGTACCACTTCTTCTACTGTATAATGTATTAATATAATTTGCTACTTTCATGTATTAGAACGTAATAACTTCTGATGATGACAAGTAATTGTCGAAATTCGTATAAAAATATTAAAATTTAAATAACCCCTCAACTCGTTCCGTTTCATTTTAGAAAATTATTTAAAAAATTTATTTTTTTATTTTCAAAATTTGTAATTATATTATTTATAATCAGGGCCGCAGACAGGGAGGGTGGGGCAGGGGGGCTATATCCCCGAGGTCCGGGCCCTTTAAGCTCCAACCTTAAAATACTAATAAAAATAATTTTGATGGTTAAAATTTTAATAAAAAAAGAATTCGTTTTCTTGAAATTTTTTTCCTTAAGGGGTCGGGCCTTTTAAGCTTAAAATGTCAATTAAAAAAAATCATTTAGAAATTTTTTTCTGAGGCGGCCCGGGTCCTTTAAGCTCAAAGCAAGTTTGATAATATTTTTCACGTCTCAGGATAGCTAAAAACGCAAATTTCAGTGTATAATTTTCAAAAAAATTTTCCGTATTCCCAGACCCCCCCCCCCCCCGCCGGAAGTCGTTTGCCCGGATCTGACCTGAATAAATTATGGTAACCCTATGTTTAGGAAATTTTGAAAAATTTTTAAATAACTTTTTACTTTCTCTTACCTCTATATATATGTTAATATATATGAGAGAGAAAGTATTGGATTCATGTCAAAAATTCGATGTCGAGATTTTTATTTATTAAAGTAAGCTATGTATAACTGTTTCAAAAATTGTATCAAAAACTGTGTAAAAAAATTGTTGGCATGAAGGTCACAATTGCCTTTTACATACTAAAAAAAACTTTAAGGGTGGTGGGGGCTGTATTATTAAGTAGCCCCGGGGCTCGTCAAGTCTGTCTGCGGCCCTGTTTATAATTATTTATTTAATTGTGAAAACATTATTTAATGTAGCTACACAATTATAGCTTTTAATGCGGTAATACAATGAATGGAGATGCTGTATTGAAATAATAAATTTAAATAACAAAATTTTTTTTTTTTTTGAGAGAGATACTAAAACTTATTGTATAATATTAAATAAAGGAAGATCTTATAGAAAACCACGGTCAAATTTAATGTTTAATAAATGTTTTTTTTTTTTTTTTTTTTTTTTTTTTTAATTATCAAAGAAACGGTAGCTATATCAAAAAAGTAAAAAATGAGACAATATAAAACACGAGAATGGTCAAATTTTACGAACAGATAAAAAAATATCATTAATGTGACTTTTCTTTAAATTAATTTTTTTTGCTTTAATTAGAAGCAAAGACTTCTTTTTTTAGGATCATATGAGTTGTTTCACAATTGTTTGCAAAGTATTTTTAATTAGGGGAGGAAAAAAAAAATAAGGAAAAATTATATATAAATATTCTCTCTCCAAGAAGGAAGAGAATGATTTAAATAAATATAATAAATATGATAAAATGGAAAAAAAAAATCTTTTTACATAATCATACAATCTATTTGAATGAATAATAGTTATTTCGAGTTAAATATTTAAAGACGTAATAATAGTAAGTAAGGGGAAAACACAAAGTGAAATTAAATATATAAAGATCGTTAATCAAAGTTGAAAAAAAAGAGAAAATTATATACAAAAAAAGAAATATCTCTCTTAGTTCGAGTAACTCATGCTCTACAACACTGACCAGCAAAGAAAATGGAACTCCTTATAATTTTTATTAAACAAAACTTAATCTAATGTAACTTAGAGATATTGTACCGGTAATTTTTAATATGAATTTTTTATACTGTTTGAAGTTTAATCAAATTAAAACAATTTTAATAAAATTATGTAGTGTCAAATTAACATGATCCCTATATGTTTAATTAGATATTAATAAACAATTTCTGATAAAACTGCTATGAAAAATCTGGTGTGAATGGTAGCACAGCACACAACTTTCTCTTAATTTCGGTAATTGAAAGTTGTTTTTTAACCACGAAGGAAATGAGCTACGCTGCTGAAATTTTATATTTAAGTTAGGCATCCCCCGAACTAGTGTAAATAAGCTTTTAAACAAAATCAGCCAAAAAGTACTAGGACTTTACTGATGTATTTTTTCAGTGTTTTTTCGATTTTCATAAATTCGCTCATACGATTTTGTTTAAAATTCATATATCATCTATGTTTTAGATGCTCTTTAAAATGTATATTCTCATTTTGGCGTTAAAATCTTCTGAAGTCCACTTTACTATTGTTCTTCATAGGAAAAAATTAAGATTTGTTAGATTTTCCCAAAATTTCCTTCAACGATTTTGATAAAAATTCACAAATCAGTTATTTTTTACATGCTCTTTAAAATGTATAATCTCATTTTTTCCTTGAAATATTTTGAAGCACACTTTTCTCTTATACTCCATAGGAAATATTTCAGATTTTTCAAATTCGTTTTCCGGCTCTTCGTTCCATAGAGCCAATGTTAAATCCCTATGGGGATTTGCATGTTAATTTCGATTCAGAAGGGGAAACCCTCCCTTTGGAACATTTTATACATTTAAAAAAAAATTTTCCAATTCTTATGAAATATATTTATTTATGATTCTTTATTTTGTATAAAATATCCAAATATGAGATTAAAATTTTGAAAAATAACCATAGTTTATTTCAAACAATCAACATTTAAAATACATAGAAATATTGCGAAAATTTTCTCCTTTTAAGACAACTATATGTGCATCTTTATAAGTACACTTTTGTGTCGGCAATAGTTGTTTGTTACTTTACCTTTGTGTTATATTGTTAGCAAGCCACATTTGGAAGGGAGGTTGCCTAACCGATCATACACGGCGTTCTGCTGAATGAATATAGGAGGCAGCCTACCTACCAAAGGGTTCGGAACACAAAGGCAAGTGACAATTTCAGTCTGTATGTCAATATTTGATAAAGAGGATGGTCTGGATAATCCTTAAGGCTATTGTATTATTCGAGATTTCTCCAGGTAAATCAATATGTGAAAATGAAGGAGAAAAAATGCGCTTTTGATAGTTAATATAATTTAGAAATTATTAAGTGAAGTAACTTTCATTAATAAATAAGCCGCCGAAGGCGGGTGGTGCGCCTAGTCAGAGCCTCCCTCTAATTGGCTGTAGCGGATCCACGCCTTTCCTAAATTTTTCAAACAATTATTAATAATATAAATAAATCTGACTCATTAAGGAAAATAAACAAAGTTTCAATTATCTTAAAAAATTATCAGTGAAATAATAATATTTTATTTTTCGTATTTTATATCAATAATAAATAAACTTATTTATATATTCCTAGAGGATCAAAGCTTAACAAAGAATATTAAATTATATAATTTTAAAAATTTTATTATTATAATTAATTAGCATTGATTTCGAAATAGAATTCAATCTATCCAATGGAGAAATTCTATATTTTCAAAAATTTTAGAGCCTTTAGGAATTTGGAGATGCGAGAATTTTTCCTGGACTCTCCATAACGTCATTTAAAAATCAAATTTCATAAAGGACAACTTCCAGCGTGACAGACAGATGGGCAAACGGACACTGCACAATTATATATACACGTATATGTCTAGTTATGTTTTAACAAAGATTTTTTACATCTATAAATCCCTATTTTATATAAATATATATTTTTCCATTATATCCATTGTTCAAAAGGCAATACGGCCCCCATAACAAAAATCACCACAACAAGATTAAATTAATTCGTTATAAAATTCCAATGAAACGGAAAGAGAATATTTATGGCTTCATAAATCTGATTATTATTAAATGAGACGTATGACAATTTATTAAAATTAATCGGATTTATATCTAAAACAAAAAAAATAAATAAAAATAAAACCTAAAAAAAAAAAATCACATGAACAAGAATATAATTTTGAAATGTTTTGACTTTAAAAAATATATAAATAAATAATCTGATTAAACAAAAATTTAAATTTCAGATATAGGTATATATACATATATAGAACTTGATTTGAAATTTAAGGGGGCTGTAATTCAAACGGTTAAAACCGGTTTTAATCCAATTTTGACCAGTGGTTTTTATTGAAATAAACAAATTTCATATAGTCATCATACTATCATCATCATCATCATCATAGAATATAAAGCACTAGCCATTAACTTCCGCTATGTTCTTCCAGTTTACCACTCTCTCTCGCTAATTGGCCAGAGATAGAGGAAGTTGTGTCAGTGAGGAAAATTTAAAACTTTAAGTCAGAGAGAGAAATATAAAACTTTAAAATTTTGCATTTGCTTGCCGAAGGGGGTCCAGGGGGCTAATCCCCGAAGGCCACTGCTTATATTTCGGGAAAATTTCAACAAAAAAACAAAATTTTTTAATTTTCTCTGTCGACGTTTCGAACGCTCATCGCGCTCATCATCAGGACAGATAGAAAAGTCATAAGCTTAAATGGATATAGCTTGTCATATACAGATATATAAATAAATACTGATGATAGGCCTACATCAAAATAATATGAATATCTATAAAAATTTAACAACTGAAATATTCCACAACAAATTGCAAATATATCTGTATATGACAAGCTATATTCATCTAAGCTTATGACTTTTCTATCTGTCCTGATGATGAGCGCGATGAGCGTTAAAAACGTCCACAGAGAAAATTAAAAAATTTTGTTTTTGTGTTGGCTGCCTAATTATCATCCCTTGATTACATAAAACTTAAATCATATAGAAATTATATTTATAGAAAATTTTCGAACCAATAGTTTCAATTAAAAGTTGAAAGTTGTGTTCTGTGCTTGTCACACCAGATTTTTTCTGTCACGATATATTTAATTTAAATTTACTTGGTAAAAAATACGACTTTTTTTTAAATTTATTTGCATTTAAGGCCATTTAGAACGTATTCCTATTTATTTCAAATGATAGATAGCCAACACAAATGACATAATTTTTTCTTGCTTTCGACGGGAAGCGAACCTGGAACCCAATGCATAAGAAGCTAATTTCTTCTCTGTGATCCACGGGTGTCGGGCAAAACGACGATTAATAAAATATGATTTTTTTTCAGTTCAATTTTTTTCTGTCGGATGTAGCAGGGGAGCATGAATAGACATTCCCCCTTCCCCACGTTTCGACCCTAGTTAGGTTCGTCTTCAGGGCTTTGTCCTTGTTATTTCTTTCTACCAATCAATAGAACACTCCAGCCATAACAACCAGCTCATTCTTTGTTATAAGGAAAAATAGATTTTCAAACCTTTTTTTTTTCCTTGTTCTATTGGAATACAAATTTATTTATTTCCTTACTTAATTTAGTGAAGATAATTTTTTTAATTTGTCGCATTTTAATGAATTTCGGTTTACTGTAATTTATGGTTCTTTAAAATTAATCACAAACACGAGGATTTAAAGGTGAGTATTTAATCACAAAGACCACTAATGACCTAGTGGAATGTAATAGCAGTATGCTTACCATTACAGGTGATAGTCTGGAGCAGGAATACTACCGCCGCCAAGCCGATCATCTCGCGGCAAGGGGGTCACCTGTAACAACGCATAACAATTTAGAATGACACATGCATGCATTTACGAGATAATGGAAAGAAAATCATGCACGATATATCACTTTTTAATATAATCAAGAAAATTATCAAAGGAAATACCAGTTAAATATTTTTTTAGATTATAATTTTATTAATTTTTATGTTAGAAATCAAGAGCAGAAGTTTTATTAAACATTCTCGTGAAGTTTATTTATTTTTTTTGTTTACGTCTTTATTAGCAAATACTCTAACCATATTGGAATCCAATATAATTTAAGTAAATTTTAAAACTCAGTAAACAAGAAATTCACTTTTTTTCTAAGAAACAAGGGCATAAAGCAAGATCAGAGATACCTGGTTCAATTAGGGAAAAAAAATCATCAATCCTCACCTAAACAATAAAAACTTTTATGAATAACATTAGGAATTGCAATACCGGTATACCGGTATTTTGAGCGATTTGTACAATTTCGTTATACCGGTATTCACAAATTTAAATTGGCCAGAATAAAAAGAAGTTGAGTGAGTCAAAGAGGGAAATTTAAAATTTCCAAACAGTGAGCTAGAAATCTTATGCATTTGCTCGCCAAAAGCGGACTTTTCCAATTGTATTATATATATTAGGATGGCCCTTATTTGGGGTTTTTTCTACTTTTTTTCGACGATAGTCCTAAATCAATTCTAAATATATAAAAAAAAAAAAAAAAAAAACTACTGCCAAATTCAGCTCAGACCCAACTGCAGTCAAAGTTTTAAATGAAAAATTTATTTTGTGTCTTTAAAATTTTGTAACTCATCAACGGAACAACTTCTTGGTAAGACCATAACATATTCTTACAAGGAAATTTATTGCTTTATGATTTTTGAGTTATTCTACTGTTTTTTTTTTTTTAAGGTCCTTTTCGGCATTTAAGACCATTTAGACCCCATCCCTAATTATTTCAAATGATTTGTAGTCAAATCAAATGAAATTTTTTCTCGCTTGGGATGGGAAGCGAACCCGGGACTCCGGTGCGAGAAGCTAATGTCTTCTCCCGGGCGGATAACAGAGTTAAACCATATTAATTTATAAGCAAAAAATGTTCATTTTCACCATTTCACCAAAAGAGAATTATACATTAATTAATAATTTCTTATTCTAAAAAATCAAATTTTAAAATTTGTTATATATATCTTTTAAACATAAAATAAATGTGAAAGTTAAAGATCACATAATAATTATTTAAAAAAGAATAATTCAATTCTTTTTTTTTTTTTTTAACACACTTTTTTCTCATTCACTCTCACGTTCACACAGTCTTTTCGGCAACTTAGGCCATTTAAGACTTTTACGATAACCGTTATTTAATAATATATATTTATTTGGGGTTCAGGCATTCTTATTTAAGCCATTTGGTATCCAAATGGCTTAAATAAAATCATCGGACTGCCTGGGGTCCGAACCCGCGACGTTTGGTATACGAGGTTAGCACGCTAACCTCTACACCAAGCCCCGAGGGCAATTCAATTCTTAAAATATTAAACTTTCATATTGTATCTTGATCACAGACAGACAGACACACAAACGGCTGTATATGGTAGTTGCATGATTAGTTATAGGGGGGGGAGGGTATATTATTAAGCTTTTTTTTTTTTTTTTTTTTTTTTTTCCAAAAAAAAAAAAAAAATAATCCCAAAAAACCCCCCCCTAAAACCAAAAACCCCAAACCCCCAAATTCCCCCCCCCCCCACAAAAAAAAATAAAAAATTGCCGAGGGGGAGAAGAAAAAAAAAAATAAATTCTGAACAACATAAAGCTTTTAAAATAAAAAGTCTCAATCTTGTTTGAATTTAAACTGAAGTTGAAATATAATTTAATCAGGTAAATTAAAAACAAAAGTTTATATGTTTCAATATATTATTTATTAGTATAAATTTTATTATATGAAACATGGCAAATTTCTAATCCTTTATATTTCTAAGTTATCTTGATCACACACACAATTCAATTAGATTTAAACTATTAACAGTAGGCACTAGTTAAAAAATAATGTATTTAAGAGAAATCAAAAAGACTAGGTAATAAGTTAACACTTTGACAGACTTGTGTTTTCACTTCATGAGTGTAAAAGTTAATTTTTTAATAAATCATTGAAACATGGAAAACAAAGTATTTTTAATTTCTCATGAAAATACTTCCAACAGGGAGTTCGAAGAATATCAAAATTTCAAGGTCGGTTTTTTAACGATTATAATTTGTATTCTAAAAAGTTAAAAGTGAAAGGGTTAAAGCGAATGTAGAGTCTTTAAGGAAGAGATCGCCACAAGCGGGCCCTTGCTAGATATTGCATGGGAGGTTTCTATTTGTAAAAACGAAATATCAATGAAAGAAGCCCATTAAAAGAGGGCAGCGCAGCTAGTCATTTTATATGTATATATATCTCCTGGGGTGAAGTGTTAACAAAACACTCTTTGTATTTTATTAATTCAAAACCAAACAAAATTTCATCAAACTCGTCAAAAATCATCTCAAACGCCCTCGAGTAGGCAACCTGCTTTCTTCCTCAGCCCTTTGGTTTGCCTGAGTAAAGGCGCTATCAGTGCGGTGTTTGTCGATATAGAATTTTAGATTACATAAATATATATATGAGGAGGCAATTAGCCGAGTGAATAAAGCAGTTAAGCTGAGACAACTCGAGTTAAGATCCACCTCTTGACATAAAATCTGGTGTGACTTATCGCACAGCATACAACTTTCTCTTATCTTTGGTAACAGAAAATTCTATTCTGTGCTTGACACACCAGATTTTTCGTGTTGACATATATTTAGTTTCCGTCGTTATATTAGAATCCAAGATGTAAAATTTATAAACATGGGAAAATATTTATTTTTTGTTACCATGGCAACCATTTCTCATATCTTTCTTATGAATTACAAGAGTAAAGTGGTATTCAAACAATTTTGAGAGCAAAATGAGAATATACATTTTAAAGAATATCTAAAAAATCATTGATTTTTGAATTTTAATCAAGATCGTTGGAGAGAATTTTGAGAAAATCGAAAAAAAAACTGAAAAAGTACAACAATAGAGTACTAGTACTTTATGGCCGATTAATTTCGTGGGTTCAGGGGACCTGAAAACGTGTATATCCATCAAAATCTCGACATCGAATTTTTAACGTGAATCCAATATTTTCTCTTTTTATTTATTAACATATATAGAGGTAAGAGAAAGTAAAAATTATCCAACTCTATTTGAGATGCCTCCTCCTGAGGAAGGAAACGGAAACCCAGCTCAATATTATTCCCATTAAAGTTACTGAAATTCATAAATCAATTATTTTTTAGATGCTCTTTAAAATGTAAATCCTCATTTTAATTGTTTGAAGCCCACTTTACTCTTCAATGTACTTCATAGGGAATGAGAAATGGTTGCCATGGCAACACAATATTTTTCTATGTTTATAAATTTTTTATTTTGTATTCAAATCTATCGTATTAAAATTTGTCGACATAAAACATCTGACGTGACAAGCACAGGACACAACTTTCAATTAAATAAGGTAAGAGAAAGTTATCTGCTGTGCAATCAGTCATACCAAATTTTTCTTCTATTTTTGCTTACTAATTGAATTAAAATTATCTTTCAATTATAAACTTAAAAAAAGAATTTCCAATAGTAATAAAATATTTTTTTAAACAAAAGAGTTAAAATTTTTGCCATAATATATAATTTTGCTTATACTAGTATAGATATTTATTGTATAATCGTTATCAAAGTTAAAATAATAGCAATTAGATGTGGTAGGAGCGTCGTTTAAGCGGCGGAACAATTTCCATAATATGATGTCTGCCAAGTTGTGCATATGTATTAGTACTAAGCAAGTTTCCAACTTATTTCTTGTTGGACTCTAGGGAGCTGTTCGGGGATCAGGTGAGCCAATTCATAAATCTCGTAATAAAATATACACAATTTAAAAATAATATAAATTCTTAATTATTTTTAAGCAAATTGTGTGAGTGTTGATTTTATATAATTTCGAGAGAATTGCTTTGCTCGGAATGGCACCCTCTCACCTCTCTTGTTTTTAGATTATAAGCCTCTAACACTGCGTGGTTTTAACCAACTAACAAGAAAATGAGAACGGAATTATTAAAGAAAATTAATTCTTTTTGTTCCTTTTTTATTTTACCGAGTGACCCATAAAGGAGGGCGTGTGAAAATCGAGCCATTAATTTCTTCGATTTTTGCAAAAATCCTATTTTTAAACTCTTTTATTGCCTGGATAAGATCTATTTCATCGTCCTTTTTTTTTCAAACCCTTCATGAAGAGTTGAAAATCTGAAATTTTAGTAGTTCATCACATTAATTAATTGATTGAACAATGAGTTGACAATACACATTAATTAAAATGAGACATAAATCGAACTATTAACAAGATCAAATCATTTGAAGTTCAAATTAAAAATATTCTCTTCAAATATTAATTTTAGTGAAATAATTTTCATATACAAAATTATACACTTATGGTTGAAAAAAAGTTTTGGTATCTTTTCAAAAAAAAAAATAATAAATAAATAAGTAATTACTCTAATAATCTTTAAAAATGTTTATTTTATTACTTTCTCTTACCTATATATGTATTATATAGAGAGAAAGTATTGGATTCATGTCAAAAATTCGATGGTGAGATTTTGATGGAAATACACGTTTTGAGGTCCAAACAAATGGGTCCCGCAAAATGGGCTGTCTGTGTGTCTGTGAATAAAATATCTCAAGAACTAAATGAGCTAGGGGGTTGAAATTTTATATTCAAGTTCGGTACTCCCTTGGCACGTAACAAGAAGCTTTTGAACAGAATTGGTTAAAAAGTACTAGTACTTTACTGATGTAGTTTTTCAGTTTTTTTTTTTTTTTTCGATTTTCTCAAAATTCGCTCCAACGATTTTGTTTCAAATTCATATGTAATTTATTATTTAGATTCTTCTTAAAATGTATATTCTCAATTTTCCCACAAAATTGTTTAAACCACACTTTACTCTTGTACAGTGAGCGCCACAATTGTTCCCACCTGGGAGCTAGAGCCTTAATATAGTGAAATAATTTTAATGACCGAAAAGGTAAAAGAAAATCTTGGTACAGATGATTTTATTTTACCTTTTCAAATTTCAAATAATTTCACTATATACCATTACTTAAGGCTCTAGCTCCCAGGTTGGGACTTAATTGCGGAGCTCTCTGTTGTTCATAGGCCATGCCTATTATGCGTTTATAAATTTTACATCCTGAATTCTATCTAAAGTATCTAAAAAATTATATACTTAGACAAAAAATCTGATGTAACAAGCACAGAACACAACTTTAAATTACTAAAGGTAAGAGAAAGTTGTGTGCTGTGCGACAGTCACACCAGATATTTTTTCTATTTATTTTGAAAAAAAAAGAAAAAAAAGGAAATAAATTAGGATCCGACCGAATATTCGGTTTCAGTTAGGGTTTCGGCAAGAAATCCTATTTTCGGCAGTGGTTTCGGTTTCGGCCAAAAACTTGCCGAAACCTTAGTTAGAAAAGATGGAATGAGAATAGCACACACAAAAAAAAAAAAATGGTCAAATGATTTCCACGTGTAGGAGAAAAAATTTTTTCCGCCCGATGTAAAAAGAACGGAAAAAATTTACTCTCCCTAAAAAATTAAAAAAAAAAAAAAAAGGTAAAATAATTTTGTATAGGAAATAGAAGTTTCGGTTTCGGCCAAAACTAAGATTGCGGCCGAAATTCGGTTTCGGCTGAAAATCTTGTTTCGGTCGGAACCTTATACAAATATATTTTTTAAATCTGGTGTGACAGGCGCACAGCACACAACTTTCTCTTACCTTCGGTAATCGAAAGTTGTGTTCTGTGCTTGTCACACCAGATTTTTCGTGTCGACATATATTTAGTTCCCGACAGTACGGAACATTTGAATTCAGATATAAAATTTATAAGTATGGAAAAATATTTATATTTTGTTACCATGGCAACCATTTCTCCTATCCTTCTTATGAAGTACAAGAGTAAAGTGGTCTTCAGAAGATTTCAATGGCAAAATGAGAATATACATTTTAAAATGGAAAAAAAACTGAAAAAGTACATCAGTAAAGTACTAGTACTATTTGACCGACCGGATTTTCAAGATGTAAAATTTATAATATATAATATATTGAAACATATAAACTTTTGTTTTTAATTTACCTGATTAAATTACATTTCAACTTCAGTTTAAATTCAAACAAGATTAAGACTTTATTTTAAAAGCTAAATGTTGTTCAGAATTTATTAGCTTAATAATATACTCCCCCCCCCCTTTAACTAATCATGCAACTACCATATACAGCCGTTTGTGTGTCTGTCTGTCTGTGATCAAGATACAATATGAAAGTTTAATATTTTAAGAATTGAATTGCCCTCGGGGCTTGGTGTAGAGGTTAGCGTGCTAAACTCGTATACCAAACGTCGCGGGTTCGGACCCCAGGCAGTCAGATGATTTTATTTAAGCCATTTGGATACCAAATGGCTTAAATGGACCCTGTTATGCAATGGTGTGTCAAAGACCTAACATCGAGTTTTGAGAAAATCAACAATAAAGTTTTTTGTTCTCATTGGATTATATATAATTTTTCTTGTCAATTGTGCAGGTCAAATTAAATATAATTTTTTTAGGACATATTTCATAAAAAATACTATTAATTATAGCATT
Organism: Euborellia annulipes; assembly: GCA_023213315.1. Lineage (NCBI taxonomy): Eukaryota > Metazoa > Arthropoda > Insecta > Dermaptera > Anisolabididae > Euborellia > Euborellia annulipes. Next base: position 291,507 of record JAKCPI010011134.1, on the reverse strand, counting down.
TGAAACAATATTCCCTGCTTAACTCAATTTTGAATTTTTTGGTCTTTGACACACCATTGCATAACAGGGTCCAAATAAGAATGCCTGGAACCCAAATAAATATATATTATTAAATAACGGTTATCGTAAAAGTCTTAAATGGCCTTAGTTGCCGAAAAGACTGTGTGAACGTGAGAGTGAATGAGAAAAAAAAAGAATTGAATTATTTTTTTTAAATAATTATTATGTGATCCTTAACTTTCACATTTATTTTATGTTTAAAAGATATATATAACAAATTTTAAAATTTGATTTTTTAGAATAAGAAATTATTAATTCGTTTAAATTTGCCGTAAAATTTAAAAGTATGGCAAAATATTTATAGCTAAATATTTTTCGAGATCTATTATTTGAAAAAGATAATAGTATTCAAAATACCTCGATTCGGACTTTAACTGAGTCATAGATATATTTAACAAGACATGTGAGTGTTCTTTATTGATGAGGCCAAACATCCCATGGCCCCCGGGAATCGCGACTAACTGCATATAAGGGGAAGTGAGTTTTATTGGTGCAGGTCGAGGGTCCGGTGGCCTGGTGCAATGGATAGCACGCCTATGCCCCGGAAAGGCGGAGATCCTGGGTTCGATTCACGGGGGCCATGGGATGTTTGGCCTCATCAATAAAGAACACTCACATGTCTTGTTAAAAATATTTATATTTTGTTACCATGGCAACCATTTCTCCTATCTTTTCTATGGAGTACAAGAGTAAAGTGGTCTTCAGAAGATTTCAATGACAAAATGAGAATATACATTTTATTGTGAATCTAAAAAATAATTGATTTTTGAATTTTAAAAAAAATCGTTTGAGCAAATTTAGAGAAAATCGAAAAAAACTGAAAAAGTGCATCAGTAAAGTACTAGTACTCTTTGGCCGATTTTGATTAAAAGCTTCGTGTCATGTCCCATGGGGGTTTAAATATAAAATTTCAACCTCCTAGCTCTTTTCGTTCTTTAGATATTTTGTTCACAGACAGACCATGTCGCGAAAACCACTTTTTTATTTCTCACCTATAAATATAAGAGAAGTATTTCTCTACCCTATATAAAATATATAGAAGAAAATTTTCAAAATTCGATTCGAGATTTTGATGGATATACATGTTTAGTGAGTCCAAAATGGTCCCAAATTGTTTGTGTGTTATTATGTGTGTTGGACGATTTTGCATGAAGGAGTTAGCTAGCGGATTGAAATTTTATATTTACTTTAGGTATCTTTGATAATCTCAAAATAACTTTTGAACAAATCCCAAAAAGTATTATATTTGATGTACTTTTTTCAGTTTTTTTCGATTTTCTCAAAATTCCCTCCAAGGATTTTTTTTAAAATTCATAAATGAACTATTTTTTAGATGCTCTTTAAAATGTATATTCTCATTTTGCCGTGAAATCTTCTGAAGACCCTTACTCTTGATTCTTCTAGGAAAGATAGAAATGTTGCCATGGATACGGAATTTAAATCTTTTTCTTTTTATTAGATTAAAAATCAATTATTATTTAAATTCCCATTTTTTTTAAATTTATTTGTGTCTTTAATTGTTTCAAAGAAAACATATATTCTCTCTCTCACTTCAAACATTATCGTCTCTCTCTACTCTTTTTAAATTCCCTTTCCACCTTATCTTCATAGGAACAATGTTAATTTCCTATAGGGATTTGTATGTTAATTTCGATTCAAAAGGGGTCCCCTTTAGAACTTTTTAGCATTTAAAATTTTTTTTCCAATTCTTATGAAATTTTGTATTTATTTACGATTCTATATTGTGTATAAAATGTCCAAATATGAGATTAAAATTTTGAAAATAACCATAGTTTATTTCCAAGCAGTCAACATTTAAAATGCAAGTTTGAAACTAGGTGCTATCGGAAACTAAATATATCTCGACACAAAATCGTGTGACCACACAGGGCAACTTTCTCTTACCGAGTAGAGAAAGTTGTTGCTGTATCACACCAGATTCAGGGGACCTCAAAACGTGAAGATCCATCAAAATCTCGACATCGAATTTTTGACATGAATCCAATACTTTCTCTATATATATTAACATATATATAGAGGTAAGAGAAAGTAAAAATTAAATTTAAAATGATCAACTAAACAAAAAAAAAAAAAAAAAAAAAAAAAAAACTATTAAAGAGTATGTTGTATATATGATTAATAATTTATTTTGAAGTTTATAAAAATTTATCTCTCTCTCTCTCTCTCTCTCCTCTCTTTAGTGCATTTTAAATAAGAGATTTTATTTACTTTCTCTTTCCTAAATATAAGCGTTTTATCAAATAAGATTTCATAAAATTATAAAGAAGTCATTAAATGCTGGGAACATCAGTTATTTCAAACCAGTAAAAAAAAAAAAAATAAGTTCAAATATAAATACTTGATAAACATCTAAAATAAAGTTGAATCGAAAATATTTATTAATAATAAATTTCAAGTAAATATTAAATTAAGTAATAATAAATAAGTTTAATAAATTCAGGAATTTCGAAAATGAAATAAATTTCTCATCTCTCGTAAAATGGAGAGAAAAAAATAATAATTTAATTGTCAACCAAGAGAATAATAAATGGACAAGAATTTTAGAGATTAACGATCGTCATATTAATATATTTAGAGTGATTAAAATGAAAATGTTAATTATTTAATACTCAGTATAAAATTTTGACATGAACGTTTTCCACTAAGAATAGATATGTATCTTATATGTAGACAAAAATATCCAATATTCTATTATATATTAATAAAATTAATTTCTCTTATTCTAAATGAGAGACAATATTAAGTCCCACCCATGCGTATTCTACTTGTGACTGTGTACTTGTGTCATTTCATTGTTTTTATAAAAGAAAATGAAAATCTTTAATGGAAATTTTCTAGGTTTGAACCATGAAAGTTTCCATTAAAAAATATATAATATTTTTGTAAAAACAATGAAATAATCACATGTAGAATAAAAATACATATTTTTAAAACAATGAAATAATCACATGTAGAATACGCATGGGTGTGGGACTTAATATTGTCACTCACTGTCGTTTTTCAGTTATTTTTTAGATTTTCTCAAAATTCCCTCCAACCTCCTTGCTTATTTCCTTCATGGTCAAAAATGTCCACACAGACACAGACACACAGACCAATTTGGGGGACCCACTTTTTTGGACTCACTGGACCTCAAAACATGTATATCAATCAAAATCTCGACATTTTTGACATGATCGCAATACTTTCTCTCTATATATATTTTATATATAATATATAGGGTAAGAGAAAGTAAAAATGAATAAATTTAAAATGAATTCTTCAAATAGACCAAGACATTTGTAAATAAATAAATTTTTAATAAGAACAATTTATTAAAAGATATTTTATTTAAAATCTTATATTTGCTGAGATTACTTGTCTCAAATTGTAAGCAGATGAAAGCCTTTTAGAAAGAAAAATAGCTTGATAAGGTTTTTTCTTTTTTTATTGGAAAACTTAATTATGGCCGACCAATCGCCCATGTTTTTGGTTTCGGTTTAGCAAAAACCATTTTCAAGGCCTAAAAAATTAGAAAACACATCAATAATTCTATTTTATATTTTGTATGTATAAGAGGCGAGTTTTACCTATAGCTATTAATTACATTTTTACGGTGAACTTAACAGAGGTCATGTATATATTCCAGGGGCGTATATAGAAATTTTTTTCGGGGGGGGGGTGAACTCAAAATTTTCTGCGGAAAATTTTTTTTAAGAAACTATATTTTTTTTCACACGAAATTTTTTGCGAATATTTTTTCTATTGCGGAAACAAAGTTGTCCATCCTGCGGAAAAATTTGTTGCGCTGATGTCTGTATATTCCTATATATGTATATGTGTTTGGGAAATTTCGGGGGGGCCCTCGGCCCCCCATAAATACGCCCCTGATATATTCATCCTCTGTTAAGTTCACCGTGCATATATGTAAAAAATTATTTTTTTTTTTTTAATGTTAATTAATAGCTATAAACTCGTCTCTTATACATATAAAATTTAAAATAGAATTATTGATGTGTTTTCTGATTTTTTAGGCCTTGAAAATGGTTTTTGCAAAACCAAAAACATGCGCCATAATTAAGTTTTCCAATAAAAAAAGAAAAAACCTTAACAAGTTATTTTTCTTTCCAAAAAGCCTTTCATCTGCTTGAGACAAGTAATCTCAGCAAATATAAAATTTTAAATAATTTTTCTTGTCAAGTTTCATAACAACAATTCAATATTTTATTTAAATTCAATTCACACTCCAAACTACTGTAGTTACATTTAAATTTCGCCATTCAATTTAATTAGATCTTAGTTTTTAAAGAATAAAGTTGTACTTTTTTTTTTTTTTTAAAACAAGCTATATCGAAAACAAGGAAATAAGAAACAAAAGACAGATTGAAATGTTTGGGTTAACAGCTGTTGGGCGCCGACAACAAACTCTGGTTAAGAAGCCAATGGTTGTTGTTGGTGGGGGTGAGAGTGGGGGTGGGTGTTTTTGCCCAGGCAAGTGCCCCCACCAGCCCTAAACCCTCATGGTTCTATTCCCAGGGGTGCATAGCAATGAGGGTTGAGGGTGGCCGGCTCTGTTTAACTCGAGGGCTATTCCAGGCCGATATGCTTGCGGGGGTGGACTACCCAATTAAACACACACAGACACACTCTGAGAATTGCCAGGAGCCAAGGCATCCAACTTAAATGCGAATTAAAAAAAAAAAAAAAAAGAATAAGAATAATCTTAAAAAATAAAAAGTGTCTAATGCAAGAGATCACCCTTAATTGCTTTCTTAAAAAATTAACTCAATTAATAAAATAGTCTCTTTTTTTTTTTGTTTAGAAATAAATTAATCACTTTCCAGTGTAAATATTCATTAATATAGCATATGAATCAGACGGGATTAAGAATGGGAAAAGGTTCAATTACATGTATTTTTAGACAATTTGACACAATTAGTAGATAGTAGCATATCGAATAGAACAAAAAAAGAAAAAAATCTGGTGTGACTGGCGCACAGCACACAACTTTCTCTTATCTTCGGTAATCGATAAAAAAATGTAATGTACCGTACTGTCGGAAACTAAATACATGTCACACAAAAAATCTGGTGTGTACTGTGCTTTGCTTGTCACACCAGACTTTTTGTGTCGACATGTATTTAGTTTCCGACAGTACAGTACATTCGAATTTCAAGATGTAAAATTTATAAGTATGGCAAAATATTTATATTTTGTTACCGTGGCAACCATTTCTCCTATCTTTTCTATGGAGTACAGGAGTAAAGTGGTCTTCAGAAGATTTCAATGACAAAATGAGAATATACATTTTATTGAGAATCTAAAAAATAATTGATTTTTGAATTTAAAAAAAAATCGTTGGAGCGAATTTAGAGAAAATCGAAAAAAACTGAAAAAGTGCATCAGTAAAGTACTAGTACTCTTTGGTCGATTTTGTTCAAAAGCTTCGTGTCACGTCCCATGAGGGTGCCTAACTTAAATATAAAATTTCAACCTTCTAGCTCTTTTCGTTCTTGAGATATTTCACAGACACACACACAGACAGACAGACAGACCATGTCGCGAAAACCACTTTTTTGGATTCAGGGGACCTCAAAACGTGTAGATCCATCAAAATCTCGACATCGAATTTTTGACATGAAACCAATACTTTCTCTATATATATTAACATATATATAGAGGTAAGAGAAAGTAAAAACAATTAAGACTGAGAAAAGCGACAAAATTAGAGGTTTTGCGATCAGTAGGTAAGAGAAAGTAAAAATATATCAAATTAAATAAATAATAGTGATAATAAATTTATTGTCGGATATTATTATTATTATGAAAGTATTAATTACACGCGAAAGCGTGGAGATCCTGGTTCGACTCCAGGGGGCGTAATTTTTGCCCAATCAAGCACGAACTTATCTCGCAAATTTCTTATCTTAACCTACATATTGACTGGCTAATGAATTTGAGCATTGGATGAAAAAATTCCATCTCTTTTCAAACAAAGCTCTACCTAGTTGGTATTATTTCATTCAGTTCATCGAGCTTCTGACTTATATTTATACTTTACCCAATCGGAAAGCTTGCTTTAAACTGTAGACGTCACAAATTAGAAAATTTTTTTGTTATTTTTTAAAAACAATGTTTAAATTAAAAAAAAATCCCTTAAATTTCTTAAGTAATTTGAGGTACAAATTTAGAGACGAGTTCTACTTGCACTAAATAGAAAAGTATCTATTAGTCCAGAATTTTTAGGACAAAAATTTAGATTTTTCCCGGATTAAAATCTTATTTATTTGAAATTCATTTAACAAATAACTTTTTTATTTCAATATTTATTTCCATGTACTTCATTAGTCATTTTATGAGATTAAGATTTATTTAAAAATAATTTATTTAATAAAAATTCATGGTTATAGAAATTTTCACTTCGGTCGTGTGATCTTAAGCACAATCTCATTTTTTTTATAATACACTAAACCTTGTATTTTTAGACGTCTCCAAAAATGAATCAATGTCAACGGATCGATTTTAGTTTGCATGCAATTTGCTCTCGCGTAAATATCCACTTTTATTCAGAGTGTGTACGAGAAAGATGGTGTCGAGCCCTGAGCCAAAACATAGAGAATGTTGTGGAAGGTTAGATGCAATCTAACGAAAAAAAAAAAAAAAAATGAATAAATAAATCGCGTGAACAAAAAATGTTATTGAAAAATTATTAGTCAGGGGAAAAAAAGGCAAATGGATTAATAATAATAATAAATATTTATCACTGAAATGTTTTGAATATTTTATAAAAAAAAATTTACCTCGCGAGACTATTAATTTAGAATTGATTTGAGTCATTAGTGTGGTCGCTCTCACAGTTCCAAACTGGTCTATTTAGGGCCGGTTTGCATCAGTTAGGGTCAGTTAGTTGACCTATAGTTTGTAATGCAGAAACCCTCTTCCGGGGGAACAGATCCTGTTCTGTTTGTGAAGGTAGCAACTTCATAAAGACATCTTTTAAAAATTATTAAAACAAAAATTGATATTATAACCCATAATTTAAATAAATATTATTAATTTTTTTTACTATAATTTAAAAATTAAAAAAAAAATAAACAAGATTTATTAGTGTTCACATAACAATTTGTCAATTGTTCCAATCTTCACAACTCTTTTGACAAATTGCCAGCTGTGTGGCACAAGTAAAGATAATTTCAAAAAGAAATATACCTTTTATTTTCACCTGACAAGTAGTAATATCAATTGAAGATATTTATATATAAATATTTAATATCAATTTGCATTCAATTTGAAAACAAATAGTTTTATCAACAAGACGTAATACAGATATGCAATGCGTCAGCTGAAGTTAGGAGAATATTCAACACCTTGCTATATATATATATATTTTTGATATTCTTGCCTGTCATAAAATGAATAACAAAAAAAAAAAAAAAAAAAAAAAAAAAAAAAACGGTAGATTGCAGATTGTATTTATAATCGTGAAGTTAGGATGCTTGTGACAGGCTTGTGTTGCTAATATCACCCCTTTGTTAAATCTTAAACAGAACTTTGGGCCTGAGCTAACTTAACAGGCTCTAATTCACCATATATTTGGCTGAAATTACTCAAAAGTCAGATTATCGGATTGGTAGCAAAATGGCGACGAGATCTGATGCAAGAGGCCCCTATAACATATTGTAAAATAAAAATATATCACATTTCATAATTTTATTGTTAAAAGAAATAGAATCTAAAGAAAAATAACAAATATATTTATTTCTTTTAACAATAAAATGATGAAATGTATATTTTACTATAAAAATAAAATTGAAGTGGAAAACCATTTAGCCCAAAGTCAACAAACTGACCCTAACTGATGCAACCGGCCGTTAAAAGCTAAAAAGCTGAAATTTGAATTTACATTCTCTAATACTTTATTTATTAATTACTTTCAATTAATTTCTATTGTCAAATTTTATTTTATTTAATTATATACCATCTGTATATATCAAAAGCTTTTCATTTCAATCAACCTTTATTGTTTAAATTAAATGAATTATATTTCATTTAATGAGATTTTATTATTTAATTAATTATTTAACCTCTTGTACAATGTATCTTTTTTTTGTGTTTTTATTCATTCAAATTTAATCCGGTTAAAATTAAAAGTTTGAAAAAGAAAAAAATTTGTAGGTCTTGTTGTTAAGTTATATAAAAAGGACAGTTACTTATGTAACGAATCTCTGGATGATACTTTTAAACAGAACCAATTATTTGTATAAATCTGGTGTGAGCAACTGCACAGTTTTTTTTTTTTTACTTTCGGTTATTTAAAGTTTTATAGTAGTATAGACTTTAAGTTTACGATAGTGAGATAAAATGTTATTGTTGTTGATGTTAGAAATTATTAAGATTAATTACAAGAACATCAAAAAACAAATTCAAATGCAGAAGGAGACGTTTCGAATGAAATTTTATTTGTCCATCTTGGATTATAAGGACTGAAGATGGACAAATAAATTTCGACGGAAACGTCTCCTTCGTTATTTTGATTTGTTTATTGCTACTCTGATCTTTCTAATTTCTATGAAATAAAATGTATAATCAAAGAGAAAAATATTTATATTTGGTTTTTTCATAAGAGGGTTTTTAAAATAATTTTTAGGGGAATATGAGAATATACATTTTAAAGAGTACATAAAAAATAGTTAAATTATGAATGCAAACTATACGGAAATATAGTAAAAAAATCAGTGAACTTAATCAGGCTATCAACCAGCAAGCATGCTGATAAATTGCTAAACTAACTAATAATTGACGAGTAGATTAAATCAACGATTTAATAATGAATTAGGATTAAGATTAAATATTAAATTCTTTTTTTTTATTAGTAAGACCTCTCACATAAAAAAATAATAAAATTATTTATTTTATGAGAAATTAAAAAATCTGGTGTGATTTAACGCTCAACACACTCTTAACCTCGGTAATAGAAAGTTGTGTACTGTGTTGTCACGATTATTTGTGTCGAGATATATTTAGTTTCTCATAACACTTTAGGTCCAAACTAGACCACTTGCGTTTCATAAATAAAAAAAAATAGTCATTTGATAAATAAAGAGAATACTACATCAATACAAAATTTCATAAGAATCGGCAAAAAAAGTTCCAAAGGGAACTAAATAACTCCCATTTGAATCGAAATTAACATGTAAATAACCATAAGGATTTAACATTGGCTCTATGGAAGGAAAAGCCGGAAAATAAATTTGAAAAATCTTAAATAATACAACAGTATTCTTCAAACAATTTTCACGAAAAATTTTACTGATATACTTTTTAAAGAGCATCTAAAAAATAGTTGATTTATAAATTTTAATCAAAATCGTTATAGCGAATTTTGAGAAAATCGAAAAAAACTAAAAAAGTTCTTTAGTAAAATACTAGTACTTTTTGGAAGATTTTGTTCTAAAGCTTATTTTTAAGTGAGGGGAAATATAAAATTTCATCCTAGTAGCTCATGCTTAAAAATGTCCACCCACACAGACCAACTTTTTTGGACTCAGAGGAACTCAAAACGTGTATTTCCATGAAAATTTCAACATGATAACTTATAAGGTTTTACATATATAGGTAATAGAAAGAAATAATTAGAAATGTATGCTTAATTTATCTAATATTCCCTCTACTAAACTTGAAATATAAATACGCCACTATAACTCTTGGGGCTGATTAGTGGGTTGAAATTATCCTATAAACAGAGGTGGTAATTTGAAGTTTTAATTTGAGTTAAATATATTTATTTAAGTGGAAAAGGGGTTCATGGGAACAATAACCGATGATTTGCCGAGGGGTCTTTTTATGATCCTCGTCTTACGGAACAAAACGCGCGCACACAACACAAAGATTAGGCAATTAAATTTTTTTTTTTTTTTAATTAAGTATTTACATTGTTGAAAATTTTCTCTATAAAATGTAATTAATTAAATATCTTCTAACGTTAAAGAGAGTAAAGAGAGGCTATGTGACAAACTCAGTGGCAAAGAGATCGTTCGACGAAATAATTTAATTAAATATCAAAAATAATTATATTGAGAAATTTTTAATTAAGAAATAAGATTTTAAAAATTTAATATACTCTATATATAAAAAAATAAGTCGCCATTCTTTTATCTATATATTAAAAAAAAATTCATATCAAGTAAAAATTTAAATAAGCTTTAAAAAAAAAAAAAAAAAATTATATATAGGTTCGAAAATATTTTTGAATATTAATTACTATCTGCACAATCCGCTATCGTCCTCTACACTCACTTTGAAAAGTTTTCTAGTCTTTTTTTTATATTCTTCTAATAAAAGCTTAAACTATAAAATACACTCATGGACAAAATTAGCGGAATGTGAAAAAAAGTGGGTTGAATTATTTTATTTTTTGATTATTTGTTTGTTTGTTTTTTAAGTAATTTTTATAATTTTAAACTAATTTTGACTTTAATAAAATAAGTTCCGGTATGACCGAGCTGGAGCTCGGTGTTTTTTTTTTTTTTTTTTTTTATAAAATTGGAAATAAAAAACTAAAAAAGTATTATACCTCAGTAAAGTACTACTAGGCGTGGTTTCCCAAAGACGAAATCAATCATAGTTTGTTTTGTATACCTCAAAATATTTAAAATTTGAAAGAATTCGGTAGAGAAAATTTCAAGAAAAAAGGAAAAAAATAAAAAAGTACACCAGTAAAGTACAAGTACTCAAAGTTTCTCAAAGACGAGAGCCAGAGTATTTTGTTTTGTATACCCCAAATAAAAACTATATAAAATTAGAAAGAAATCGGTAAAGGGAATTTCGAGAAAAGTGAAAATAACTAAAAAGTACATCAATAAAGTACAAGTACTTAAAGTTTCCAAAAGGCAAGACCCAGCGTACTTTGTTTTGTATAGTGCAAATAGTATATTAATAAATAAGAAATTATATATAATATTTAAGATATTATAGAAATCGCGTACGTGAGCCGCGAATTTTATACAATAAATATTTACTAAATTCATATATCCGAAAAAATATGGGTGTGCCGCCGGGCGCACACCGTTATTTTTTCGGATATATGAATTTAGTAAATATTTAATCAAAAATAAATATTTAAAAGTTTAAAGAAATCAGTAAAGGGAATTTAGAGAAAAATGGAAAAAACTAAAAAAACCACATCAGTAAAGTACTAGTACCTAAAATTTCCCCAAAGATGAGACCTAGTGCAATTTCATATTGGTGCCGGAAATAAATTAAATTTGAAACAAAATCAAAGCCGTTTTCGAGAACTGATGTGCTTACAAACAAATAAACAAACGTACATTGCTCGTTTAATAGTATAAAATATATTTTAAAATAATCATAAATACAATTTTTATCTTAAATTTAATATAAGCCCTCGGGCCTTGGTGTAGTGGTTAGCGTGCTGGCTATTTGTACCAAGGGTTCGCATCCCGTCTAACGCGACAATTTATTTCAATTATGTTTATATTATGTCTACAATATATTTACAAAACAAAATCTTAAATTTAATGTTTAAAGCGATTTAAATGTGAGGCTGTCATTTTTACTTTATAAAATATATGTGAAATTTATCAAAAATTCATTATTTAAATGAATTATTAAATTAAAGTAAGATTAAAAATATAAATTAATCAAGAAACCAAAAGATAAAAGTAGATTTAAATGGAATTAAATATATATATTTTATATATATATATTTTTTTTTGTTCCCCTAATTTTGTCCATGATGGTATTTTGTTAATTTTCATATTTGAATTTCATTCTAATTTTCTTTTTTATGAGCTGAGACGGATCAGGTTTTTCAAGTTTAATATATTTTATTAAAATCAAAGAAAAAAATTTTTTTTGTATGAGACAAAAACGCTCATTTAAGTATTTTGCACTGATTTATACCTCAAGTAAGATTAATCTCATATTTTTTTCTAATATCTAATGAAAAATAAAGAAATTCAATTTCAGAGATGGGCCGGAATCGTTTTTATGGTTTATATGAGGAAGTCTGATCAAATCACAAATTAAATTATATCTTCTACCTTCTAAAAAGACGGAGTTCCGACTCTTAAAAACAGTCACGGAAAATTCTCCGCATATTAAAAAAAAAAAAATCGGTCCAGTAGTTTCTAAGTGAATGCGTTAGCGATAAAGAGACAGACGGACGTTGTCTTTTATATCATAGAGAGTAAGAAAATACAAATTTTCTAAATGCTTACAAACAAAATCTAGTGTGACGCATAGCAAACAACCTTCTCTTACCTTCCGGCAAGAGAAAGTTGTGTACTGTACTTGTCACACCAGATTTTTTTTGTGTCGAGATATATTTAGTTTCCCATAGCACCTTAATTCCAAATGTGACCAATTGCATTTCATAAAAATCTGAAATACTACATCAATAAAGTGTACTTCAAACAATTTTCAGGGCAAAATGCGAATATACATTTTAAAGTGGATCTAAAAAATAATTGATTAATGAATTTAAATCAAAATCGTTGGAGCCAATTTTGAGAAAATAGAAAAAAACTGAAAAAGTACACCAGTAAAGCGTACTTCAAACAATTTTCAAGAAAAATTTTATTGACATACTTTTTCAAGAGAATGTAAAAAATAATTGATTTTTGAATTTTAATCAAAATCGTTAGTCAATTTTGAGAAATTCGAAAAAAAAACTGAAAAAGTACTTCAGTAAAGTACTAGTACTTTTTAGACAATTGTGTTCAAAAGTTTATTTTGACTGTCCGAGAGGGTACCTAAATTAAATATAAAATTTCAATCTAGTAGCTCAATTCGTTCATGCTTAAAATCGTTACACACACAGACAGACCAATTTGCGGGTCCCACTTTTTTTTGGATTCAGGGGACCTCAAAACATGTATTTCCATCAAAATCTCGACATCAATTTTCCCTCTATATATTTCATAGAATGGGGAAAATAGAGTAAACAATTGAAAAATTCATTAGTTAGTCATATGAGTTGCATACCTTGCAGGCGGACTCATTTCTGCAACCAAATTGACAACATAAAGTAATCAGGAATGAATTAATTTAATCAAAAGTTATCATATATTACAATTTTTGATTAGTAAAATGTAAAAGTGAGTAATAAAAAAAAAATAAATAAATAAACGGTCTAGGCTACAAAAATACGATAAATATTTAATTATCACTTTTTTTTTTATTTATTCATTTTATTAAATTAAAATATTACGAGTATGATTTTAGATAATCTTCTTTTTCATTTGTTACCTCAATTTTTTTTTTTTTTTTTCAATTTTGAATTTTTATATTAAATTAACGATATATTTCACTTTCATTATTGGAAAAAAAAAGTCACGGCTTTATTTAAAAAAAAAATATAATAATTCCCTTATATATATATATATATATATATATAAAATCTATTTTATGTACAATTTAATTTTAATTGACAGATAGGTAGTGGGGGAGATTGGAACTCTCATAAATCCGCTAATATTATGGATGAATGATAATGAAAATAAAGGAAATTATTGCAGGTAGTGAAGCAATATAAAAAATAATTCGAACAAATTGTCTCTCTCTCTCTCTCTTTTTTTAATATCGTAGAAATTAATCTGAATACAAAGCTAGCAAAGATTTGAAAAAATAAAAATTAATAAAACAACATTTCAAAAATATTTAATTTTGAAGTAATAATAAAAAACTTGATAAATTAAAGACAATAACAAAAATATAATTATTTTTCTCATCTTTTCATGTTTTTTTTTTTTTGTCTTTGTTTTTTTACTCAAGATAAAAATAAGGTCAGAGTACTATATTTAATTAATTTGCAAAATATATTCGTTTAAATATGAGAAACGTCTAAATAAAATTAATTTTCCGAGAGATATATGTTTATCATCATGGTTATGAATTTTTTTGTTTATCTTTTTAGGATTTTAACTACCTTTATTTATATTAAAAGTATATCTTATACACGCTTGTGAAGAATTGACAATTTAATCAAACGTGATGAACTGGATTGGCTATTATTGCCAAGAGATGGCGTTAAGATCGCGCCTGCCCTAGCCAATAAGGATTATTGTACCATCTATTGCAATAGTATTGAGAATAAAGCCCGGCAGTTAGGCAGCCCAAATGGTACACGTTCACTAATATATTAAAAAGATAAATTTGTATGGTAATAAAGGCCGATCGCCCAATTACCTGCTTTGAAAAAGATATTTCTTAGACAGGCCAGCTGCCATTTGGGCTGCCTAACTTCCGGGCTTTATTCTCAATACTATTGCAATAGATGGTACTATTTTTTAAAATAATTCGTAATCTATTTAATTAAAATTTGATAAATAATAAAAAAGTTTCAGTGCTAGATTTAAAAAAAAAATTTTTTAATTTACTTATAAGAATTTTATACTTTAGATTTAAAAAAAAAAATAATTATCATAATAATTAATTAATTAATTCAAGAAAATGCCAAAGTTATAAACTGAGTCCACTCCTATTTGCCCTTAAATCGAAGCATTTTATTAGAATGACGAAATTGTCATTGGGATAATTAAAAATTTAAACGATTAATTAAAAATCAAAATATTGAAAAATTAAAATATTAAACTAAAAAAAAAAATTAAACAATAGAAACGGTACAAGGGGCCAGAAAAATTTTTCCGGAAGGGTGCCCCTCCCTCCCCTTGGGAGTTTGGAGATCTAGGTCCTTTCAAAATGAATAAATTTGAATAAGAAATATTTTTTATAATTTCTAAAAATTTTGATACTATTTTTTGGAAATTGAGTAAGGGAAAAATATTTTATTTCATACTCGTCGCGCACTGAGTCCTTCACATCTTAGATTTTTTCTTAAAGTCTAGCAAGTTAATTATAATATTTTAATAAAAATATTTTAAAATTTTTGGTTTCTAGACTTCTAGACCCAAAATCACCCCCTTTAAAATAAACTCTTTCTTTTTCAGTTATTAGATTGACAAATTGTGATTACTCAAAGAGGTAACATTAATGAGAATTATACTGAGGTGAGTTCCCGTTTCCACCCTCAGGAGAAGGCATCTCAAATAGAGTCATCAAATAGATAATTTTTTGCCCTGAGATGGATTTGAACTCAAGTTGTCTTGAACTAACTAAACTACTTTATAATATATAATATAGAATAATACTGAGGTGGGTTCCTGTTCCACCCTCAAGAGAAAGCATCTCAAATAGATCGGATAATTTTTTGCCATGAGATGGATTTGAACTCAAGTTGTCTTCAACTAAACTTAACTACTTATCCCCTGGGATAATTGCCTCCTATAAATAAACTACTTTTTGAAAAAAACAATGAAAATTCCAGAGTCCAAGTTTATATATAATAATAACAATGTCATTATGAGAAGGATCAAAATCATCTTAATTAAATAAGATAAATTTCTCGTTGTTAATAAGAAAATAAACGAAATTTATTATTAAAATAATGTAAAGAATCGCGTCGAAATTTATTTATTTAATACGTTCTCTTGATTTCTTAAGGACTTATTATTAATATATACTTCCATTTTTATGACAGTGTCAACATCACATCATAGAAAGTTCACTGAGCATTATCGTTTAGTAAAATTAAATTATATTTAATGGAATTTTATGAAATAAAAATTTTATTATATATATTCTGAGTTATTTGAGTTTAAAAGTTAATGAATAAGACGCGCTTCACTTGTTCCAGACATAAAGTAAATTCCCTCTCTAAAATCTTAATATATTATTTAAAATGGATTTAATTGTCCTCTTAAAGGAAAATCTTTATAAAAGAAAAAAATAATTATATATAGACTAGTAGATTGAAATAAATACTAAAGAGATAAAAAAAAATATTTATTTAGAATTTAATTTAACTCTTTTCAACTAATTTGTCTATTTTGTTAATTGAGAAACTTTCATTAAAAATTAATTAAAGTGAAAATTTTAAGAAAAATCTAATTATCAAAAATATACAAAGAGCTTGCGGACTTTTCAAACTTAAAGAAAAAAAAATACCATCCGTCTCAAAAGTAATTGAAATTACGCCACGACTTTACATAATTTTTACTTTTTCTTAACTATAAATATATATCGAAAATTCGATGTCGAGATTTTGATGGAAATACACGTTGTGAGATCAAAAATGCACTTTTAAAAATATAAGTATATGAAGTTCATATTTTTGTACAGTGTGGGTCCCATAAAATGGTCTGTCTGAGAACAAAATATCTAAAAACAAAAAGAGCTAGGAGGTCAAAATTTGATATTTAAGTTAGGTACCCCTTTTGAGACGTGACAAGAAGATTATGAACAAAATTGGCCAAAGAGTACTAGTACTTTACTGATGTACTTTTAGAGTTTTTTTTTCGTATTTTTCAAAATACGCGACAACGATTTCGATTAAAATTCAAAAATCAATTATTTTTAAGAAGCTCTTTAGAATGTATATTCTCATTTTGGCCTCACAATTGTTTGAAGTACAATTTACTATTGTACTTCATAAAAAAATAGAAGAAATGGTTAACATAGTAACACAATATTTTTCAATATTTATAGATTTAACACCTTGAAATCTTACTGCTGGAAACCAAATATGTCTTCAAAAAAATCCAGTGTGGCAAGCACAGAAAATAACTTTAAAATACCGAAGGTAAGAAAATATTGTGTGCTCTGCGACCAGTCACACATGATTTTTATCATACAGCAAATTTAATGCAAATAAATTTTACATATGAGAATAATTAACATCTCAATAGAAGCCTAAAATTTTTAAGTGAAAAAATAAATTTTAATATAAGGAATCAGTAGCTTAAAATTTAAATATTTTGATATATGAGCCATGATTGAAGTTTAAAGTACCAATAAGTTAAAATTTTATTATACTCGCATCTCTTGCATATATGACGTTCTTTAGAGATTCTACTCCAAATAGCATGTTCATATAAATTTTTTAATTCAAATCATAAATGACTCAAAGAAATTTAACATTTGTGAATATATATATATCAATAAAATTGTGGCAAGTGTTAAACTTAGGTCGTTAGGGATTTTATGTTAATTCATGTTTACGACTTGAGAAATTTTAACCAAATATGAAAAATTATTCAGAAATAAACGGAGAATAAAATATTTAATCAAGATTTCATATACGCGATTATTTATTTTCATCTAAAACAGCGCAAATTTCTCCATCGATTTCGAAATCTCAATGTTTTTTTTTTTTTTTTTTTTTTAGAGAATGTCACGACAATCATTAGTAATTCAATGTTACTTTTTTTTGATAGGTGTCTATATTGGCATATGTAATGAGTCAGAGAAGAAAAATTTATTTCGCATCTTAATTTTTAAAAACATAATAAATATTCTTAATAGTTAAAATAAACAAGTACTTTGAATCTATTAAATAAAAAAAAAAAAAAATTAGAAAATAATTTATGAATATTTTATCTCATTAAGCATTAAGGAATACTTGCCCCCGAGGTCGCAAAATAAGAACAATTTTTTTTTTTACTTTCTATTAAAAGAAAGAAACGAAATTTAATATTCACTTATATACTGTATATAGAGAGTTTTGATTCATGTCAAAAATGTGATGTCGAGAATTAGATGGAAATACACGTTCAAAAAAACTGGGTCCCGCAAAATAGTCTGTCTATAATCAAATTAAAGTATGAAGATAATGAGCTAAGAGTTTGAAATTTTATATTTGAGTTAGGTACCCCACTGTGGCAAAAAAATAAGCTTTTAAATAAAATCTTCCAAAGAGTACTGATACTTTACTGATGTACTATTTCAGTTTTTTTTTTTTTTTTTCGATTTTCTGAAAATTCGGACTAACGTTTTTTTTTAAAATTTAAAAATCATCTATTTTTTAGATACTCTTTAAAATGTATATTCTGATTTTGCTCTCAAGCAAATTTTACTTCTGTAATTTATAAGAAATTACCATGGTACATTAAAATAGATTTAAAGACAATAATCAAGAGGAAGGGAGCTAATAATTTTTTATTAATTTAATAAAATTTTAAACCAATGTTTTGGTTTTAGTTTGAAACATCATCTGAGTTTTAGTAATGTTTTTATGTGTTTGTAAAACACATTCAAACTATTATTATTAATAATACAAAGTTGCTGTGTTTTACAAATGGTTCTTACCAAAACTAAAACGTCAGTGTTTTGGTTTAAAATTTTATTAATAAAAAATAATGCCTTTCAACTATATTATAGGGAGAAATGGTTGTCAAAATATAAAAAATATTTTTCTATGTTTATAAATTTTACATTTTGAATTCTAATGTACTGCCTGAAACTAAATATAAATCAACACAAAAAAGAAATCTGGTGTGACAAGCAAAGAACACAACTTTCAATTATCGAAGAATTATTTATTTATTTATTTTTTTTTTTCCTAAAATCACAGAATAAACTTCCGTTTTAGTCGGAGGAAGTGCAGTAGCCATACGACGTCAGCGCCATCTACAATCAATCCTATGAAGTAAGATACAAATTTTTTCGCCATCTACATGAAAATGTGTATCTAACTTCATAGGAATGACTGTAGATGGCGATGACGTCGTTGCATATAAAATGGGCGTACGTAACAGACCCTTATATGTTAGTTCACTTGAGTCAGAGCAAGTGCACAGAAAACGACTGCAAAGCGGTAGAAACGTACAATATAAATAATCAATATAAATGTGGTTTATAATTAAAAACTCCATAATAATAATAATACAAACCACAAAAGCTTTTATAAACATATTTGTATTAAACTTTGATTCCTCCTGATCTAATAAATATTTGTGAAAAATTAAAATATTCATCTATTATTGCTCTCTGAGAATAAATCGCAAAGCATCAATTGTATCTTAATAAATAAACAAATAAAGATTCAATTCTCAGATTCCCTTGCGTAAAAATTTCACTTCTCTAGTGTGTAATATGAATTCAGAATGTTATTTTTTTTTTTTTTTATTTAAAAGAAAATTCATAGCTACAAAAGAAAGGATATTTATTTACTATGAATCATTAATTGTTTTGACATTGAAATATAAAAATAAAAAAAAATCATAGGTATTATATTTCAAAATCGTTTATTCAATGGAGAGCAAAAATGACTGTAGGGATGCATTTCTGCAAATGAGCAAACAGAAGGGGGGGACGGGGGAGTTGACCTTGTATAAAGATTATCCAGTCAAGGTCTGAATATGATAATTGTAAATGATGATGGATTTGGACGGATGGTGATTGAGAGAGAGAGAGAGTTTGCGCTAACAAGGTGTTACCATCCCGATCAGCTGGGTGTCTTTGCTCCAAGTGAAAGTACGCCCGAAGGACAATTACCTCCACAGGAGGTTACTTGTTACATCACTGGCCTTGAATCAGACCCACCTTGGCTTGCAAGCAAGCCAAGAAGCAGCACACACAATGACGAACGTCTCTTTCCCTTCCTTCTTAAGAGGTTTCGACTAATTGTCTTGTGTACTTTTTAAGTGCCAAGTGCCAACTAACAACAATCCGAAACACTTGATAACTGGAACTTCCTCTTCCTTATTAACCCGATATATAAACAAACACAAATATGGTAATATTTCAAAATATTTCCTCCTCATAATTGTGACGAAAATTGTTTTTTTTTTTAAACAAAGATCAGAAATTTTGTATATTTTTCAAAATAAAAAAAAATTTGGTGTGACTGATCGCACAGCACACAATGAAAGTTGTGTTCTGTGCTTGTAACACCAGATTTTTTGTGTAGATATATATTTAGTTTTCGCCGATATTTTAGAATTCAATACCTCTAAAACATGGGAAAATATTTATATTTTGTTACCATGGCAACCATTCTTTCTTATGAAGTACAAGAGTAAAGTGTGTTTCAAACAATTTCATGGTCAAAATGAGAATATACATTTTAAAGAACTTCTAAAAAATAATTGATTTTTTAATTTTAATCAAAATTGATTATAAAAAGTAGGAACCGACCGAATATTCGGTTTCGGTTACGGTTTCGGCCAGTTTCGGCTTAAAATCCTGGTTTCGGCCAAAAAGTAGCCGAAACCTGAGTCTGAAAAGATGGGATGAGACTCGAATGCAAAAAAAAAGGTTCAAATGATTTGCAAAAGCGGAAAAGGTGCGGAAGTCTCCCTAAAAAAAAGGTAAAATGATTTTTACGGGAGGGGAAAAAATTTCAAAAAAAAAAAAAAAGGTAAAATAATAATAATTTTTTATAGGAAATACAAGTTTCGGTTTCGGCCGAAACTAAGATTGAGGCCGAATATTCGATTTCGGTTTCAGGTGAAAATCTTGTTTCGGTCGGACCCTAATAAAAAGGCACGTAAAGGACATGACATACATTACATACATACACATTACTTGATAATGGCTGAAGAATAAGCAGTGTAAACGTTGTACACTATTTATATTTTTAATAAATAATTAATACAAAATGTGATCTATAATTAAAAATTCCCCTAATAATAATAATTCAAACCGCAAAAGATTTAATAAACACATTGTTTATTTTGTTGAATAAAGTAATTTCGTAAATCTCAACATACCAAACCTTACTAGTATAGTGCTAATTTATACAAAACAATTCTCTTTCAACAGTGAGTACAAGAAAAGGAGTCATTGGGCAATGCAAAGGACTGTCCAACGCCTCAGGGCTGGTTAATTATATAGGCTAAAGGTAGTACGTGCATATTTACTTAGCCTAAGTTAATATTTGGAATATTTTTTTTTTTTTTAAATAGGTCAGCAATTTAAAATATTAAAGTATAAATTATCTGAAGAATAATATTTACATTATTTTAAAAATCGCCATGCATATATTTTTCATTAATAAATTTTTCTACTTTATGACTCAATTTTCTTCACATATTCTTTAACAACCCTAGAAAATAAAAGGGTGGTGGTATACCGTTAAGAAATATCTTTTTTATTCTTAAAAAAATATCAGCTATTTATTTTGTTGAAATGGATCTTGTATTATTATCAAAAATAACCTTGACATGTCATTCAATCGGTTCGCTTAGTAAAATTTAGAATTATACTTCCATATAAGTATTTCTAAGTAGCAATCAATGAAAATTACTTTAAATATAATACATGTTAAAAAGTTTTAAATAAATACTGAAATTTGTTGAAACGTTTCGCTTTAAATCATAAAAGCCAACTGTATTATTAAGTTGTCAAGTTTATTACTTTCTCTTACCTTTAAATATAGAGAGAAAGTATTGCATTCATGTCAAAAATTTGATGTAAAGATTTTCATGGAAATATACGTTTTGAGGCCCCAAGAGTCCAAAATAGTGGATCCCGCAAAATGGACTGTATATGAACAAAATTAAGTATGAAGGAAAACTATAAGGCTGAAATTTTATATTCAAGTTAGATATTTTTAAATAAAATCGGCCAAAGAGTACTAGTACTTTTCAAATTTTTTTTTTTTCGATTTTCTATTTTTTTTTATTTATAAACTAGAGATGAGATTTGTATATAAATTATCATTAATGATAAGATGCTTTCATCTAATATACTTCTTTCAATGTGAATTAATGTGTATATATTAGCGTGAATCTACTTGCTATATAAAGAAATTTATAAACAAATATATTAATGAAAAATATACTAACATTATGCTATCTAACAACGGAAGGAGGTAGGGAAAATTTTTTAACATCGTTTAAAAAATTCCAATAAAATTATAAATGATTAGAAGACTTAAGGGGCTTAGGGAGGCAAAACTGTTCGCATGTTTTTGCCGATAAGATGGCGTTAGAGGTCTTAAAAATTTAGCCAAAAAACCCAACTATCACGAAAATTTGCCAACAGATGGCAGGATAGTAGGGCTATATTTAATATCATGTATTTGTTTGATTTTCGTTGATCTTTTAATAATGAATAGCATAAAAATATATAAATTGAGGCGTAGAAGTGATCTGATAAAGCCAGTAGTTGGACAAGCCTGCCATCTTTTGCGAGAGTGCTGAACTATTTATCTGTTAATTTTTAAATAAAAACGAAATTTATTTTTGACTTATTCACCACTTGAAATATTATAGGTTGGATATTAATGATATTTACATTTTTAGATTAAAAAAAAAAAAAATTAAAATTAGCTTATCATAATAGAATGTTTTTTGCATTTTTTAATTAAACGTAAAAAAAAAATATATATTCTATTATTTAAAATGCTCACGAATTTAAATCATTAAAAAAAAAAAACTCATAAAAAATAGTTTTAAATGCCTCAGAAGTTTCGGACTAAAGATTCAATGTGCCCTCCTAAAGCCCCTAAAGACTATAATAATATTTAATATTTTTTCCCTGTCCCCTAGAGCAGAGGCAAAGTTTTCAGCTCATAATAATTCATTCTGAGAGTTAAATTTAAATTATAGTAGATACAAATTAATTGAAAAAATTATAAATTTTTCAAATTTATACACTTAAGTTATTACTCTTCATAATATATGATTATTTTCTTACGCTAAAAATCAAGTTCATCAAATGTAATTTCCTACTATTTTTCCTTTTAAAATGATTACAATAATCATATTAAGTGACAACATCCCTTATTACGGCATCAAAAAAAAGTAAAAAATAATGAAGTAGTTATTATTTCTCTTTTACTTCTTGACAAGACGTTTCCGATCATAAGAGCCAAGTAATTTTGATTTAAAGTCAAAAAGAAAGAGCAATGATTTTTTTTTTTTTTTTTTTACTTCTCTACTCTCTGCCAAGAAATCATATTACGATACAATATCAACTCCTTTATTCCGTCTTTCTTTTTCTTGTCTTTCTCTAAGATATTATCAATCGTTTTATTCTGTGTTAAAATATATTTCATGACTTCGCATGAAATATAGACCAAATGGAAAAGCAACTAACTTTGTTAGAGAAAGACATTTTATTCTTTTCCCAAAATGCATAACTTTAAAACATATAGCCTGTGTTTTATCTACTATATTGTGCCTTTTTATATATATTTGAGAAAAAAAGATATATCGATTGACCCCGCTCTTCTCTTCTATATATCTATTATTAAACGCTTTTATTTAACTTGCTTTGTTTGGTTGTCTGTACATATTGTAGTCTAACCCTTCCCGATAAACAAGATATATATGATAAAGTCTAAAAAAAATATATAGGCTATATAAAATGAAGCATTTGAAAATACTTCTTTAATTACAAAGGTCAACAAAAAAAAAATTATTTTTTTGGGTTTCTCTTCTAATGCTGGAATTCTGTTTCTAGACACCGAAAAACACTTAAATATCCATTTTTTTGGTTTTAAGGTTTGCTTGAGGGGTGTTTTTGCACCACTAGAAACTTGGTCAAACTTTGATCGTATCGTATCTCGGTTAATATTGGGTTATATTCGATTTATCAACCAAATTTTAGTAACTCTACAATTTTGTATTGTATTATGGTGCACAAAATATGATTAGTTTGCGAGATATATGCACTTAATATAGACATCTAGAGTAAATATAACCCCCCAAATAAACTGTAAAAATTTCTACAAATAAAAAGTGAGCGGTTTTTGAACTAAAAGCAAACGTATGGGTTCGTGGGGACCTCACAATGGACGAAGTTCTTCACGCCTTTTCTTCCTCTCCTAATATAATTTAATATGAATATTATTTAAAAAAGAAAAGAATTATTTATTTTTAAAATAAATAATACTTTTATTTTTTAAATAATATATAAAGAGAAAGATAATTCTCAAGAGCTGATGAGGGGAAGGGGAGGCGTGGCCTCGCTAAGGCCTCGGCTAGCCTCGCCTTCCTCCGCCGGCACTCGGGTGATGTAACGCATTTTTGTTACGTGCCGTTTTTTGCCAATTCACCCTACTGTAAGCCTCGTAAAAGAACTTCGTTCCAATAAAAAAACAATATTTTCTCTCTACATATATTTCATATATAGGGTAAGAGAAAGTAATATCTTAATAGTAGTTGTATTATAGTAATAATATTTGAGAATGAAAATTGTAAAATATTGGCGTAATTAAAGCAAACTTTATTTTTTTCATGTCTGCTATTTGGTGAATAAATTAAATAAAAAGTTAACGTTTTATATATATAAAATATATGTCTAAATTTGTTTGTCTTTCTCTTTTTGTTTCGTTTCAATGAAATTTTTTCATTAATATATAATAATATAAATGGATATTTTG
Source organism: Euborellia annulipes (assembly GCA_023213315.1). Lineage (NCBI taxonomy): Eukaryota > Metazoa > Arthropoda > Insecta > Dermaptera > Anisolabididae > Euborellia > Euborellia annulipes. The sequence goes on along the minus strand of JAKCPI010011134.1, from coordinate 267,257 downwards.
CTCTAAGGGATGAGTTTGTTAGTAATATAATAAAATTATACATTTTTCCCTCTTGAGTAAATATTCATTCATATACAGTACATGTGATTTTTTTATTATTTCATCTTTTTTTATTTTTTTTTAATTCATTTGAAACTCTTTTAGTATATGACATTGAAGAATTAATTAATTTGATTGCAATAAAGCGGGGCAAATATACTCGAACTTAATTACAAAATTTATCTCTATATTGTTATATTACCAAATGTAAACTACATACCTAAGTATACTCTGTTTAAATATTTATATACGAAGAAAATATTGATCCGCATATAATATTATTGTTGTTGTTTTGTTTGTTTTGTCTTTGTTATAAGCTCAGGTCTCTATTCATGAATTGTGATTATTCACCTTTCATTGCAATAACATTTGACAAAAAAAAAAAAAAAAAAATTAGCCATAAATTCAGTATCTTGAATTGGATGAGAAATTATCAATTTTTTTTTTTAATTATATACAAGTTTGAAATAGGATAAATATTGCTATAGTGGATTATCAATGTATATTCAGGGGGGTGTGTTCATTTAAGAGGAGCATAAGGGGAGGATGGGAAGCTGATTGCACTCGACATTTGATGAGATAAAATTTTGGAAAAAAATATTAATGGGAAAATATATCGATGGTGTATTTAAATAGAACATTGGGGGAGTCGAATTATTAAATGGGATGAAGTCAAATTTTTTCGTCACAGAGAATATATAATCCTACACTGTTAAAAATTTTCAAGGAATATTCATAAACTAGTTTAGGAAGTCTGTTAAACAAACTGTTTATGAATTGTACATTCGGGTATATAAAAAGTTCATATACGATACTTAAAAATGAACATTCATAAAGCAATTTATTAAAAGTTCCATAAACGGGTTTATGAAAAATTTAATTAGTTTAAAGTTGTGGTACTCCAGATTTTTTAAAATTTATCTTAAGAAGATGATAGAAACAAAGGGAAGGAAGTGATTGTGCTTGTGGTCCAAAATGATTGAAGGTCTTTTCAAACTTTCATGTTTATACTTGGTTACCCTGCTCTTTTCTCAAGAGTATAGTAATTGTAATCATGATTATTTGACATTTAAATCCTAAATATTTGAATTCTAGAAGGTTTATATTCACAATGATTCGATATACATTCTATTTTATTTCTTTATTTTTTTTTATTTTATTAATATTAAAGGTCTAGTTAAAAATAATTTCGCAATGAATTCTTAAAAAAAAAAAAAAAATATTTTCAAATAATTATATGAAATGAATTAATGAGTATTAAGTTACACTAAATATGAATTAATTAGAGAAGGCAAGCAAAACAGCTGATCGCATGTTTTTGATGATAAGATGGCGTTAGGGGTCTTAGCCAAAAATTCAAATTTACGAAAATTTGTCAAAAGATGGCAGGGTAGTAGGGCTATTTTCCATGTATTTGTTTAATTTAATATTTTAATAAAGAATAGGTTATAAATATTATTATATATTAAATATCATTTATAACAGCATAAAAATATATAGGTCTAAATATAGGCTTATACGTGATCTGAAAATGCAGGCTGTTAGCCTGCCATCTTGCGCAAGAGTGCTGAACTATTTGGCCGTTAATTTTTAAATAAATAAGAAATTTATTTTTTACTTCGATCCCATTGCATTTAATTATTAGACTATAGGTTTGATACTAATGATTTTTACATTATTAGATGAATGAAATTTTTTTAAATTAATCGAAATAAAAAAAAAAAAAAAAATTCTATTATGTAAAATGCTCACGAATTTAAATCATTAAACAAAAACCATATAAAAAAATACTTTAAAATGCCTCAGTAGTTTTGGACTAAAGATTCAATGTGCCCTCCTGAAGGCTCTTAAGGTTAGTAAAAAAAAGGATCTTCTTAATTAGAATAATTAAATTAATATACTTGGTTGTTTAACTACAAGGGGTCGTATATTTGTAAAGGACACATTCTTTGAGGGTCAAATTAGTTTAATATAAAATATATGGCTATATATTTTTTTATATCAATTTTCACTGGCAATGAATTTAAATTTTCTTTTAACCTTGCGCATGAATCAAAACAAATATTTTATAATCGAAAATAAAATAGATCACGCTCGTTAAAAAAAAAAGAGTTCGCATCCCAATTCGACTTTTTCATTCTCTGTGATAACTGAAGTCTTTTATTTTGTAGAAATGGCACCATTAAATTTCAAATTATGTCTATTTTGAATATCTTATTGAGGGGTTTATCGATTCCGCCATAAAAATGGAAAGGAATATCGAGATAAGATGATCGGAAGACGATCAAAATGCGCCGCATCCAGTTTCCTCTCTCGCAACTCGTTTTCGCAAATTTTCAAGAATTATTTATAACGAGTTTTTTTTTTTATATTAGGATTTAATTTTATTAGATGTAAAAAATTTATCAAAAAATTTCTTTAAGCGCGATAAAAAAAATTTTCAAATAAGAAAGTTATATCTTTTGGAATTAATACTACTTTTAAGTATATAAATAAACACATGTTGTAAAAAGTGTTTTATTCAATTACTAAAAAGTAAAAAAAAAAAATGGAAATTTTATTTAAGTGTCACGGACTGAAAGATACTAAAAGATAAGACAAAAAATATTAAAACAATAAATAAAATAAACAAAATTCTGGCTTTGGTTATTTTAATAGAATGATAATAGTATAGAAAGATTGTATTCAAAACGTTTCGATTGTTAATTCGGCAATTAAAATAAATTGTTGTAAAAAAACAAACAAATGGACCCTTAAGGACTGAAGATGAACAAATAACTAGTCCGAAACGTTTCCTTCCATCGTCAGTCCTTAGGATTTATTGACCAATAAATTTTGAACACAAATTTTTGACATTAAACCAATACTTTGTCTGTATAGGGCGAAAACGCCCCCTTTTGGGAGTTTGAAAATTTCAGGGGGGGGGGGGGGCAGAGAAAATTAAGGGGCATTGAGATGGCGCAGAAGGGACGTGGGCAGATTAAAAAATATAGTCTAAAAAAGGCAAAAAAATCTGGGGTCAGTGGTCGAACAGCACACAAATTTCTCTTGTTTTCGGTAATCGAAATTTGTGTACTGTGCTTGTCACACCAAATTTTTTGTGTCGAGATATATTTAGTTTCCGACAGTAGGCCTACGGTATATTTGAATTTGAAAAATTTATAAACTATTTGTTTATTTATATTTTGTTACCATGGCAACCATTTCTAGTATCTTTCCTATTTTCCTATGAAGTACAAGAGTAAAGTGGTCTTCAGAAGATTTCAATGGCAAAATGAGAATATACATTTTAAAGAGCATCTAAAAAATAATTAATTTTTGAATTTTAATCAAAATTGTTGGAGCGAAAAAATACATCATTGGTCGATTTTGATTAAAAGCTTAATTTCACGCCCTAGGGCCTAACTTAAATATAAAATTTCAACTTCCTATCTCGATTCCTTCATGCTTTAAATTGAACACACACAGACAATGTCGCGAAAACCACTTTTTTGGATTCAGGGGACCTCAAAACGTGTATATTCGTCAAAATCTCACCATCGAATTTTTGACATGAATCTAATACTTTCTATCTCTATATATTAACATATATAGAGGTAAGAGAAAGTAAAAGAGCATATACCGTAATTAGAATTTGTTCTTTTCCGTTGGTTAAAAATCTTCATTTTCCCTCTATATATACTATATACAGTTTCTTTTTTTTTTTTTTTTTTTTTAAGAATAAATTGCCACCTTTCGTATCGGATGACAAATCTCAGCCTGTATAGCATCTTAAATGTTGTGTAAAATAAACTCGAGAGCGAAAAAGCTTGGATCTACATCTTAGATCGTCGGCTGCCTTTCTTCTACTCAACACGAGGGCAATTAGTTCTTTGTTTGCGATTTAATCAATTCTTCTACGTAATTTCAAGGATACTTTTTCAAAGTTATTTCAAATGATTTATTTATTTATTCATTCTTTTCGGCTCTCTCTTATTTCATCTAATCACAATGTTATTAAAATGAACGCCCATTAGAATTTTATATAATAATTTTAAAAGGATGATAATTATATACACTAACACAAAAATACGAATCCTTAATTTTCCATTATTAAAAAAAAAAAAAAATGATCTTGTAAATTCACATTCATTCAATCGCAAAAATATTTTTTAATGCACTAACAGAATAGAAATCAATATTTATAAAAAGTAGAGTAACACTCATATTAGTTAAATAATTTTTTTTTTTTGTTAATTATTATCATTGTCATCATTTATTCCAAAAGGATACTCAAATTCACAAGGAATGTTTCGGTCGTATCTAATGTGCCATCATCATCTTAGAATAAAATTATAAAAATATGTATCAAACAACTGTCACATAAATAAATATAAATAATTAAAACAATTTATGACATTTGTTTGATATAAGTTTTTGTTATTTTATAGCAGGCTGATGATGACACCAGGAAGACGGTCGAAAAGTACTAATCTGTCATCTCGGTCCTGGTACGATTATAATAGAATATATTTGCCAGCTAAAAGTCTTAAGATTTTCTGAACTCCGACTCAACTATACTTCCAGCCACAAAAACATACCACACAAATAAAAAAAGTTTTATAAAATTTATAGAAGAACATTTGCACTATTTAGTGTAGATTTTAGTATGTGATCTATAATTAAAATTTTATAATTCAGAAGTAAGAAGCTGTTGATGTTAGATATTAAAAAGAGCAAGCAGGCGCAGCAAAAAAAACGCAATTTATTTGTCAATAAGCCCTAAAGCACTGGAAGTAGACGTTTCGGACGAAATTTATTTGCCAATAAGCTCTAAAGCACTGAAGATGGAAGGAGACGTTTCGGACGAAATTTATTTGCCAATAAGCTTTAAAGCACTGAAGATGGAAGTAGACGTTTCGGACGAAATTTATTTGCCAATAAGCTCTAAAGCACTGAAGTTGGGGAGACGTTTCGGACCCAATTTATTTGTCAAAAAGCCCTTGAGGGCTGAAGATGGAAGGAGACGTTTCGGACCCAATTTATTTGTCAATAAGCCCTAAAGCACTCAAAATGGAAGGAGACTTTTCGGACGAAATTTATTTGTCAATAAGTCCTTAAGGACTGAAGATGGAGACGTTTCGGACAAAAGTTATTTGTCCATCTTCAGTCCTTAAGGGTTTATGGACAAATAAATTTAGTCCGAAACGTATCCTTCGGCATTTAGCATCCAAAGGCTTTCTCTTTTTTTTCTCTGCATCTGTACTTGTTCTTCTTAATATCTATTAAAATTTTAGTAATTTCCCAAATCTAAATAGAAAAAATTAGAAATTTTTTTATATAAAATAAGTAGTTGAAATTTAATTTTTTTTATTTTTCCTTTTTAATTTGAGGAATAACAAAAATTAAAATGTAAAAACTGGTTGATAGAGCTCACACTAAAAGAACACCAGCCATTATTTTTTTGTTTGTGACATAATAGAATTTCACAGAAAATTTGTTTATATTGGTAGGCCTATATATCAAGAGTAAGTTTAATTAGTAGGCTAGCAAGGCAGTAAGCAACCAGCCATTTCTGAGTGTCGATGATTCATTCGAGAAAGAAATTCGACTGGCTGTTTGCTAGTGCGAGCACACGCACGCATCCCCCATAGCTTCTCTAAAATCGTTGCATTACTAGTCTCATACTTTTTAAAGTAGAAAAAAATTCACCTCTATATACTTGTCACTTTTATTATTATAACAATAAGGGTTCCTCCAAATATTACGAAACGCATTTTTTTGACGATTTGACCTCTAATAGAAAGAAAAAAAAAGGAAATACTTCACTTTGAAATAAACTCACTAATGTTACATTAATATTTAAGGGAAATATATTTTTTGAACATTTAATCCTCATATCAAGAGAATGAGAGAGGTGTGTCAAAATGTCTACCTCAGGCTCTAAATTTCACATAATAAATCTGTCCTATAGATATCGATATAATCCTTACTATAGTTATACTATTCGAATTCATCCGCACACGTCCTTATATATTAATCAAGAAATAAATACAAAATTGTAAATGTGAATTGATTTTTTATCGCTTAGAACGGACGAGAAACAAATCAAAACAGAAGCAAAAACTTTACCTCTGATCTAAAAGACGAAACTAATCTGATTTCACTCAAAAGTCAAATTTCAAAATCGATAAAAAAAAAAAATAATCATAAATTCATATCAAGATTTCAATATATCTAAAGAATCTAACAAAGATTAGTAATTTTTTTTTTATTTACTAAGGTCAAAAAAATTATTATTTTTTTTTTTTTACATAAAAATAGGATACTTTAAAATTTTGAAATAACTATAAAATAATTGAAATTATGATATAAATAAAAACCAGGTGATTTAAAAATAGGTTAATAAAAAATGTGTGATTGAGAAATTTCTAATTTTAAGGTTATGTTTGTAATCGTTATTAAATTAAAAAAAAAAAAAAATCTTACTATAAACTAAAATAATACTAATGGCGACGGTATATTTATATTAACTAGGTAGAGCTTTGTTTAAAAAAGATGGAATTTTTTGCGAGATGAATTTGTGTTTATGATTGGGCCTGCGTTCTAGAAGAAAGATAAATTCCTTGAATGGGACGACACGCGAACCCTTGACCTTTGAAACCATACTTAAAATATTTAAAATACATACAAGGTGTTTCAGGAGGAAAGTAAATATTTTAGGGGTGTTAGTATAGACGAAATGCAATAAAAAATTTTGTTTTAAGGTCTTTTTTGGCATATAAGGCCATTTAGACCCCAACCCTATTTCAAATGAATGGTAATTGAAAAAAATGTGACGGGAAGCGAACCAGGAAAAAATTATTTAATTTTAAACTGGTAACCGTTGGCTCTAGTTGAAACATTATGCTTTAATAGGAGAATTAAGTTCACAAGGTTTTCTGTTTCAATAATATATTAATTTGATATTAACACTTTATACGTATTTCGACACCATATGTGTCATCTTCAGAAACGAATTACATACATACATAGATCGCGTTTCTGAAGATGACACATATGGTGTCGAAATACGTATAAAATGTTAATATCAAATTAATATATTATTGAAACAGAAAACCTTGTGAATTTAATTCTCCTATTAAAGGAAAAATTTGTTGAAATGTATTTGAAATATTTGACCATCTCAGTCAGGTACTGTATATAATATAAAGAAAGTAAATAAGTAGTTTAAACAACAACAATACATTGTTGAATAGGAAATCGTGTTCTTAGAAGAATAAAAAAAAATATTATCAAGCACAAAAGTTGAGATGCAGAGTGATAGGAATATAATAGAAGAATTTTGAAATAATGGAATTGTTATTAAAAACAAACACAGGAAAGACAATCATTGGTTTGTCATTCGAATAAAAGCTAACGAGTTGTCTTTTTCCTTCTTTTTTTTCCTTATTTATTTACATTTTAGTTAACTAATACCATATAATACGAGAAATTAGCGCTTATGAACAAATTTCGATTAGCTTGAATTGTGTAAAAAAAAAAAAAAAAAAAATATTAGGAGAGAAAAGGAACGATAATAATGGAAATTGATTTTCTTTTTTATTTCATAATCTCCATTTTGTATTTAATCGACTGTGAGGTGGGTGGAAATTTTAATTAAGATTTTGAGGTGTGGCCACCACACGATCTTCTTATAACAATTGTAATATTATCTATAATAAAAAAAAACTCGTGCCATTCGATTTTTTTATTTAATTAAAAATTTAATAACTGATTTTTGATTTGGGAATCGAAAACATAGATGTGTTCTACATGAATGATATTTTATTTAAATAATTAAAAAAAAAATTAATTAATAATTTTGTAAATATACCGGTATATATTGATATGTTAATTATAGCATTTTGTAAATCTATCTATTAGAGCGTATAAAATACAAAAAGTTTGTACCCTGACACATAGAAGTAACAGAAATACAAAATGTCCGTCCCTCATGTGAACATACCATAAATTAATCAATCTGTCAAAAATCAAAGAGATGATTAAAGAGACGTGTTTTAAAAAATAAAAAACTTAAAATATGTAGTGATTGAATATTTATTTAAAAAAAGGATTGTAACTGCACTGTCTTTTAAGAATAACATAATTGCGTTTAATCCTTTTTTAAATAAATCTCTGAATAGTTTATCATTTTTTTTTTCTATAACACGTCTATTTAATCACATCTCTGAACTAATAATTTTGGCAGATTGATTAATGTATGGTATGTTCACATAAAGGACAGACTTTTTCAAAAACGATATAATTTTACTTCTAACAATCAGGCTCATGAATGTTATTGAAGTTATTTGTTGTAATTAGAAATTATTATTTATATTTTTCTCTCAATTATTAAATGATATTAATTAATTTAAAAAAATATATTTTTGTCACCAAAATTTCACACTATAAATCTCAAACGAAACTCTATCTAAAGAGTATAAAATACAGGGCATTCAAAAAGTTCGTAACCTGACAAATAGAAGTAACAAAAACTAAATGTCAGACCTTTATGTGAACATACCATGTATTAATCAATCTGTCAAAATTGTTAAGTTCAGAGACATGATTGAAGAAAAGTGTTTAAAAAAAATAAAAAAACAAAGTTTAGTGATTGAATATTCATTTAAAAAAGGGATTGTAACTGCACTGTCTTATAACAATATCATCGCGGTAATCCTTTTTTAAATAAATATTCAATCACTGCATAGTCTCTTTAATCACTTGTCTGAACTAATCAATTTAACATATTGATTAATTTATGGTATGTTCAGATGAAGGACAGACGTTTCCAAAAACGATATAATTTTACTTCTAACAATCAGGCTGATGCATGTTATTGAAGTTATTTGTTGTATTAAAATATAATTTATTATTTATATTTTCTCTCAATTAATAAATTTGATATTTTTGTCACCATAATTTCAGACAATAAATCTCAAACAAATTTTGTTATACCAAGATATGACAAATCTTAATAGATTTTTTTTTATTTTATCTAGGGTCACTAGATATTTGACTACAAAATTTTTTTTTTATCTGGTCTCCCTTCAATCAGCCGTTCCACGCTATTCAGGTGACGATGGGGATTAATGGCAAGATATAAAATATATAGTAAATATGTATCTACTTTTCATGAGATTAGAATTTGAAAGGAGAAATCAACATACCAAAAAAAAGAAGTGCAGGAATGTAGAAATCGTATTTACCTGAAACAAAGAAAAAAATAAAAATTAATTGAGTTCAAAGTAGCAAAATTTTATCAAATAATTAAACATTGAAAAAGCCAAGGCGGGATTAAGTCCCTTAGTTTAAAAAAGGAGTTCTCTTAGAGTTCCGAAATTTTGACCCTTAACCCTGTCCTTTAAAATTGTAATTCAAAAAGTTTTTTTTTTGTTTAAGGTGTTTTTCGGTATCTGAGGCCATTTAGACCCTGTCCCTATTTAATTCAATTGATAGATATCCAATTAAATTGAAATACATTTTTCCGTCTGGGACGGGATGTACCTCTAAGCCATAGATCAAGGGCTATTAAAATGTTATAACAAAAAAAACTTAAAATTTTATTTATCAAATTTTTATTAAAATAGCTATAAATATAATTAATAAAATAATTTAATTGAGAGATAATAAAATTTCTATGATGCCTTCCTTCCCTTAATGCCCTATGCAGGCTGTGGTTAGGAGGGTTCCAACCCCTTTCCTCTCCAAAAAAAAAAAAAAAAAAAAATTAATAAAGTAATATACGAGTTTTAATAGAAATTATAAAAAATATTTAATATTATTTAGAATTGATTCATTTGGGAGTGGGAGGGGGATTCCCTCTCCAGATCATCCAACCCCCTCCAAGGAAAAATTTTATGACTAAGACCCTGGACCGACTTATAGGCATTCTTAACAGTTCAACAAGTGTTATAGACACACCTTCTGAATCGAATTTCAATTATAAAATAAAATAAATCTGGTGTTATATGTCGCGCAGCACACAACTTTTTCTTACCCTTCGGCAAGTAAAAGTTTGTCACACCAGATTTTTTGTGTCGAGATATATTTGGTTTCCCATAGCACCTTAGTTCCAAACTTGACAACTTGCATTTCATAAGCAAAAAGAAAAAATCAACATCAGTAAAGTGTGCTTTAAATAATTTTCAAGTCAAAATGAGAATATATATTTTAAAGAGTATCTAAAAAATAATTGATTTATGAATTTTAATCAAAATCGTTAGAGTTCATTTTGAGAAAATGGTAAAAAAACTGAAAAAGTACATCAATAAAATACAAGTAATTTTTGTCCGATTTTGTTCAAAAGCTTATTTTGACTGTTCGGGAAGGTACCTAACTTAAATATAAAATTTCATTCTCGTAGCTCAATTCCTTCATGCTTAAAATCGTTACACACATACACACACAGGCAAACCAATTTTTGGGCTCAGGGGACCTCAAAACATGTATTTCCGTCAAAATCTCGACATCGAATTTTTGACATGATCGCCAATACTCTATATATAGTTAAGAGAAAGTAAAATTAATTTTCAGATGCTTCAAGCGTCAAGTTATATTTTATTAAAGTATGGATATAATTTAAAAGTGAATGTAAATAGGTAGTCGGAAAAAAAAATCAAAATACGATGTTATTTTGCTCTATAAGTATAAGCCTGACATATTTTATTTTTGCTATTAAATTCCAGCCGGTTGAGTGGGTGGAGGGGTTTTCACCTCAGTGCACTCTTATTGCAATGATCCATGGGCTTTTTCCTCTATTCATATTGAAATTCCTTGGCAAAACGGCTGGGGTACGAAGGGCGTTTGTGTAATTACACCACCCATACGGTTGGTTATACGCTGCTAACAACGAACATATCATATATTAAACAAAAAGTTTATTAACAATCCTCCGTCCGATGATAACTCGGAGTGTCACAGAGAAATACTTCCTAAGGGGGCAGTGATATACTTGAGGAAGGGTTTTAGCAAATGATGAACACAAGAGAAGAAACAAAAACAAATTTATCGAACAAAAAAAAAAAAAAAAAAAAAATACTCAATCTTATTAAAACTTTGATGTTAAGAGATGAAAATTGTGTTTGTACAAAAATAACAGATGTGACCCGCATATAATCGACTAAATAAATAATACTTTATACTTATAGAAATTAATTATTTTACTTTCTCTTACCTAATTATAAAGTATATACACAGTGGCGTCATTGGGGGGGGGGGCATTTTGTAGAGTATTAGATTTGTTAAAATTTGGTTGATCAGACAACTTTGTAGACCCATTATTAACCGAATGAATTTTCTATGTGTTTTACATTTCGAGAAACTTTGTATAACTTTGATCGGCCGTATCTCGGTTAATATTGGGTCTACAAATTTGTTTCATCAACCAAATTTTAGCAAATTTAATGCTCTACGACTTTCTATAGTGCACAAAATATGCTTAGTTTAGGAGATATAAAACAAAATAAAAACTAAAAAAGTTCTAAAAACTTTTAAAGTTTTTGTCACCCCACCCCTCCCCTCCCCAGAAGTTAGCACAGGGTCCTCGAGGTCGAAAACTTAGGATAGGCATCCTAGAGTACCCCCAAATAATCTGTAAAAATTTATACAAGCAAATGGTAGCTCAACACAATATTAATAAATATTGTCTATATTCGGTATTCATATTATTGTATTTTGTCTATCTCCTGTATATATAGAGAGAGAAAGTATTGGCTTCATGTCAAAATATTGTCATTGAATTTTTAACATGAATCCAATTCTTTATATATGTATATTATTACATAAATAGGTAAAAGAAAGTAAACTGGCTGATTATTTGCAAAAGAGCCAAATTTATTGTCTAAAAATGTCTCGTTATGCATTTAATTTTCCATGTTTATCCTTTATTTTATTTTTTGAAGGACTCTTAGTACTTCATTTGTATGTATATTTCTATTATCTGATAATCTCAACAATTTATAAAAAAAATTTTCATAAATTAAACACGCAAAACTAATTAGGAAGCGATTAAATTCTTTTAAATTTAAGTAAAAAGGTCTAATTAAAGTAAAAATTTCCTTTTAATGTTGTGAATGAATATTAAGTATACGATAATTCATTTTCCGCATTACAGTATCTTTTAATTTTAATACTTTTTTTTTTAATAAAACCCGATTATTAGGATCTCCATCAGCCAGATTCTTTATTTTTTGTTTGTCCGAATTTTTGATTAGCCCGTATAATCGGATTGTAAAATAATTTAGTCTATCGAAAAATAGTTTAGTTGATTAATACATAAATACACAAGCATCAGATTACTGCCTTATAATTCAAATATAATAATTACTACCAAACGTACATGATATAATTATATGTGAAAAGGGATGATTGTCCCGATTGTTTTCAAATATTTCTTGAATAATCCTAACTGATTATCAGTGGATTAGCAAGGTTGCAAAATTTCAACTTCCATAAATGGATTATCGATGATGTGCGTGTTGAATAATTAATAAAAAAAAGATATCTATTCAAAAACGTGACAGCCATATGCGATATGTTGAACATCTAAAATAATATGATGGAGTAAATCAACAAATCGATTAGTCGATGAATAGAGATGTGTGTTAAGTAACAAAATAAATATTACGATCAATTCAATTGGAATTATACTTTTTTTTAATACTTTAAATGGTAGTTTTTTCACGAATTGTTGTTTATATTACTTTATAATAATATTATTTATCGTGTTTGACTAAAATTAATAGAATTAGAAAGAAATTGAAGAGAACGAGTTGCATTAAATGCTTATATAAAAGTTTTTAAGCCACTAATTAAATTAACTAAATCTAATAGTTTTTGTTTTGTTTTTGTAAACATACAAGGTGGTAATTAGAATTAATAAAATAAATTTTTTTAAAAATTATAGATTTTATACCCTTCCCATCCCAAGTGAGAAAAATTTATTAAAGTGAAACTTTTATTACATCGTCTCAAATTTTTTTTCGCCCATCTATCAGCATGTCCCGTTACAAGCCGTGACGTCACATCAGGTTTCTTTAGCTACTTTTGCTACTAGAGTGCGCTACTGTCGCTTTATTGTTTATATTTAATTTTTGGCGGTTTCATTTGAATTGGCTACCAATCATAAATAAAGATGGGTCTAGATGGTCTCAGATGCCGAAAAAGACTTTAAATAAATTAAAAAAAAATTTTTAGAGCATTATCTTGGACATCTGGCTGCGAAAATGTTCACTTATTTAGGCACAATCAATTGCCGTTTTCAAAGCCAATTAAACTACAAAAGATACAATAAATTAATGTAAATATAAATTAAGTAGGATAAATTTCTTAAAGTGGAGTTAAGATGCTTTTCAAAAAAATTAAAAATAAATAAATATCTTCATTTTAGACGAAAAATGCTCTAGAAAATAGAAAAAAATGAAAAAGAAGATATTTATTTATTTTTTATTTTTTTGAAAAGCATCATAACTCCATCTTAAGAAATTTGTCCAATGATAAACCTACTTAATTTATATTTTATATAATAACACTGGATTACACTAAAAAAACTTTATTAAATTAATGATGTATAAAAATTACATAAGGAGGTGATTAGTCGAGGGAATATAAAAGGTTAATTTTCTAAAAATTTTGTTTTATTCACTCTTATTTTCCACCCTGTGAGTTTACAAAGAATTACTTGATTTAATTTAATGCTTAATGAATTGACAAATTTAAAAGTTTGTTTGTTATATATTTTATTATTGTAAATATATTTTATTTTGAAGGTAAATTGAATTTTATTAAAATTATAAACTTTAAGAAGAGCAAAACATTTTTTTTTTTTTTTGTTCTGTGAATTCAAATAAAATTCAAATGTCAGTCAGGTTGTCAAAACTCGTTTTGTAAATATATGTATTAAAATACTAGTATTCTATATTTCGAATATATATAAAGAGAGGAAAAAAAAGAGGGTATATATATATATAAAGAAAGCAATATGTGACTACAACAAACGAGCTTGCTAACTGAATTCGCTGAAGTTGCATGTAGGCTAAAAGAAATGGATATTATTTTATGTTAAAGAACAACTGGTCTTAAATTTTACTCTTGATAGATAACAACCAGATGGGGAAAAAAATAATCCTTTATCGATTAATAGTTATTATACATGTATCTGGCTGCTTTTGTCAGCTACCAATCAAAAATCCTTTTATCAAAACTTTTAAAGTTGTCATTCCAACATGTGTTGAGTTTCTTAGTTGGTGTAAAAATGGAGGCTGCCAATTTCAGTAAAACTTTTTTTTTTTTGTATTTTTACTTATTGACTTATAGATTAGAAAGCTATTGTTAACATATCAAATGTCAACAGAGATTTTAATGGAATCATTAGAAGATAAAAAAAAATCATTTTTTAATATGAAAAAATTATAAAAACAAATTTGTTGTTTAAACTTAAGCCATTTTTAGGCTCTCCACTCAAAAATAAGCAATCCGATGTTTAATTTCTGACGTAAAATAAGCTGGTGCGGAAAAAAAAAACATTTAAATAATAAACAAATCCTATTTATTATAGTTAATGTATGTTTAAGTCTATGATTCTAATTTATGACTTCAAGAAGGATAACAAAGAAATTAAAATTAATGATCAAATAGTAAGTTTATGACGTCATGAAAAACCGCGATAATATTAATAAAATATGAATGGCAAAACGAAGAAAAAACTAGATGTATAAACTCTCTGTGAACCAACAGCTAAACACTCAACTGAGCCTACAAGATAAACTGAAGACTTTCAAGAAGACTTCATTGAACAAGCAAGAAATTCTACCAGGCGGAAATTGTAGGAGATACCTTCTTGGTAAAAGAGAGATATAATTTAAATTAATTAACTAACACACACACTATCTCACAGATACACTGGCACCCCTTGGATATTTCTACAGCTATAAAAATAGGGTAGAAATGAAAATGGCCGTCTCAAGCATTTTGGCAAATATGAAATTTGATAGTTACACACCACATATACAGATGGCCCTTGGGCGTTTCCGCCTATCTCGAAGCAAGGGCGGATCCAGAGGTGTTTCTCGGGGGGGGGGGGGGGGGGGGTAATCTGGAGTGACTCGTCACACAGCATACTATTTTTTTCTTAATTACGGTAATTTAAAGGAGCATTCTGTACTTGTTTGCCACAATATAAATACAAATCAAATTTTTAAGTATAAATTTGAAAAAATTTTATATTAAAAATAAATTATTTTTTTTTTGAAAAAAAAAATATTTTTTTCATATCTCGGGGGAAGGATAATTACCCCCTTTACCCCCCCCCCTTGTATCTGCCCTTGTCTCCAAGGTTAAATTTGATAAATATTTATATAAATTTCACTAACATTTTCAAATATTTCCATCGTAATTTGAGAAATATTATTATTAATTTAACGAATTCATGTCGATAATATTTCAAAAGGGGAAATAAAAATCAACATCGAAAATAGAAAGGGAAACTGGATTTTAAAAGATTAAAATAAAATCTGATATAACTGGTACAATTAATTAATTCTGATCCTTTTCAGGTCGGATTAGTTTTTGAGCACAAAATCGGATTTTTTTTCTATCCGAAGATTATAATAAAAATCTAAAAAGATCAATTAAATAATTTTATTAAAAAAATACTATAACCTCTTTATATCTCAAAAATATTAGACCCCATCACAAGTAAGCTTCCCAGCTAGTTGGAGCCCTTTAAGAGTGATGGATGAATTCTGCGCTATCTCTATGGCAGATTGAAGCCGGTATAGATTAAAATTTAATTTTCACACTGAATCGTTAACAAAGGAGCATCAAACCAATTTGAATATCTATTTGTGAATAATTGTTCAAAGGATTTTATAAAAAAAAAGTGTTTGCAAATTGAAAATCAAAATTGAATAATTTTCTTATAAAATTAGAAAGAGAATCAACGCCATTGTGAAAAAAAACTCATCTCAGATGAGAATTTAATTCACATTGAACCTGATAAAAGATTATTGAATAGAGTTTGGAAGATGATTAAAATGGAAAATTTGAAAAGAATTTTATTTGATTCATTCAAACTTTTTTACCATGATCAGCCTAATTATTATAAGCCATAGGTTGATTTTTTTTTATAAAGCATCTTATATATTTAATAATGAAAAAAGTTTTTCAAGTCGAATGAGAAAATAATAATGCATGTTCGGATAAGCCGAGTAATTGTCGTGGAAGAACCACCAAATTATAGATAATTTAACGGAAGGAAGAGGAAGAAAATAACGAAAGGCCATGGGGCTTGGCCCCATTCCAAAACTGTTTACTCTCTTTCCCTATAAATATATCAGAAATGACAAATACAAAGGCTAAAGAATTCGTTTAATAGAACGTCTTAGGTGGAATTTGTGACGTCAATAAAGCCCGCGCACAAAACATTTAAATGCTAATCGTCCCAAGAGTAATTGGTCAAACACTAATTTCTTTTATTTCCTGTTAATTTTTCATTACAATAAAACTAAAGATAAACTTTTATAAAATTTCATTTAAAATGTATGGTACTACTATTCGTATGAAAATAAAACGACCATCTAAAAAAATAAAAATATATAGCCTAACACAAAAAAAAGATAGTTTTCTTATTGGTTTTTTTAAAGCTAAAAAAAAAAAATCTTTGGGTATTTGGAAGTTAATGGAGCTAAAGAAATGAAAATAGCAAAGTAAAATGGGCAAAACGAAAATGTGTGGTAGAATATAAAAAAAAAGAAAATTTTCCATAAATATTTTTCGATATCTATATATTTGAACCAGATATTAGTATTCAATATACTTCGATTCGGACAGTCATAGATATATTTAATAAGACTGTATGTTTTTATTGGTGAGGCCATGACAGCGGGAACCGAACCCAGGACATTCAAGATCGAGGGTCCGGTGGCTTGGTACAATGGATAGCATACCGATTCCCCAGAAAGACTGGAGGTCCTGAATTCGATTGCCGGGAGCAATGGGGTGCTTGGCATAACCAACAAAAAACATACAATCTTGTTAAATAAAAAACAATCACGAAAAAACGTTAGAAAATTGGTTAAATCTGCTCAAATAATTTTTTTATTAACTGGTTTTCGAGTTACAAATGTGTTGAGTCTAGCCGCATCGAAAACCACCATTTTCTTGTTACTGGGGGAAGTTATTTGGGCAATAAAAAAGAATTTGCTGGGCGTAGAAGCACCCTCTCTCATTAGCTCAACAGAAGTTGAATGGGTGCAACGTTTCGTAACTTTTCAGGGGTATAAATCGAACTTACTCTATGTAAGACTTAAACAATTCTAAGAGGAGCACAGGGATGATAATCTGAAATAACCGACTAATCGTAATCTAGCGAATTGCTACTTTATTATATAAAAACTTCAATTTTTGTCTAAGGAGTAGGAAGCGTACCTGAGGCAAGGACGGATACGGGGGGGGGGGGGGTAAAGGGGGTAACTACCCTCCTGAGATTTGAAAAAAATGCACTTTTAATGTAAAATTTTAAAAATTAATACTTAAAAATTTGATTTATATTTATATTCTGGCAAACAAGTACAGAATGCGCCTTTAAATTACAGAAATTAAGAAAAAAATGTGTGCTCTGCGACAAGTCCCTCCAGATTACCCCCCCCCCGAGAAACACCTCTGGATCCGCCACTGACCTGAGGAAGTAATAAAGACATGGAAATAACTTTACTAAGGGAGTGTTATGATTGGTCGGCATTGTCCTTCACCGCCTGGATATGAATGTAATGTAAGCTTACATTTTATGTTATTGTAAAACATATTTATCATCAAAAATGATTTAATGTATCTTTTGATGTTTAGAAACAATAAAAAATTAACGAAAAAAAAAAAAAAAAAATTTAAACAAAACCACTGTGGTGTCAGATTGTTTTATTTTTAAAAACTTACAAATTACTCTCTGAGGAGTAATAAACAAGTTAAGGTCGTCTAATTATCAACAGGCTTAAAAAAAAAGGTAGATAAAATAATTGTTTATTTGAAAATTATAGATTTTTTTTTTTATCTGTGAAAAAGAAAATTAAACAGGGACATAAACATTAAGAGAGCAGACACCTTGTAGGAGGAATTAAAAAGATCAAAGAGAGAGAGAGAGAGAGAGAAGAAAAACGTGGGTGTAAAAAAAAGGGGGACGAACAATATCCTCACTTCATGCGAAAAAGAATCACAAAAAAAACGCTAATTTCGATATAAGCAAGAGTCAAGGACGTAATATAAGAAAAATAAAATCGATCCTGACGCCGACAACTAACTCTACAAAAGAGCATCGATATTTTAGCAGGATTTCAAATACAACTCACTTTTTTATTGTAGCAAGGAGTTTTATTTACTTTCGTCTCCCTTAAGAATAGAAATAGAAAAGTAGACAAAAGAAATGTCGCCGCCTTAAGACAACAACCAACTTAATCAAATATACAATTTTTATTGCCCTGTCTGTACCCTTATAGTAGATAAGAGTGCTTTGTTTTAGAAGAGGGTCAAGAATTAAATTATTATAGTACTGTTCTGTCTTTCGCACATTCGCACATTTTCGTTAATATTCGTATTTTTACTTTCTCTTACCCTAATATGAAATATTTAGAAAGTATTCGATTCATGTCAAAAATTCGATGTCGAGTTTTTAATGGATCTTCACGTTTTAAGGTCCCCCGAATACAAAAAAGTGGTTTTCGCGACATGGTCTGTCTGTGTGTCTGTGAACAAAATATCTCAGGAACTAAAAGAGCAACTAGGTTGGGTTGAAACTTTATATTTAAGTTAGGCACCCTTCCAAGGGGTGAAAATAAGCTTTCGAAAAAATCGGCCAAAATGTACTAGTACTTTACTGATGTACTTTTTTAGTTTTTTCGATTTTCTCAAAATTCGCTCCAACGATTTTGTTTAAAATTCAAAAATCACCTATTTTTTAGATGCTCTTTAAAAAGTATAGCAGTGCAATTTTTCGTGCAAATCGTTTGAAGTACACTTTACTGATGTGGAAGCATGGCAGTCACACCAGATTTTTTTCATTTAATAATACATAATTTGTTTTTATTGATTTATGAATTTTAATGTAAATTGTTTGATCCATTTTTGAGAAAATCGAAAAAAACTGAAAAAGTACTTCAGTAAAGTACTAATACTTTTTGGCCGATTTTGTTCAAAATTTTAATTTAACTGTCTGGAAGGGTACTTAAATATAAAATTAAATATAAAATTTCAACCCCCTAGCTCTTTTCGTTCTTTAGATATTTTGTTTACAGATACAGACAGACAGGCCAATTTGCGGAAACCACTTTTTGGACTCAGAGGACTTAAAAACATGGTGTATCCATCAAAATTAAAGGAAACTAAAAATCTGATGTTACAAAAAATAATAATTTAAATATATGAATTTCTTGAGTTGAATGGCGTAGATATTCAATTTGAAAAGGAAACGGCAGCCTCCCCGGGGACAGCAGCCAGAATAAATTAAAAAAAAACTTTATATTTCCGTTGTCGACGTTTCGGGTGCTAGCTGCACTCATCCTTAGGGCACGCAAAATTGTCAAAATTTAGTACATGTTATGCGGTACTGACAATTGATTTCATGTTTATACATATATTTGTTTGTTCTTAGATTAATGGTATGTACTATTCTTTGAATAGTTTTTATTACTGTACAGTGAAGGACAATATTAAGTCCCAGCGATGCGTTTTCTACTTGTGATTATTTCATTGTTTTAAAATATAATATATATATATATATATTTTAATGGAAACTTTCATGGTTCAAACCTAGAAAAGATTTTCACTTTCTTTTATAAAAACAATGAAATAATCACAAGTAGAAAACGCATGGGTGGGACTTAATATTGTCTCTCACTGTACATACCATTAATGCTAAGAACAAACAAATACATGTATAAACATGAAATCAATTGCCAGTTCCGCAAAACATGTATTAAATTTTGACAATTTTGCGTGCCCTGAGGATGAGTGCGGCTAGCACCCGAAACGTCGACAACGAAATATAAAGTTTTTTTATTTATCCTGGCTGCTGTTCCCGGGGAGGCTCCATTTCCTTTTCCAATTTAAATATATGATTTTCTGTCAACAATCAATAACATATTTATTAATTGTCAAAACATTGTGTTTACCAAATTGTATTAATTAATAATATAATATACTATTCATAAAAGAAAGGCTATTAATAATCCATAAGAATATGTATATAATGCTCTTCTCTTATTGGTGAAATTTAAAAAGAAAAAAATTCAAGCATCGATTATCAGACTAAACAAAAGAAATAGATAAGATTATCAATCATAAGTGGTTAGAAAAAATGCATGAATAAATAAGGGCATAATGAAGGGAAAAGATTTATGGATAGAGAGATGAGGAAAAAAAAGAGGATGACATTCGACACATGCGCAAAATGACGAAATCAATTAAATGGGAGGGAAAGTCTACAAGAGGAATGGATTTCTGATTAGATGATAAATAAAAAAAAAAAAAAAAAAAAAAGGAAAAAAAAATTGATCAATTAATTTTATAAATGATAAAATAATGAATGATATGAAAAGAGAAAATTATCCTCCTGATTGTTGCAAACCTAAATAAAAATTTAAAAAAAAAAAAAATCATCATACAAGAAGAAAATTGGTGAAAAATTTAAAAAGTAAAAATATTAGGCTATAACAAAAAAATTTCATACAAAAAATAGGATTACTGCTGAGAGAAAAAAGCATTTTTGTTTTATTTATCATCTTTATAATCCATCACCGTGACCTAATAGATATAATAAATTAAAATAACTTCAG
This sequence comes from Euborellia annulipes, assembly GCA_023213315.1. Taxonomy (NCBI): domain Eukaryota; kingdom Metazoa; phylum Arthropoda; class Insecta; order Dermaptera; family Anisolabididae; genus Euborellia; species Euborellia annulipes. The sequence goes on along the minus strand of JAKCPI010011134.1, from coordinate 246,375 downwards.
TTTTGAGCTATAAGTTGAGGGGCAACGACCGCAGCGTTGCCACTGTTATGCGTCAATGACAGACAGTGTTCACAGTAGAATAGAAACGGTTATGCCCAGGGTCAGGAGAAGACAGTCTGAATAGTCTCTTCATCCAGCCCATACATTATCAATATTTACGTCATTATATTGCACAATAATTGACATTGTACAATAATATTGAGCATCTATTGAAAGATTGTGCAATATATTGTGTCAATCAAAAACAGTTTGATTTTTATTGTGTAATCTAATAAATATTACTTCCTCTGTTGGCAATATTGAGCAATACTAGTTAATACATTTAGTCACAAACATGTATTATAGAATGTAATCACTTCTGATGATGACAAGGAATTGTCGAAATACGTATCAAGTGTATTTTTTAATTAAAACCTTTAAACAAATAACCTAGTGTTTAATTTGTATATTTAATTTTAATTTACAAAATGTTTCAACGAGAACCAACGGTCGAAAGTTTAAAACTCTTTTACTAATAATAACAACTGTGAAAGCCTAAACTCCAAAATACTAGTTCAGTGTTAACAATACAACAATACCAGTTCAGTGTTAACAATGTTGGAGATGTTACCATGGCTACCAGAAGGAAAAGATGAAGAAAGAAAGTTCATTTTTAGAATGTACTATCTATTCGCAAAAAAAATTTTGAAAATCACTTGGTTGATTAAATCTTATTTCACTTAACAGATTTTCATGAGTGTACTTATTTCTTTCTTTAAACCATTCCTTCATCCACCTGCGCTTCTTTTTTCTTTTTAAAGTGAAACTTTTATTATATGGTCTCAAATTTTTTTCACCCTTCTATCAGCATATCGCGTTACAAGTCGTGACGTCACAGCAGGATTCTTCAGAGTGCGCTACTGTCACTTTATTGTTTATATATATACAAGTGGAAAAGTCCGCGGAAGGCAAGGTCTGTCTGTCTGTGCGTTTGTTTTCCTTCTTTTTTGAAGCTAGTAGGTATAACTAATGCTATAGCACACAACTTGCTGTCTTATTATTCCACATGTTGACTGGACAACTATCTCCCGCGAACTAATTTATTGAGCAATAATATTGCACTGTATGGGTTGGCCAAGTAATATTATTGTACAATATATTGATGTAAATATTGATCGCTTAACATTCCTCCAATTCTGAAGTTTTATTAAATGAAATGACTGAAAGTTTCTATTTAAATCATATTTAAACTTTCTACCGTGGGCTCTTGTTGAAACATTATTATAATGAGGTGTTCACTCAACTATGAGTTGAAAAATATACACTAGGTTATGTGTTTCAAATTATTTATTAATTAAATCACTTGACGCGTTTCGATTTTTACATCATCATCGGAAGTGTTATGATGAAGTCCGATGATGATGTAAAAATCGAAACGCGTCAAGTGATTTAATTAATAAATAATTTGAAACACATAACCTAGTGTATATTTTTCAACTCATAGTTGAGTGAACACCTTCTATTTAAATATTATTGATTGAATTAACTTTTTATAAGTATTAAATTTTTATTAAATATCGATATTATAATACTCTTATTAACCAAAGAAAACAGAGATTGTTATGTCTGCACTGATTGTATATCTATATATATATTTAAAGTAGCAACATCTATCTGCCCCTTTACACATGAACGATTTACCAATTTTGATGATGTTTTATCTGATGAGTAATAAAAGCAGTTGTGTTTTTATATATTAAAATAACATTTTCAAAGTGTTATGAAAGAGACAAAATAAAATACACCTACAAAATTAAAAAAAAAAAATCACAATATTAAATTGCTATTGAAAAGGATCGATTTTTGTTCAAAGATGTAACCCGAGCGGATTGGTGCCAATTTAAAGGAAGCGACTCAGGGTGTAATATGTGGGACCCTTGAGGGATCCGATTCCCAGAACTCGATTCGACCTTACTTCCGTGGGTCATATATATCATTTTAACAAATGTATAAAGTTGTATCTATTTGAAGAAATTTTTTATCTTAGCGATGATAAGTCCAAGCAGTGAACTATCATAGTTTTTTTATTTATTTAAAAACTTTTTTTTTTAACGTCTCTACAGTTTTATCAAGAATACAAAAGTCAAGAAAATTAAAACAAGAAAAAAAATAAAATAAAATAAAAACAATCGAACTTTTTAGAAAAATATCTTATGTTATTTTTTGCATTAAACTTTAATTAATGAAAAATAAGAATATTTAATCATATTATTCAGGTGAGGTTCTACTAAAAATTTATCTAAAATAAACAAGAAGAGTTTTGACAGCTTGACTCATGAAACCACAATATTTATTATATAAACAAACATATTAATAAGTTACTCTAATTAGCCTATGACAGGGCTAATCATTTCGATTTTACAAAATCCCTCTCCACAAATAGAATGCTGATAAAATCGAGAGGATATTTATGGGAAATAATAATATAAATACCGAAATTAATTATAAATAAAGACCGGACAAAAAAAGCATAAAATTTAAAAAAAAGCATCTCATAAGCAACTTCTACTCATACCAATGGCGGATACAAAGGAGGGGGGGGGGGGGTAAAGAAGGTAATTAATTTCAATATAAAATTTGAAAAATTAAAACTTAAAAATTTTATTTGTATATGGTAAACAAGTACAGAATGCAACTTTAAATTACCGAAAGTTTGAGGCCAGACCCACTTGGAGTACTTTCTCTACTTTAAAAAGAAATTGGTCAAATAATTTTCAATTAATATTTTGAGGAATAAATAAATAGTGTCGATAGTCGCCTTTTTCTTATACCCGGGTGACATCATTGCGCGAGAATATATAATTTTATTATGGGAGTATTTAATTATAGACCACATTTTGTATTAATTATTTATTAAAAATATAGATACTGCGCAACGTTTCGATTGCTTATTCTGCAGTCGTTTTCAGTAATGTGCACTTGCTCCGAATCAACGGAACTAACCTCTAAGAGACGTGCATTACGTCATCTTTTAGTGGGTAGTTCACTTGAGCCGGAGCAAGTGCTTGAAAACTACTGCAGATTTAGCAGTTGAAACGTTGATAGTATTTATATTTTTAATAAATAATTAATAACAATATGTGGTCTATAATTGAAAACTTCCATAATAAAAATAGGCTAATAATACAAACCATAAAAGCTTTAATAAATACAATATCTAATTTTGTTGAATTTCTGCAAAAGTAAGTCCCTTAGTGCTTCGTGCTACAGCCGAGAAATAAAGAATTAAAAAAAAAGTCCCTTAGTGGAGGGTGGATATGTAGCTTTTCGTAAAAAAAAAGACGAATGAAAATATATAAGTTAATCTAATAAGCAATTTGCAAATCTAATAAACAGAACGCTTTAATAAATCGGTGACAAGAATGCCACAAGACTTTCATATACTTTTAAAAAGAGTATTTCGAGAAAACCAAAGGCGGACTTTTGACTAATATATATAAATTCATATATATATGGAAAGAAATAAAACAATATAGACCAAAAGTTTGAATAAGTTAATAAAATCTGATTAAATTAAAAATATTTCTTATTCAATCTCAGAACTGAGACTTGAATTTTATGGATGGAACAGGTTTCTCAAGATTCCCTCTCATATATCTTCGGCGAATAAATTAAGGATCCTATTACTTAATTTCTGCGTGGAAAGAACGAAAAAGGGCCTCCGTAGTATCATTACAATAAAATATTTCTTAAATTGTATAAAATTGAAATTTTGCAACATGTATTTTATTGCCAATTAGATTTTACTTAAAACGATAAAATATTCCGCCATCAACATGATCAACATTATTATCATCATCATTGTCATTATTAGCAAGTAAATTATTGAGATTTAACAAATTAATCATCAGAATACATCAAAGTAAATTGAAGATGAGGGAGTGGAGGGTAGAGGGGGCTTTAAATTAGCTACTAAATTAGCTTGAATATAATAATAATAATATGAAATACTATAAAATATAAACACAAACCGCTATGAGCAGCAAATAAAAGAAAAATTCCAGTTTCAAAGTTTTTGTAAAAAATCAGTGAAGTGTACTTTTAAACAATTTTCAGGGAAAATTAGAATATACATTTTAAAGAGGATCTAAAAAATAATTGAATTTGAAATTTTAATCAAAATCGTTAGAGCCGATTATGAGAAATTCAAAAAAAAAAAAAAACTTTAAAAGTACGCCTTATTCTGTAAAGTACTAGAACTTTTTGGCCGATTTTGTTCAAAAGCTTATTTTGACTATCCGGAAGGGCACCTAACTTAAATACAAAATTTGAATCACCTAGCTCCTTTATGCTTAAAATCGTTATACCCCCACACAGACAGACAGACAATTTGCGGATCCCACTTTTTTGGACTGGAAATGTATATTCTTTTAAAAAACAATGAAATAATCACAAGTAGAAACCGCATGGAATATTGTCCCTCACTGTACATCAGAACCCAAGTAAAATATAATCAAAATATTGATTTCCATCTAAATCCCAACAGCGAATTTTTTATGTGTTCGATTTTTAATGCGTATAATTATTTAAAAAAAAAAAAAATCAATTCAATTATTATAATTTGAATTTTCAATTAATTCAAAATTTATGAATAATTAAAGATGATTTTATTATTTTATGTCAATAAGGTGAAGGATAAATTAAATTAATTTACAACCAAAGGGAGGGAGGACTGGATCCCGGATTTTTACGAGATATTAATAAACGTGACATAATTTTTGTTTATATTGTTCAAAAAAAAAAAAAAGAAAGAAATTTCCTTTATGAAAGTCGAAAGATATAAAAATAATATCTTATTTAATAGAAGCAATAAAAGACTTGGTGGAGAGGTAAAATAGATGAAATCTTACGTTTGAACTTCAAAACAGGACAGAGTGGTTATAATAACAAAATTTCAACGTCTGAGACATCCGAGGTTGGTCCAAAAATACTCTGGAAACAATTTAATAAAATAAATTACTTTTATTTTTAATATCAAATATTTACAATCATCAAAACTCATGAAAATAATATTAATAATAAAACTCAACATGAGTGTATGAATCATTAATTGAAAAATAACCAAATTAATATTAATATTTATATTTATTTTTTATTAAAATATTAAATTGTAGTTATTTATGGATATAAATAATTATAACTCACCAATTCCCAAGTGAATTTTAACTGCATATTTGAAAAGAAAAGGTGGGACGACGAAATATAAATGTCAAAACTAATAAGAACAGGTTAGAGACTGAATATAGAAAGAGATCAGGAGCAAGGAATATAGAAACGGAGCGCTTTGTTTGAAATTAATTTAATTAAACAATAAATATAATAATTAAAAATGAATGAAAATTATTATATTATGAATAAATTATATTTTCGTATTAATTGAAAATGAATAAATTTATGAAGAACTTTTATCGAATAAATAAAATATTGAATAATAAATAAAATAATTATTAAATATTAAAGAGTGTCTATATATATATTTTTTTTATTGATAAACATTCAACCGCCAGTGGCGCCATTTCAAATTTTTCTTGGGCGAGGTGGGGGAACTTTTTCTTTCTCCCCCACCTTCGCCCCTAAAATTTACTTATAAATAGGTACTCGAATTTGGCCAAAAGATAATTTGTTTAATTTTGTTCAGTTTATATACTCATAGATATATTTTGAAATATTTTATTTAGAATAATATAAAATTTATAAAAAATCAGAGCCTTGAAAGGGGAGCAAGTGCCCCCTGACCTTCCCCCTAAATGACGCCTCTATCAACCGATGAATAATTGGAAATTCTTAATTGAAATAGCTACAAATTTGAAAATAAAATATAATTGAAAAACTATCAATATTATTATTTTATTCTCTATTGTATACATGTAAATATTAATATAATAGATCTCTAAATTTCTATTAAATGTTATTGTAGTTTTACTTTCTCTTATATATATTTAGTGAGAAAGTATTGGATTCAAAAATTCGATGTCGAGATTTTGATATATATATATGAACAAAAAAATATCTCAAGAACGAAAAGAGCTAGGAGGTTGAAATTTTATATTTAAGTTAGAGACCTCCCTGGCATGTGACACGAAGCTTTTGAACAAAATCGGCCAAAGAGTACTAGTACTTTACTGGTATACTTTTTCAGTTTTTTTTTTTTTTTTTTTTTTTTTTCAAAATTCGCTCCAATGATTTTGATTAAAATTCATAAATCAATAATTTTTTTAGATGCGTGTTCAAATGAGCCCCAGTCTCCACTACAGAGTGATTCAAAAAATAAAAGTATAAATTTTAAAATATTTTTTTAATCATCCTAACACAGACAAATAAATCTGGCGTGACAGCACATCACACAACTTTCGATTGGCAAAAGTAAAAGAAAGTTGTGTGTCATGCAGTCAGCCATACTATATTTTTTTTTTTTTTATATATATTCATATTTTCATCATTAATTTGAAATTATCTTAAATGGTTCTGGCATTGTGAATTTTAAAAAGGTTGTTGAACCAAGTATTAATACAAATTCACAATAGTTCACATTAATAATCTTATCACATAAACGCGAAACAATAAAGTTCACTTTCTTTGGAATGAATGAACCTGACTAAGGCTCCTGTTACGTGTCCGGTGCTCTTGGCCTTAACTATTATGCTTTTCACTTTCATTTTTTTTTTTTTTTTATACTAGCGGAATTATTGAATTTGACGTGTGTGAATAAACTGTTTGTATTGAAAATTGAATAATTTTATTATAATAGGATATTGGAATAAAAAATAAATAAAGAAATTCAGTTGCGTCTTTTTTTTTGTGATTTCTATGATAAATTTAAACTGATGGTAGATTCCCACCCTTTCTTTTTTTTTTTTTTTTTTTTTTTTTTTTTCTTTTCTTTTAAAAAAAAAAAAACCCCCCCCCCCCCCATTTACCCCCCCATTTTTAAAAAAACCCAAGAGTTTTTTAAAAAAAAAAAAAAAACCTTTTTTTTTTATTTTTAATTTTAATTAAAAAAAAAATTAAAATTAAATAAAATTATAATAAAAAAAAAAAAAAAAAATAATTATTTAAAAAAAAAAGAAAAAAAAAAAAAATAAACCCCATAGAGATAAAGCGGGCGGCGGGCCGGGGGGGCCGGGGCGCCGCGGGGGGGGGCGCCCCCCCGGGTGAAATAATAAGATATGAGTAATTTTTCGGGATAAATTTCTTAACAGCTCTTTAGGGAAGGGGTTCTTTTATAGGTTGTGTCCTTCCTCGAAAAGTATATAATATATGTTAATATTTAGAGAAAGTATTGGTTTAATGTCAAAAATTCGATGTCGAGATTTTGATGGAAATATACGTTTTGAGATTCCCTGAATCCAAAAAAGTGGTTTTCTCGACATGGTCTGTATGTGGTGTGTGTGTGTGTGTGTGTCCAATTTTAAGCATGAAGTAATTGAGTTAGGAGGTTGAAATTTTATATTTAAGTTAGGCACCCACCTAGGGCGTGAAAATATGCTTTTGATCAAAATCGGCCAAAAAGTACTAGTACTTTACTGATGTACTTTTTCAGTTTTTTTCGATTTTCTCAAAATTCGCTCCAACGATTTTGTCTAAAATCAATTATTTTTAGATGCTCTTTAAAATGTATATTCTCATTTTTCCATTGAAATCTTATGAAGACCACTTTACTCTTGTAATTCATAGGAAAGATAGGAGAAATGGTTACTATGGTAACAAAAAAAATAAAAAATAATTGATTTTTGAATTTTAATCAAAATCGTTAGAGCGAATTTTGAGAAAATCAAAAAAAAGTGCATCAGTAAAGTTCTAGTACTTTTTGGCCGATTTTGTTTAAAAGTTTATTTTCACCCTTTGGAGGGGTGCCTAATTTAAATATTTTCAACTTCGTAGCTCTTTTAGTTCCTTAGATATTTTGTTCACAGACACACAGAGAGACTATGTCGCGAAAACCACTTTTTTGGATTCAGGAGACCTCAAAACGTGTATATCCATTAAATCGACATCGAATTTTTGACATGAATCCAATACTTTCTCTCTCTATATATATTACATATATACATAGGTAAGAGAAAGTAAAAATAAAATTTTAATTAGACTCTGAAGAGGTAGATAAAAGTTAAATTCTCCTTGAGGCTAGTGAAATATCTGCAGGGAAACGAAATGTTCGACTGTCTAAGGGATAGTATGAAAAACAACATCATCTGTAATACCAGGACATGATTTACTGTGATTTCCAAATTAGACAATGCGTGGGCAGTTCAAGAACTCACCCTAAAGAAGCTCTGGGGAAATCAAAAAATTTACGTAGTTGGTTATTTGGGTTGCCTATCATCCAGCAAACTAACACAAATTTAAGAAACTCGAAAATGAGAATATAGAAATGAAAAGAATGGATCGGTTGTGCAGAACACAAAGTCATAAGATGACATTTTTAGAATCAAGCAATTTCATCTTCCTGTAACTTTTATTTTCTTTTGTTTACTATCGAAATTATGTTTCTTTCTTTTTTTTGCAATTGTTTATATTGACATTGAAAGATTGAATAAATTTGAAAAAATACTTTCACTAAATTAGACGAAAAAATAATATTCATTATATGAGTTCGCATATAGTCCTTAATGATAGGAAAAGTATTTTTTTTTTATTTATTTCCTTTTTTTATATAAATATGAAAAAATATAAATTTGTTCGCTAGAAATTTAAATTGTAGTGGATCAAAAAAAAAAAAAAAATTGTATAGTTTTATTAATAAAACATAAAAATAATAATTTTATTAATTGTCATGTCCATTATAGCAGGAGTAAAGAACGTTTTTGCTTAGTGATCTCTTCCCATTTCTTTTTAACATAATATTGTTTAAATTTTGATTAATTGACTTTCAAGATTATTGTTATTAATTAATAATAAGACATTCTTTAGTAAAAATCGAGGTTTATTTTAGTAGCCTATATAAAACATAAATTGTTATTAAACAATGTCTTATTATTAATTAATGACAATAATCGTCTAAATCAAAATTTAAAGAGTTATTTAAATCAATGTAAAATTTCAAAAATATTTTTCTAAAAATTTAAATTTAATAAATATGAAAAAGAATATAAGATTCTTATATCTTCTTAGAAAACATATCTCTCAGCATTCCTTTTTAAATAAAATAAATACGACTTCTTATGTTAAACAATAAATAAATACTTTTATAAATTCATTTTTTTTAATAATTCCATCGGATAAAAGGAAAAAAAAAAACACTTTTGCCTCAAGTCTCTCTCTCAACTCTCAAATTCAATTTTTTTTCCACTAATTTGATTATGTTTAAGTAAATTTTTGGTATTTAATAAGAACGTTTTGGGTGGATAGAGGGTTGAAAAGATGCCGAGTTTCTCGTCTCTCATTCCTTTTTTTTTTTTCCTTCCCCCTTTTTTTTCTGTTTATTATTATAGGGCTTAAACTTGTTATCGGATATAAAGTCGATCAAAAGAGATTCTTAAAAGAAAAAAATATATATATATTCAATATGAATTTTGTTCATGTTCTTTTTAAAGTTTATGGAATATTTCTTTAAAATAGACTGTTTTATTTTTATGTTGAAGGATGGAAACAAAATTTCCAACTTTTATAATATTGAATATAACTTGAGTAACTGGGTATATGTTACGTATGTATTTAATAAAAGTGAGTGGTGGTTATCATTCCACGGCGCGCTCTGATTGGTTGGTCAAATCTCCGCCAATGTATGCTCAATAACGAAATTATACATTTTTACTTTCTCTTAGCTATATAAGTTGATATATATAGAAAGTATTGGTTTCATATTAAAAATTCGGTGTTAAGATTTTGGTGGAAATACATGTTTTGAGGTCCCTCTGAATTCAAAAAAGTGGTTTTCGCGAAATTGTGTGTTTGGCTCTATGTGTTCAATTTAAAGCATGAAGGAATTGAGTTACGAGGCTGAAATTTTAAATTTGAGATAGGTACCCTCCCGGACACTAAAAATAAGCTTTTGAACATAATCGGGCAAAAAATACTACTGATGTACTCTTACTTTCTCTTACCTCTATATATATGTTAATATATATAGAGAGAGAAAGTATTGGATTCATGTCAAAAATTCGATGTCGAGATTTTGATGGATATACACATTTTGAGATCCCCTGAATCCAAAAAAGTGGTTTTCGCGACATGGTCTGTCTGTGTCTGTCTGTCTGTCTGTGTGTCTGTGTGTCTGTGTGTCTGTGTGTCTGTGAACAAAATATCTCAAGAACGAAAAGAGCTAGAAGGTTGAAATTTTATATTTAAGTTAGGCACCCCCATGGGACGTGACACGAAGCTTTTGAACAAAATTGGACAAAGAGTACTAGTACTTTACTGATGCACTTTTTCAGTTTTTTTCGATTTTCTCAAAATTTGCTCCAACGATTTTTTTTTAAATTCAAAAATCAATTATTTTTTAGATTCTCTTTAAAATGTATATTCTTATTTTGTGATTGAAATCTTCTGAAGACCACTTTACTCTTGTACTCCATAGAAAAGATAGGAGAAATGGTTGCCATGGTAACAAAATATAAATATTTTCCCATACTTATAAATTTTACATCTTGAAAATCGAATGTACCGTACTGTCGGAAACTAAATACAAGTCGACACAAAAAATCTGGTGTGACAAGCACAGAACACAACTTTCGATTACCGAAGGTAAGAGAAAGTTGTGTGCTGTGCGCCAGTCACACCAGATTTTTTCAGTTGTTTTCGATTTTCTCATACGATTTTGATTAAAATTAATAAATCACTTATTTTTTAGAAGATCTTTAAAATGTATATTCTTATTTTGATCTCAAAATTGTATGAAAATCACTCTACTCTTGTACTTAATAGGAAAGATAGGAGAGATGGTTGCCATGGTAAGAAAATATAAATATGTTTATTAAAGCTTTTGTGGTTTGAATTATTATTATTAGGGAAATTTTTAATTATAGACTACATTTTGTTATCAATTATTTATTAAAAAACTGTACAACGTTTCGACTTGCTCCGACTCAGTTTACTTGAGTCGGAGCAAGTGCACAGAACTTAACCGCTGTAGAATAAGCACTCGAAATGTTTTACAGTATTTATATTTTTAATAAATAATTAATAACAATTTGTGGTATATAATTAAAAATTCCCCTAATAATAATAATAAAAATATTTTCCCATGTTTATATCAATAATTCTAAGGCATCTAATGAATGCTCTACTGTTGGAAACTAAATATATATCGACACAAAAAATGGAGTGACAAGCACACAACTTTCTATTACCGAAGGTAAGAGAAAGTTATGTGCTGTGCATCCAATCACACCAGATTTTTTCTAAGAGGATGGGAATCTCTCTCACACATTTTGGTTATATGTTACGTCTTTGTGTTTATTTTGAAAATACCAAGAAAAAAAAAAATTGGAAATAATTACGAATCTATGCGAGGTGTATTAATAATAATAAAGCCTTTAAAATTTGCATTTTGATGAGTTATTTATCGAGGGTTAAATTTAATTCCAAGCAGCTCAATTAACCTCAAATCAGGATATATGTGCTGTAATTTTGATTAAGGATAACAAATGACAAATTTACACCATTAAATGAGTTTTTAATTTGGTGTATTGTGATATCAAATGAATAAAATAAGAGAAAATAAAAAGAAAAAAAAGTGAAACCTAATAGAGATGTTTGCTGGGTTTATTTTAATTAATACCTAATTATTAAATATGCCGCCAGTGAAAAAGTTAAAGAAGATACATTTGTGTTTTAGTTAGTAAATAATAGTTTGAAAATTAGACAAATAAATTTACCTTCTAGCTTTATAAAGCATTCAAAGTATGAGCCGTAATGTATAAAATTTGGTGTGACTGGTCGCACAGCACACAACTTTCTCTTAACCTTCGGCATGAGAAAGTTGTGTACTTTGCTTGTCACACCATATTTTTTTTATTCGAGATAAATTTAGTTTCCCATAGCACCTTAGCTCCAAACTTGACCACTTGCATTTCAAAATCTGAAATACATCAGTAAAGTATACTTCGAACAATTTTCACGAAAAATTTTACATATATATACTTTTTAAAGAACATGTAAAAAATAATTGATTCTTGAATTTTAATAAAAATCGCTGGAGAGAATTTTGAGATCAAGCAGAAAAAGTACATAAGTAAAGTGTACTTCAAACGATTTCCATGAAAACTTTCACTAATGTACTTTTTAAAGAACATCTAAAAAATAATTGATTTATGAATTTTAATCAAAATCGTTCCAGCGAATTTTAAGAAAATCAAAAAAAACTGAAAAAGTACATCAATAAAGTACTAGTACTTTTTGGCCGATTTTGTTCAAAAGCTTATTTTGAGTGTGCGAGTGGGTACCTAACTTAAATATAAAATTTCAATCTCGTAGCTCCTTCATGCTTAAAATCACAGACACACAGACCAATTTGCGGGACCCACTTTGTTTGGACTTAGGGGACCTCAAAACATGTATATCCATCAAAATCTTGACATCGAATTTTTGATATGATCGCAATACTTTCTATCTATATATTTCATATATAGGATAAGAAAAAGTACAAAACGTTTCGGCTTTAATGAAATCTAGAGCAAAAATAAACAAATTTGAATGTAGTATGTACTTTTTAGTAATAAGAACAAGATGTGATTATTATATTATTTTTTCTAATTTTATTATTTTTTATTTTTGTAATTTTTAATAAAAGCTGCTTAGATAAGAATAAAAGAGTATATATATAATGAAATTTGATAATAAATAAATAAATTTATTAACCATCCGCTTAAAGGCACAAGTCTCTGGTGGCTAGATCCAAACAAACAGAATAAAAATTTCAAAAACAACAAACAAACAAACTTTAAAAAATAAATAAATAGAAATGTATATCCATTAACAAACAACATGTTCACACATTTATTTCTATTGGAACAAAAAGATAAAAAAAAATTTTTTAACAAAAATTCGAGCAAATCACGAAACCAGGAGTTAACGTCGCATTAGCCATCTCGACCTTTGTCTTAAGGTTGATCGGACATTAAAGCACTTTATTAGATTAAAAGCTAATTTTTTAATATGTTATTAATCACTATCACACACGTATAAAATACAATTTTGAAGCAGGATTATCGTGTAATTTTTAAAAAATTGAAATTTAACATGTAGTCTATGGGGAATGTCGACGAAACGCACACATATCGAATTATATAGCCACCTCTGCAATACGTTAAACATAAAATCAAAAGTTTCTGCCGAAGGCTTTTTAAGATATTTTAACAAGTCAAAAAATTGTCGAAAATGACAGTCGCCAATATTTAAAAATAAGGAAGTCACGAGACTCAGACCAGTCTGGCAACGTCACATAAAATAAGACTCATTCCTAGCTGTCACATTTTACGATATTTATTCTAAATCGTCCATTGTGTTTAAACTTATTAAATAAAATAAATTGAAGGCTTTTAAGATGTAAAATAAACAATTGATAAATGCAATGTTGCCAGATCTATATTACGTGAAAAACTGCTCAAGTCAAAAATCATTCATTGATTATTTTTGGTAATTAAATTATTAACTTAATACAATTATAAACTATGATAGGTCACGACTAAATTATAATAAGGAATTTTGGCTGTAATATCCTTTGGTAAAGACTAGTATTTAAAAAAAAAAATATAACTTTTTGCTTGGTGTAAGACCTTAAATGACTTATACTCTTTCAAGTATGGGTCTTGAATAATTAATCAAATATTGTTGCTTGTACAGTCTTGATTTTTATATTTAATTAATTTTGACTTAATTATTTTGTCAAGACAAAAGAAAAATGATTTTTTTTTTGACTTCGTCAAAATTTTAACGAATATAATTGAATCATTGTTAAAATGAAATTAACAGGCTATTTAAGGGCGATTATTTTTATTGATAGTAGATTTTAAAAGAGATTATTCAATTTATATTTTATGAAGCCCTTGGTCATTAATTAATAAATAGCAGCCATTACTGGGGGGCCTCTCTATACAAATTATATAATTGCATTGAGATGAAAACGAGGAGTGACATTTCCCTCTCGGACCAACGATGGAAGGTCGATCTATTTGCCCTTTGGCAACCCTTGCAGGTAATCGGGATTATTTTGCAGCGTAAATTTGAATAACAGACTGACTACTAGGGTGTGTCGTTTTGTCAGTTTTTTTTTCGGAGCGAAATGTAATACCCGGCAAAAGTTCAAAAGTTTATTTTCACCCCTTGGGAGGGTGCCCTACTTAAATATAAAATTTCAACCTCATAGCTCTTTTCGTTCCTGAGATATTTTGTTCACAAACACATAGACAGACCAATTTGCGGGACTTTTTTGGACTCAGGGGACCTCAAAACATGTATATCCATCAAAATCTATCTACATCTATGTACATGGACTTTAATAAATAAAACATTGTGTGGTTTTATGAAACCACGATGCTAGTGAAACTTTTTATCGGATCGTAGGCGTTTAACTGAAAATTTTCAGAAAATTATTCAATTAAGGGTATTAAAATCGCGTTTTTAATCTTAACTTAATAAATTGGAATGATTTTGTGAAATCAAAAGACGCATGTTAAAAACTGAGAACAATATTTATTTAGTATGTGAATCATTTTAAATTATTTTAAAAATTATATTTTATCAATTTAAAAATTCAATAATTAAATCTCAATTATTTTTTTATAATTTGTCATATATAATAAATTTCAACTTTCCTATTTTTGTCGTTACGGCTTGTGACGTCATGGCTTGTAGTCTCACGGCTTGTAACGCGACATGCTGATAGAAGAGCGAAAAAATTTGAGGGGATAAAATAAAAGTTTCACTTTAAAAATAAAATCTCCACATCGAAATTTTGACATGATCTCAAATTTTCTCTCTATAAATGTCATATATAGGGTAAAAGAAAGTAAAAATATTTCAGTTGGTGGGTGTCTGATGACAACCCTAAATATAATTAAAATTATTTTCCTATAAAATATTAATATGTATACTGGTATATTTCTTTGTCCTCAAAGGATGAGAGCTCTTTTGAGGAAATAATAATTTATTCCTTGAAGATCTATATATGTGTGTAGAGCTCTGATGAGAATGCCAACTATTTATCGAAAGCCAAGGCAAGGTGTCTATGTAAGGGGTATCAGCCCCCCCCCCACCTCCCCCTTCAGAGCTTCTTGATTGCGTGCAGAGGTTGCTTTGCGATTAACCGTCAGATAGCCGCTTTTGACGATGGTTCAATATTCTAAGGGATCAATAACGAAAAAGGAAAAAAAAATATACGGTCAGGATAACGAACAATATGTGAAATATAAGAATAAGACAACTCTCAAAGAAAAAAAAATAAATAAATTTCTTCATAAATAATTATTTAGTTAAGCCTTTGAACCATAACCCACAAAACTATTACGAAAATCTTTATGCTTATTTAATTGAATTTATAAAGGAAAAGCTTAGAAATTTTTATTTTGCTAACATAAATGCCTTTTACTTTATTTTCTCTCTCATACTCCTCCATTATTTAATCTCAGATTAACTAAATGTGTAGAATTATAAGCCCAAAGAGGCGTGACGAATTAGAACGCGAAATACAATATTAAAATACCGAAATACTTTCAGATACAATAGATATTATCTTTTATATTAATCATATTAAAAGGCGGTTGTTTCATATCTAATCAACTAGAAACTTATCCGACCGATAGCATATCATCGATATAGTAAACAAGAACACGATTAATAGTGAATTAATACTAATTATTTTTTAATAAAAATTTAAAAATTTCCAAACAAATGGATTTCTAATTTCACCCGTTATATTGGGTCTAAGCTAATTAACGACGATTTTATTCTCTTATTTAATCTTATGATTAGCTTAACAAGATGTGAACAGACTCGAAAAACATAGTCAAGTAGCTCCAAGGGTTAGTTAAGTAGAAGTGAAGCAACTGGCCGTAAAAGCAGGTTGTTTCACTTATAGTCAATTAGCAAACTTGACCGAAAGATAGCAAATCATCGATATAGTAAACAAGAACATACTTAATCTTCGAGTTAAAAATGAGTTTTTTAAGATATAATTAATTAACTGAGATATAAGAAAAGTTTTAAGTTAGTAACATAATAAAGACATTTATAAAAAATTTTAAAAATTAAAATAAATACCGGTATTTAAAGCTTAAATATTTTTTATCAAAAATTTAAAAATTTCCAAAGAAATATTTAATCAATTATATTATAAGGACGTCGGCCAAAAAAATGAATACTTTTGCGTATTATCCGTTTATTTGTAGATATTTCGATTCCAATGGTATAGAATCATCCTCAGTACAATCAACAGGATGGGAAGAGTTAACGATTTGCAAAACATCTGTTGATTGTACTGAGGATGATTCTATACCATTGGAATCGAAATATCTACAAATAAACGGATAATACGCAAAAGTATTCATTTTTTTGGCCGACGTCCTTATAATATAATTGATCATAGAGTGTCAAAGTCATAGTCAACTAGCTTATGCGAGGGATAGCTAGGTTAATTATAAGTGAAGCAACCGGCCTTAATATATATATTATAGAGTTTTATTTATAGATATTTTATTGTTGATTGTTGCAGAGTTTATTGTTTGTTATATATATATATTATAGTTTTATTTATACATATTTTATTGTTGATTTTTATAGAGTTGTTATTTGTTATATTATGGAATTTTATGTATACAATTTTTTTATTATTGTTGTTGTTTATGAGATTTGTTGTTTGTTTGTTTTTTTTTTTTTTTTTTGTGTCATTTGTTTGTAAAAAAAAAGAATGTAATTGGACGCTACCGTCTGTAAGGGGTTCGGGTGAATAAATAAATAAATAAATATACTGTATGACAATCAAAATAATAAAATATTTGGACTTTATATAACTATAAACATACTTTTAAGACGGATAGTAGATTTAAATGCTCTGTCTTATAATTTTTTTTTTTTTTTAATACAGTGCATAAATAAATAGAATAAAAAAGTATTTTCGATATCTTATTATTAATACTCAACAAACCATGAATTATACCTCAAAATTACACAAAATATTTATCAAATTTCGACAATAATAATAATAATAATTCGTAAAAAAAAAAGTGAAAATAAAAATGAAAGTATTCAGATGGATTACTTAAACGTTATTGCAACGATATTATGATGAATAAAAAAAAAAAAGTATTGAACCAGGCAATTTGCGATAATGATCTTTTTTTTAGGCTAGGTGTGGAATAGCCAAGTGCAATCGAGTCAAGAACATTTCGTTTTCAGGGCCCTCCTGACCTCGAGGACCACTTGACCACAACGGCCCTCGAAAACTACATCGCAGAGCTTCTTTTTATTTGGTCAGCCTCCGGCTATTAAATCATAGTATGATGATTGAGCCCTCGAGGGGAGAATAGGGCGGGACCAATTCAAACACAACCAGGCAAATATTTATATAAAAAAAAAAAAGGTAAAGTATTTTTTTTTAATTAGTAGAGGAACAAGCGTTGTTATTGCCTAAATGGCACTCAAAGTAAATAACGAGAGACGTGTAATTGAATAAATTTAGTGGGAAAAAATATTATTTGGATAATAACAAATTCGTATCGCTCTATTTTTACTTTATCTTACCTCTATATTTGTTAATATATATAGAGAGAAAGTATTGGATTCATGTCAAAAATCGAGATTTTGATGGATATCACGTTTTGAGGGTCCCTGAATACAAAAAAGTGGTTTTCGGGACATGGTCTGTCTGTGAGTCTGTGAATAAAATATCTAAAAGAGCTACGAGGTTGAAATTTTATATTTAAATTAAGCAACCTCCCCAAGGGGTGAAAATAAGCTTTTAAACAAAATCGGCGAAAAAGAACTAGTACTTTACTAATGTACTTTTTTAGTTTTTTTTTTCGATTTTCTCAAAATTCGCTTTAACGATTTTGATTAAAATTCAAAAATCAATTATTTTATTAGATGCTCTTTAAAATGTATATTTTCATTTTGCCCTCGAAAATTGTTTGAAACACACTTCTACTCCTGTACTTCATAGGAAAGATAGGAGAAATGGTTGCTATAGTAACAAAATATAAATATTTTTCTATGCTTATAAATTTTACATCTTGAAATTTAATATATAGGCGAAACTAAATCATGTCGACACAAAAAATCTGGTGTGACAAGCACAGAACACAACTTTCGATTACCGAAGGCTCTGTTTAAATAATACTGGGAGATGGGCGTGGCCTCGCCAAAGCTTCGGCTAGCCTCGCCTTCCTCCGCCGGCGCTCGAGCTCTGTAACGTTTTTTTGTTACGTAACGAATTCTAACAATTCACCCTAAGCCACGTTAAAGAACTTCGTTCCGAAAGTGTATTCATACAACACAATAAAGAAGTGAGACTCCTATACAATATCTACATTAACGATAGGAAAATGGTTAAAGAAATAAGTCAGAATATTCAAATAATTTGATCAACGCCGACCCCGCACCGTGGGATTAAGGCGAGAAAAGAAGATTCAATTAACTTGACCAAATGTTTCAGGCTAATGAATAATTAGGAGAGGGAAAAAAATATTTGGTAGGCATATATCTCCATAGTTACCATATCATTATGATGAAATAGGTTTATTATATTGATTTTTCGATATTGATAGTATTAATATATAATAATTCAAAAGACTTTTATTCTCTTCGTATTAAACTTTTATTTTGCTTCATCTTAATTGATAATTAGAAGGGAAAATGAAAACCAGAGTCATCAAATTTCATATTGTTTTACCTAGTATGGATTTCATGCAATATTTTAATAATCTCTTAAAACGAAACAGAAGATTGCGTTTGTCCAATTAAGTAAAGTAAATAAACATAGGATTGAATTGAACACGTTCTCAAATTAATATAGAATTATTTGGAAATGATCAAAATATTTCAAAATGAACGTGGAAAGATTAAATAAAAGTAGGCTTAATTGATCAAATAAATAAATGTCGGATATATTGATAGAAGATTATGACAACAAATACCCTCTGAGTGATCTTATTTGTTTATTTACAACATATAAGCAGCAAATTAATTTTGTACTTTTTCATATCATATAGAGAGAAAGTTTTGGATTCAGGTTTTAAATTCGATGTCGTTTTGAGTTCTCTGAGTTCAAAAAAGTGGGTGTCGCAAAATCTGTGCAATGTCTGTGATCAAAATAAAGTATGAAAGAAATGAGCTATGTGGTTGAAATTTTATATTTAAGTTAGGTACCCCTCTGAGGCTCGAAAATAAGTTTTTAAACAAAACTGAGCAAAATGTACTAGTACTTTACTGAAGAAATTTTTCAGTTGTTTTTAATTTACTCTAACGATTTTGATTAAAATTCATAAATCAATTATTTTTTAGATGCTCTTTAAAAATTGAAGTGAAATTCTTAGTGGGAATCTTTTGAAGTACACTTTACTGGAACGTAACACGAAGCTTTTCAACAAAATCGGCCTAGTACTTAACTGATGCAATTTTTCAGTTTTTTTTTAGATTTTCTCAAAATTAGCTCCAACGATTTTGATTAAAATATAGCGAAAGTAATAAAAAAATTCGGATCAACATACCAAATAAAGAAGAATTGGGAGACAATGTAGAAATGATATTTACCTCAAACAAAGAAAAATTTAAATTAGATAAATTATTCTATTATATTTATTTTTACCGTAAGTATCACAGGGTATATTAGTTAAACGATGGTTTGGGAAGAAGAAAATGATCCCCCTGTACCGACACAAATGGTCTGATGGACACGCGTGTGGGAACAAATGAAATCTGACTGAAACGATGGCGGTGGAGGGGGAAGAGTCTCCCTCCAGCCTATTCTTTATCTCTCTAACATAAGCTCAAAATGGCACCGTTAATCTAATATACCTATAATAATTTATTATATTTATAAATATTAAGACACGCACACTGAATTACATCATATCAATCAAGAATCTTCTTTTTAGAGTTTTTATTTCAAAATTTTACACAATTTATAATTAAAAATAAACCTTGCCTATTATTTATCCAAATTGTGTGAATAAATTTCTGTTTGAACAATAATAAGATTTATTTTTCATAACTTCATCGAAACCTTTAGGTTTAGGATATCATTCAGATATATTCAATAAAATGAATATATTTATAAACGATTTATTAATCTTATATACTTGATTCAGAAGTGGTCATTGTGGTACTTGAGGGGGGGCCCTCACAATAAAAATCAATTGTTGAATATTGAAATTTTATTTTATTTATTTAAGATAATAGAGACATATAACCATTTATGGATCAAATTGAGCGATTTTCTTGTAGAGTTTCAAATTTAATCAAAATATTTAATCAATATGGTGATTTAAAGGAGATTAGGAAGAAAAACTAAGAAGCAATACTAAAGGCGACTACAAACGTAACTGCAAACTTGACAAGTATGCATGTGCAATCTTTTTGTACAAGCATGCACAAATTCCCACCACACGGCACAAGCATGCTTGAGCAAGCAACAGCTTATGCAGAAATTTAACCTAAAAATGAGCGAAACAAAAGGCTATTTATTCGAAGATAACAATAAATACTCACTGGCTTTAAACAGAGACAAAATCAATATTAATATTTAAATTGAAATATTAAATGAATTAATATATAATATATTAAATAAATATCAAATGTCAAGACGCCTATAAAATGGCGGAGAGTTTTGCTTGAGCAAATATGCGTGTGAATGATTAAATTCAATCGAGCATCAAGCGGCTTGTACAATTAAAATGCTTGGTCAAAATTCACCTCACTCCCTCTAACTGATGCAATCGGTCCTTAGAGGATTTATGTATAAATAAATTTTTATTTTGTACTTTTGTTTAATAAATATCAAAGAACGATTCCTATTTTAATCAAAATATAAATTGAGAATTACATTAAAAGCAGCTATGAGTTAAGATAATCGGTTAAAATCCAACGAGGCAAATCCAATTGAATAATCGCTTGGTATCTGATAAATTCCTTCATGAATGAGTAAATAGCTCATTGCAAGACACTTTAATGCATTGAAATATTTAAATGTTTAATTAATAATTCCCTAAGCCTTTATAGAATTTCAATAAATTTAATTATAAAGGTATCAGATTTAGAAATCTTTTTTTTTTTTTTTATTTAAAAAAAAAAATCAAAAGAAAACGAGAAATTATTAAATTCTAAAAAAGACTTCAAAGTTGATGATATATTCTAGTAGGGCTACTGAGTCAAAAATTATTTGATTATTTTCAGACAAGGGACATGTCATGTAAACAAATTTAGAAGCAAGTGACAGTACAGACTGATTAATTTATGTGTTCAGTATTGTTTGTGTAGTGACGGTTTGAGCATGCTACAAATTAACATCAGAAATAATCATTAAAAAAAAAAAAATAATATGTGAAATTTGTTTTTAATGACAAAATAAATTCGTAGATTCGTTGATATTTACGATTTGTTGAAGAAAATAATTTGTTGTTTCGTTTCAAAGAAGAAATTATAAAAAAAAATATGAATCAAATTTATGTAGGTTAAAAAAAGTATATCCTTAACAAAATAAGTGGTCGAGAAGGTAAAGGCGTCGTACAAATTCATATATGAATAGAAGAAACCAAGAGCTCGAGTTCAAACCTCTCGAGGGACGATTTTTTTTTTAACTAATGTATGAAAATTTTCATAAACCCGTTTATGAAAGATGATGACATATAAATAAGTTACATTTCAAAAATTTTGTTAATAATTAATGAAAATTATTGATCCTGTTTTAACAATAGTTCTGACGGACCAACAATTCTAATTAATAATATTGTTTATTGTGTGTTCGGTTATAATATCGTGAATGCTATAATTTGACTTGAGTTCATTTTGAACATTTGCTCACAAATAGGTATGCTATTATACTAATAAATGCGCAGGCACCATTCAAAGACTCTTAGTGGATCAGTGGGGTGTAAATCGGAGGAATGAATTCCCAGATGTCTAAATTTATCAAATTATTTATGCGTATTAATATTATAACTAAATATAATACCGATATTTAGGGCATTCAGAGTTCAATATTCACGGCAAAATCAAAAATATATTAACAGAATTAAAAAAAAAATCATTGTGTGGTTTTATGAAACCACGATGCAAGTGAAACTTTTTTTCGGGTCGTATGCATTTAACTGAAAATTTTCAGAAAATTATTAAAATCGCGTTTTTAATCTTAACTTTCGGCGCGGGTTTTACCACTAACATGTAAACAGGCGACAAAACGGAAGTCAGTGGCTAGCGCATTATATTATAGTATGAGGATATCAACAATAAAGCGACAGTAGCGCACTCTCGTAGCATAGTAAAGAAACCTGGTGTGAGTCGCCGGTGACGTCACGGCTTGTAAAGCGACATGCTGATAGATGGGCGAAAAAATATATTCTTATTCTGAGAATATTAATTTGCTGTTGGATCAAGTGACCTCTTGTTTCCGAGAGTTGAACCCACGATCTCCAGCCAATCAGTGCATTTGTGCGCACAAAATCAAGAAAGAATAGTAACATCCCAATCAAGGGTTGCCTCCCAGAAATAAACTCATTTGATCCTCCCGAAAATTAATATACTTAGAAAATATGTTAAATAAACTAGCGACTAGACTCATCACATTTATGCATCGAAAATCAGTGAATAGATCAAAAATTTGAACAAATCTGTTTAATTAACTATCGTGAATGTGAATTTTGTGCAAGTTTATCTAGTATCAAAAATAGTATAGTTTTTATTTTTTTTTAATAAGAAAAAAAATAACGAGTGATATTAATTTTATTTAGATATAAATTCAATTTTCAAATTTAACAGATGGATATCGTTCTTAGAAATAAACATTTTTCTCTATTTTATTAATTAAGTAAAATTTGTAATTAAAACATTATTATGATAATAATGTATTTGTTAATTTTCAAAACATATATAAAATTTAATATTAAATTACTGCCCTGCTGGGAGCGTTAATTAATTCATCTTTATAAAAATTTTATTAAAAATTTTTATATATTTAAATGAAAAATATTAGGAAACTCTAAAAAAAAAAAAAAATTAGGACGCAAGTTATAAAATTTATTATAATATAATTATTAATAATATGCAAACGTTATGTAAATTGAGGACATTTTTTTTTTTTTAAATAATTTTATTCATCATTTGCTGTAAAAATAAAGAAATTAAAATTAATAACCGAGGTGATGATCAGATGTTCTATTAATTTGAACGTAATAATACCCATTTACAATTGTTCTATTTGTCAGGTTGAATTTATTAATTATCTACAAATAAGTCAGTCTGTATGATTCAGTCAGGTGTTTGTTGATGATGAAGCAGGGACTAATTTTATATATTGAAATATATTTTTTATAGCAGAAAAAAATGTACTACATCAATCGGCTATTTAATTGAAATTAATTAATGCATGTCGTTCCATCATTTAAATATATTAATTAGCCGCAATTATATTATTCATGCATGATTTACATTTGTTTTATCTGGGTGGTTTCTAAATATATTGAATAATCTAATCAAAGCAGCCCTTCAAGCAGGGGTGCCAAAACAGCTCACAAATAAAGTTAAATTAAATTATGCAGAATATGGTTATTAGAGCGGTCTTCCTGAGAGGGGCCGCGTAGAGAATATAATAATTTCAAAAATAAAATTTAGCGGATGGTTGGTTATTGACTTGAGTTGCAGCGATATTAAAACGATTAACGGCATTAATGATAAAATTTGGCAAATCCCTGACCAATAAAACAAGAGATGAAACTTCTACCTCTGTGCTACAGCTCAGGGAAAATTTATTAAATTGTAAAACATATAACCAAGTATTTATTAATTTAAATAAGCGAAAAATGTAGGCACCGCCGGGAGTCGCACCACGGCTGCGTCGATTTACGCTCAACATGCCCTACTTTTTCGCTTATTTAAATTAATAAATACTTGGTTATATGTTTTTCATAATTACCTCATGTACCAACACATGATATATATAATTCTTTATTAAATTGTGTTTTAAATTATTTGATGTATCGAGTAAAAATATGTGAGAAAATAAATAAAAATTGAATTGAAAATACTAGGTTATAGGTTTTTAATGAAAATTAACAAAAAATTAATAAAAAACTTTTCACAATTTCTTCAAAAATTAGAATTTTAAACACTTTACATGTCAACATAAGAAGTTATTTGACAACTGAGGGTCGAAATTGACAAAAAATATTAATTTTTAATAAATCTATGAAACATATAACCTAATGTTTTTAATTTAGTTTTTTGAACGAAGTTCTTTTACGCGGCTTACAGTAGGGTGAATTGGAAGAAATCTTCACGTAACATAACAAAAAGCGTTACAGCACTCGAGTATCGTGTATTTTATAACAGACCTACATACCGGTAATATACCTTCCAGCCTTGGCTAGCAAAAATTTTAATTATTATATATCTGAGCCGCGAAATAGAAATTTATATAATTAAATATTTATTAATTCATATACCCGAAAAAAGTAAGGGTTAGCCGCCGGGAGTTGAACCACGGATCCTCCAATTTGTACTCGGAAATGCCGTGCTGTGGTCTAGTGGTTCCGAGTACAAATTGGAGGATCCGTGGTTCAACTCCCGGCTGTACACCCCCCCCCCCCCCTTACTTTTTTCCGGTATATGAATTAATAAATATTTAATTATATAGGTATTATTTTTTTTGGATTTTTGTTTTTAAACAATCAAAGTTTTATTAATGCTAGAGAAAATAAATATCCTAGATAGACTATTTAATTGTCTCATCACGGAATCTGCAAGGTTAGAAGGTGACTTATATAAAGAGATTGCAAATGTTTGTTGAATAATTAATAAACAAAGTAATTATCTTTTATATTTGTTTTTATGTATTTCATTATTAAGAGATGTTTTCAGACATTATTATATATAAATTTTATTTTATTTAATTCTTCAAATTATATATACTGTATGGGTCATTCCATGCCAAATCGACAAATTTTTTTCATGACCCCTGCGGAATTCGCTGAAAATTTCCTATCTTTTTTCTACCCCTTGAAAGATATTTTTGAGAATTTTTCCAAATTTTTTTACGCAACTAAAAAAAGTTATGGATTTTTGAAAAAAATTGCTCTAATCAAAAAACAATATGAAAGTTTTTATGTTAAGAATTGAAATATTTTTTTTTTTTAAATAATAATTTTATTTCATAACTTTCACATTTATTTTACGTTCAAATGATAATATAACAACTTTTAAAATTTTATTTGTTAGAATAAAAAATTATTAATTTTTTCATCATGTTTTTTTAGATAGTTTTTTGAGAAATGAGCATTTTTGTTTTTAAATTAATATGGTTATCCACATTTATACTATTATATAAAAGACAAAGTCTGTCTGTCTGTCTGTTTGTAGGGCATAGACTCCGGACTACTGGACCGATTTTCATGGATTTTTTTTAATGGTTAGAGAATTTCCCGGGGATGGTTTTAGGCTTTAATTATATCAAATTAGCTTTTTCAGTTTTTTTTCGATTTTCTCGAAATTCACTCCAACTATTAAAATTCATAAATTAATTATTTTTTAAACTCTCTTTATAATGTATTTTCACATTTTGCTCTTGAAATTGTTTGGATCAAACTTTAATTTACTCTTGTACACTTCATAGGAAAAATGGTTGCCATGATAATAAAATATATATATTTTTCTATGTTTATAAATCTTATATCTTGAATTCTACGCGCCACAAATTTCTCCCTCGACCAGGTGCAATCCAGATGGACTAATTGAGGAGACCTCAATTTTAATTAATTAATAAATTAAGAAATTTGTGGCGCCGTACTTCGGTCCATTTCTTCTGATGACTAAATTTGCTTTGCAACTGAGTTCATAAATGAACTTCATAAATCCAAATGTCGTGCTGAGGTCCAGTGGTAGGGCAGTCTGAGTACAAATCGGAGGATCCGTGGTTCGACTCCCGCCGGCACACCCTTATTTTTTCGGATATATGAATTAATAAATATTTTATTAAAAAAAATATATGGTGTCACTAGTCGTACAGCACACAAATTTCTCTTACATTTAGTAATTTAAAGTTGTGTTCTGTCAGGATGCGCAGGGACTTTGCAGTCAGGAGATTAAATAAAAAAAAATCTTTTATTTAATTTCTATTTGCCGACGTTTCGGTCGCCAATCACGACCTTCATCAGGACAAATATTGTCAATTATACACGATCTTAGGTAGTTTAATATTCATTGCAATTAAATACAATTACTCTCTGAATAAAAGACCTCCAAGCTGCAAGTAAATGATAATATTTTTGTACATATCAAAGTAGAGAGAAATTGTATTTAATTGCAATGAATATTAAAAAACCAAAGATAGTGTATAATTGACAATATTTGCCCTGATGAAAGTCGTGATTGGCGACCGAAACGTCGGCAAATAGAAATTAAATAAAATATTTTTTTATTTAATCTCCTGGCTGGAAAGTCCCTGCGCATCATGACTAAATCTCCACAGCCATAAAACATCCATTTGTTGTGTCCTGTGCTTGTCACACCAGAGTCGAGATATATTTATAATAGTTCCCGACAGTACGACCTACATTAGATAGAATTCAAGATATAAGATTTATAAACATGGAAAAATATATATATTTTATTATCATGGCAGTGGCGTACCGAGGGGGGAGGGGGGCGGTCCGCCCCAGGCCCCGAGCCAGCATAGGCCCCCAAATATTTATAAAAAAATCTGGTGTGACTGGCGCACAGCACACAACTTTCTCTTACCCTTCGGTAAGAGAAAGTTGTGCACTGTGCTGGTCACACCAGATTTTTTGTGTCGAGATATATTTAGTTTCCGATAGCATCTTAGTTTCAAACTTGCATTTTAAATGTTGACTGCTTCAAATAAACTATGGTTATTTTTAAAATTTTAATCTCATATTTGGACATTTTATACACAATATAGAATCGTAAATAAATACAAAATTTCATAAGAATTGGAAAAAAAAATTTTAAATGCCTAAAAAAGTTCTAAAGGGGACCCCCTTTTGAATCGAAATTAACATACAAATCCCTATAGGAAATTAACATTGTTCCTATGCGAAGATAAGGTGGAAAGGGAATTTAAAAAGAGTAGAGAGAGACGATAATGTTTGCAAGTGAGAGAGAGACATATATGTTTTCTTTGAAACAATTAAAGACACAAATAAATTTAAAAAAATGGGAATTTAAATAATAATTGATTTTTAATCTAATAAAAAAGAAAAAGATTTAAATTCCGTTACCATGGCAACCATTTCTATCTTTCCTATGAAGAACAAGAGTAAAGTGGTCTTCAGAAGATTTCAACGGCAAAATGAGAATATACATTTTAAAGAGCATCTAAAAAATAGTTCATTTATGAATTTTAAAAAAAATCCTTGGAGGGAATTTTGAGAAAATCGAAAAAAACTGAAAAAGTACATCAGTAAAGTACTAGTACTTTTTGGCCGATTTTGTTCAAAAGCTTATTTTGAGATTCTTCAAAGGTACCTAAGTTAAATATAAAATTTCAATCCGCTAGCTCAACTCCTTCATGCTAAAAATCTGTCCACACACACATACACACAGACACACACACATACACACACACACACACACACACACACACAGACCAATTTGCGGGACCCACTTTTTTGGACTCAGGGGACCTCAAAACATGTATATCCATCAAAATCTCGACATCGAATTTTTGACATGATCCCAATACTTTCTCTCTCTATATATTTCATATATAGGGTACGAGAAAGTAAAAAATCCATGAAAATCGTCCAGTAGTTTTGGAGTCTATGCGCTACAAACAGACAGACTTTGTCTTATATAATAGTATAGATGTGGATAACAGAGTTTTTTTTAAGGTCTCTTTCAGCATCTAAGGCCATTTAAACCCCATCCCTATTTATTGCAAATGATTTGTAGTCAAATCAAATGAAATAAATTTTTCTCGCCTGGGATGGGAAGCGAACGCGGGACTCCGGTGCGAGAAGCTAATGTCTTCTCACTGAGCCACGGCTCTCGGGCGGATAACAGAGTTAAATCATATTAATTTAAAAACAAAAATGTATATTTGTGAAACGCATATAAATGAATTAATAATTTCTTATTCTAACAAATGAAATTTTAAAATTTGTTATATATATCATTTAAACATAAAATGAATGTGAGAGTTAAAGATCACAAAATAATTATTTAAAAAAGAATATTTCAATTCTTAAAATATTAATTTTTCATATTGTATTTTGATCACAGACAGACAGACAGACACACAGATGGATGTATATGGTAGTTGCATGCATAGGTGCCGGAACGGGGGGGGAGGATACATTGCCCCCCCCTGGCATTCTATAGGAGGGGACAGAGGGGGGCAATATGTCTGTAATGTAATCCAAATTGATGACATCCATTTGGAAAGACCGTGAATGGCCGGCTTTACACAAAAAATAGTTTAGGTCTTTATCAT
Source organism: Euborellia annulipes (assembly GCA_023213315.1). NCBI lineage: Eukaryota > Metazoa > Arthropoda > Insecta > Dermaptera > Anisolabididae > Euborellia > Euborellia annulipes. The sequence goes on along the minus strand of JAKCPI010011134.1, from coordinate 217,745 downwards.
AATTTGACAAAAACAATCTGGTGTGATGGTCGCACTGCACATAACTTTCTCTTACCTTCGATAATTGAAAGTTATTTCCTGTGCTTACCATTCCAGATTTTTTGTGTCGACTCATATTTAGTTTCAACCAATATATTAGAATACTCGGTAAGATGTATAATTAATAAACATTGAAAAATATTTAAATTTGTTTCCATGACGATCTCTTATCTTTCCTATGAATTACAAGAGTAAAGTGGGCCTCAAACAATTTTGAGGGCAAAGTGAGAATATACATTTTGAAGAGCAACTAATTTTTGAATTTTAATCAACTTTTATAGAGCGAATGTGTTTATTAAAGCTTTTGTGGTTTGAAATATTATTATTAGGAGAATTTTTGTATTAAATATTTATTAAAAATATATACCCGGTAAATACTGTACAAGTATTTATCTAAGTTGAAAAATGATATTTTATTCGAAAATTTTAAGTCATCATACTAAAAATTGTTTTTTTTTTCAGTCTCGTACTTTACCGACAAAAAATCAATTTTTAGTATGATGACTTAAAATTTTCGCTGTGCGCCAGTCACACCAGATTTTTTAAATTCAATTTCTGGCTCTTCCTTCCATAGACCCAGGAGGAGGGGGTCCCCTTTAGAACTTTTTACGCTTTTTAAAAAATTGTTTCCAATTCTTATGAAATTTTGTATTTATTTAGGATTCTCTATTGTGAATAAAATGTGCATATATGAGGTTAAAATTTTGAAAAATAACCAGTTTATTTCAAGCAGTCAACATTTAAAATGCAAGTTTTTTTTTTTATTAATTTGATGAATATAATAAAAATAGAAAATAATTTTATTGATTTTTTTTTATTCTTATTTTTTGCTCGATTTAATTGTTTCTAGGAATGGGTGACGTCATAATCGGGTTTTATTTTTAGACGATGGATGGATAGAAAGCCAGCTTCTTTTACCTCCCCTTTTCTTAAATTAACAATTTGGAAAAGATTAATAAATGATTACAATTAAAAAAAAAAAAAAAAACCTTTCCATTAAAATATTTTTGAGAATTGGATTATATTAATACCATCTATATATAAAAACAAGGGGTTTGAAATATCAATAAATATTTAAAAAAATTATATATCAACATAATTTTGTAATAAATAAAGGTTCAGTAAATTAGTTTTTTTTTAATATATAAAAAGAAAAAAAATAATTAGGAAAGCAAGATGGCTTGGGATACCTGGATATGGATGCAAGCTGGCGTTTTGAAGGGATCCTTGATAGAGTTAATGAAGGACAGTTGAGATGGTTGGTAGTCATCACTCAGGTGAGTGTTCAGGTAAATGTTCAAGCATGAGAAATACATGAGGAAAGTGTGGGTTCAACTAACACAATCAAAGGTAGCGTCTTTTATTGGATCAAACAGCACAGATTAGATATTTAACACTTGCCCTCCTTATGGCGACTGATGGGTGAACGGCAAGCAGAGAGCGAGAGACTTGAGGCCAACACCCGCCTAAAAGAAGCTCTTTGATTGGTGGGGGCGGTTTCACTATCGGCCAATCACAAAAGGCTTATCAAATACACATGCCAGCCACTTGGATAAAAAAAGACTTGCATGCAAATAATCAAATGACATGAAAGTCACGGGTTTTAAATGCTTTAAACGAATGCTTCTATTTTTTTTTTTTTTTTTTTTTTTTGTTATAAAATTTTTTTTTTCAAATTTGATTCATTTTTTACGTAACTTTTTTATGAAATTTTTTCAGCTTTCTCGTGAAACTTTAGAAGTTGAAAAATGATATTTTATTCGAAAATTTTAAGTCATCATACTAAAAATTGTGTTTTTTTTTTTTTTAGTAAAGTACGAGACTGAAATTTTTCAACTTCTAAAGTTTCACGAGAAAGCTGAAAAAATTTCATAAAAAAGTTACGTAAAAAATATACCAAATTTCAAAAAAAAAAAAAAAAAAATAGAAGCAATCGTCGGCACATCTTGAAATTAGGGGGGATAATTGAAGAATTAGTTGAAATTTTTTTGGAGTTAAAAAAAAAAAAAAAAAAAAAAAATGGTCGATTTAAAATTAGGGTTATTTCAAAAAAACTGAAATATTTCATATATCCGGGCTTCTGAAATAATTTTTGTTTTTTTTTCTGAAAACTACATGAAAAAAACAAAATTTTTATAGCCTTGCGGGGTTCCGAAATATCAATTTTAAAATAAGTTATAGTTATTTGAAAAAAAAGAGCAATTTTTTTCAAAAATCCATAACTTTTTTTTAGTTGGATAAAAAAATTTGAAAAAATTCTCAAAAATGTCTTTCAAGGGGTAGAAAAAAGATAGGAAATTTTCAGTGAAATCCGCGGGGGTCAGGAAAAAAATTTGTCGATTTGGCATGGAATGACCCATATATATATATATTTATTTATTTATATTCAGTGTTTAGAACGTAGCGAGTCACCTTTTATAAATGTTTAAAGAAAAATAAACTTTTCTTTTGATTTAATATTTATTTAAATTATCCGAGTAATTACTTTTTGTTTTAAATAAAACAAGCATTATTATTATTAAATATCATTTTTTAATACTTTAATAATTTGCTGGCTTCACAAACAGAAGAGGGTTTGTTCCTTGGAAGAGGGTTTCTGCATACTAACTACCTAACTATTGGTCAACTAACTACCCATAGGTGAAGCTACCGGCCCTTAGGCTATTAAAATATTCCAATAAAATGAAAACCTGTGCTTTTCTAGTATAAAATATCAATAGCTTATATTTTTATTAGTATGTTTATATGCCAATGCGAGTGTGTTTGTATATATGTTGATTACAAATTCAATCTTTAATTCAATCCAAATAGTTAGTATGATTAATTAAAATCCGATTAATAAATCCAATCCGATTCATTTGAATTCCAAATAATTAATCTTATCTTAGGTTGTTTGTTTTAGATATTATAAATTAAAAATAAATTATTATCCTAAAATTCTATTGGCAATCTTATGTGTATTGAATATTAAATAAATGAAAGATGAATATATTAAAAATAGGGATGATGGATGTTCTCTCTTTCTCTCTCTCTCTCTCTTTATAACACAAAATTTAACATAAATTCGGGTTTTATTTAAAATGACGCTAAAATGGATTTAATTTCAACAGGTGTTTAAATATTATATAATATAAAGTTTAAATGGACAAACAAAAAAAAGCATTTATATTCGATTTTATCTCTTCATTATTATAAAAAACATCGAGTCTTGGTAATGGAAATTTCTTGTCATAAAAAAATTTTAGTTAGAGTGTTCTTGAAATTTTTCACTTTCAATTATTTAAAAAAATATTATTTATTACTTTCTCTTACCCTATATATGAAATATATAGAGAAAAAATATTGCGATCAAGTCAAAAATTCGATGTCGAGATTTTGAAGGATATACCATCAAGAGAAAAGAGCTCAAAGGGGTCTAAATTCAGGTAGACGTGAGGGGGTTGTTCAATATCTTTTCTCTTGATGGTACATGTTTTGAGGTCCCTTGAGTCCAAAAAAAGTGGGTCCCGCAGATTGGTCTGAACTGAACTGATTCACTTTTTCAGTTTTTTTTTTTTTTTTTTGATTTTCTCAAAATTCGCTCCAACGATTTTGATTAAAATTCATAAATCAATTATTTTTTAAATGCTTTTCGAAATGTATATTCTCATTTTGCCCTTGAAATCTTTTGAAGCACACTTTACTCTTGTACTTCATAGGAAAAAGTTTTAAGATTTTTTCAGTTTTTTTCGATTTTTTTAAAATTTGCTCCAACGATTTTGATTAAAATTCAAAAATCAACTATATTTAATGCAAGTGTTCAAATAAATTAACTAAGATACTATGGGAAAGTAAATATATCTCGACACAAAAAATCACAAGTACAGAACACAATTTTCTCTTGCCGAAGGGTAAGAGAAAGTTGTGTGCTGTGCGACTGATCGCACCAGATTTTTTATATGTATTTTTTTTTTTTTTAGAAAATACCCACATCTGCTTTTTTTTGTATTTGTTTAATCTAAAAGCTTCGAATTGATGAAATTTCAAGAGTTTTGTGTTGAGTAGATGGTTGTGTGGTAAGGGGTTTTAAGATTTTTTTTAAAGTTTTTTATGTTATTGAAAATAAATTCTTCCTTTAGGGCGAACTCATAAAAATTGAAAATCATTCAAGTGGATTAGACTGTCTTCTACCTTTAAAGAGGATATTTTGCTAAAGAGCGAGAGGGAGAGAGAGAGAGAGGGTTGAACGGGTGGCAAGGAAGGATAAGGAGTGAGTGGGTGACTGCGAGATCTTTGTAATAAACAGTCAAGAGATAATTATTATTGTTGGAGCCTTTGAGAAGTCTTCATCTCGGCAGATCAAGGAACCGAAAAGAAGAAACAGACGTCGACATTTTCACCGACATAAATGGGCCTTAGGGAGTGAGGTGGATGGGGAGGACGGGGGTGCAAATGACAGGGAAAACCAGCACAAAGTGAGTCGATCTACCGAAAGGAAGGGAGGACTCACTGTCCTCGATTTCGATTAAAATATCATCCTCCTCCTTTTCTTATATACCTACAAATACCTATATAAATAAATCTTATAAAATCCTAGTACCTTAAAAGACGATGTTTTTTTTTTCCTTTTCCTTACGCCAATCTATTCTTATTTAAAAGCTCAACTGACTTAACTAAGCGTTAGAAAATGAAAAGTGAAAATATTAATGTTTCTCTTATCTATATACATAGGCCTATATATATAAAATAAAAAATATATATAGAAAGTATTGGTTTCATGTCAAAAATGTTTTGAGGTCCCTTGAGTCCAAAAAAGTTGGTCCCACAAAATGGTCTGTATGTTTTAAATTTAAAGCATGAAGGAATTGAATTCGAGGTTGAAATTTTATATTTAAGTTAAGCGAACTATTGAAAAAAACCGCCCAAAAAATACTAGTACTTTACTGATTTTTTTTTTAAGTGAAACTTTCATTTGATGGCCTCAAATTTTTTTCGCTCTTCTATCAGCATGTAGCGTTACAAGCATTGACGTGACGTCAAGGCCATGACGCTACAAGCCATGACGTCATAAGCCGTGACGACAAAAATAGGAAATTATTTGGCTTTTTTTTTTTTTATTTTTTTTTGCCTTAGCCGGGTGCCATAGGCTCAATTATATGCCTTTGAGGAAGTACAAGATTAAACTAAATATATTATAATTTAGAGAAAAGTTGAAATTTAATATATATGACGAATTATAAAAAAATAATTGTGAGATTTAATTCTTCAATTTTTAAATTGATAAAATATATTTTTTTAAATAATTTAAAATTATTCAAATCTTCAATTACTAAATAAATATTTTTCTCAGTTTTTACATGCGTCTATTGATTTCCCATTTTCCAATAATTAAGTTAAGATTAAAAACGCGATTTTAATACCCTTAATTGAATAATTTTCTGAAAATTTTCAGTTAAACGCCTACGAGCCGAAAAAAAAGTTTCCCTTGCATCGTGGTTTCATAAAACCAAACAATTTTTCTTTTGAGAAATGATTGCCATGGATAGTAATTTTTCATTAATTAGTCCCATATTTTGAATTTTAATTAGATCTTATAAAAAATTAAATTAATTAAATAATTAAATTTCATCCACCACTGCATATAATTAATTACACTGTGCTACAAAATGAAACTTTTTTTCGGCCCCGAGATAACTCCTTCAGATTCTTAAGTAAAATGATCTCCTGAATCCAAATATGACCTCCGTTTTCCCCCACCACGTACCGTTTTCGGGGGGGGGAGCCCCCTACTTATTTCAACCCCTTTTCGTTAATATAAGGGCCATGAATCAAATTTGGAGGGATGAAAAGAAATATTTTAGCCTTAACATTTCTTCAGAAGGTCTAGAGAAGTGAAAAGTTAAAAAAACATTAACATTTGGATCCAAGGGGGGGATGTGGGGGACGATTTGGTCGCTTAAAATGCAAAAAAATCATTAAAAATGATCGATTTTCTTTATTTTTCCACAATTTTTTCACTGATTTTCTACATATTCCAGCGGGCAGACCCATCTCACCCTTCCTTAAACATCCCTCAACTAAAAAAAAAATATATAGGATAAAGCGCCCTTACAAGAAGATGGAAGATTCACAGCCCCTCGCTGCACAGTTGGTCAAATTGGCAAATATGCGGCTATAACTTTCATTTTTTTAATAAATAAATACAAAAAATAATGCTTGGACCCTTTACTCAAGGGGCAAAAAATTCTTAGAATCTTAGAAAGTCTTAAGAAAATTTGTAGAGTGGTAAAATAACTTGGGAAGGAGGTGGTGGCTTTTAAACAAACAGAAATAAAATTAATTTTTAAATAAAATTCTAAAAGATTTTAATGAGAAAAACAAATGCAATTTTATTCATTAATTTATTTTTATAATTGAATGTGAATTAATGAATATCTATAAGGGGTTGTGTGAGCCGAGGGGGATCGAATTATAACTTAAACTACAAACAAAGGAAATATATTCATGAAAGGCGAAGAACGGATTTACAGGCTTGTGGCATGTTACGACACAGAAACGTAAGAAAATTTAAAAAAATCATCTGAATTTTTACACTTATAATTAGGGGAGAAACTGCTTAAGAAAATCAGGCATTCAGACAGCGAAAAAGAAAATTCCACCTCCAAAAATCTCACTTAGGCCACTGACGAGAGATAAAAGTTTAGGAATTTATATTTTCAAATATTTAATAATAATTTCTTATTAAATATTATAGGAGAATATAAATTCTCTGTTAGAGGGGTGGAGGGTGAAGAGGGAGGGAAAGAAATCATTGCTTAAATGTAAAAAATTTACAAAAAAAAATAATTTCTTATTTTAATTTTTAAAGAAAAAAACTATTTTGTTTATTAGAAGGGGTGATTTACACCCTTTCTCACCCTCGTTCTGGGGTACACGAATTCATCATAGAGTTATATTTAAAAAATTGGATAATTTTATCAGTATATTATAAGAGAGAAAAATAAAATACAAAATTACTTTAATTCGTTATGCAAATGAGATGTGAAAATATTCATTACCTTAATAATAAGATGACCAGGTGGGGAGTTTGGTGGATGAACGTCTTATTTACACAAATCACAACACAGTATAAAATAAACTAAACACACGCGAGAGAGAAAGAGAGAACCGAATGACTCATGGCTCGAGTCAAAAACAACTGAAAGACAGAGACCGCCTGATAGGCAGGCAACAAGCAAAGATAGCATTGCTCTCTGTGTGAATTAAAATTATCAAATAAGTTCTCTATTTAAAAAAATTCTATTGACTTGCAAACTAACGGGGTTTTATTCTTTTGGAAATAAATTCGAAATTAAATAACTATTAAAAGACTCACTTTATTTATCACCTTATCTCACCCGTAATTAAATAAAATAGTTCCAAGTATTATTTTTTGTATTTATTTATTTATTAGGAATACATTCGAAGGGGAAAAAATTTAAAAAGACTTATTTAATTAATTCACCCCTAAAACTCACCCCAAATTAAATAAATTACTTCCAAGTAATATTTTTTGTATTTATTTATTTATTAGGAATACATTCGAAGTGAAAAAAATTTTAAAAGACTTATACCCCCGAAAACGGTATGTGATGGGGGAAAACGGAGATCATTTTACTGGTTGTTTGTTTATTTGTTCAATTTAGGCCCTGGGTGAGTCGACTTTTCTTTATTTGAAAAATAAATAAACAACCAAGTCGCAAACCTTTCCCGTTCTTTTTAAATCACAGCTAACTTTAGGCCTTGGTGTTATCACATTTTAAGTATATGATTAGCTCTGATTAAGAAGAGAGAGTAAAACACATTTTTTTTTTTTATTTACAATTTAAAAAAATGAAAACAATTCAAAAAGATCTTAATTATTATGGCTGAGTATATAAATTTTCGTTCTAGTAGAAGCTGAGAAAACCATGGCCCGTAATAATAATTTATCGCTCCCTGCGGTTCGTTTTAATTCCTTCTTACGACTATAAATTTTCCAAACCTCGAACTAACCAGATGAATAGTTTCAGAGATATATATTATATAAGCTAAATAAAAAGCTACACATATACCTGTTATAAGTAGACACTTGGAGGATCTTCTCCGATTTTTTGTGTCGAGATATATTTAGTTTCCCATAGCACCTTAGCTCCAAAATTAACCACTTGCATTTCATAAGTAAAAAGTAAAAGAAAAAATCTGAAATACTGTGTGCTTCAAACAATTTTCAGGGCAAAATGAGAATAGAGATTTTAAAGAGGATCTAAAAAAAAATAATTGATTTATGAATTTTAATTAGAGCCAATTTAGAGAAAATCGAAAAGAAAACTGAAAAATTACATCAATAAAGTGAACTTCAATTTCATAAAAAAATTTTACTGATATACTTTTTAAAGATCATATAAAAAAAAATAATGGATTTTTGAATTTTAATCAAAATCGTTAGAGCCCATTTTGAGAAATTAGAAAAAAAAAACTGAAAAAGTACTCCAGTAAAGTACTAGTACTTTTAGGCCGGTTTTGTCAAAAGATTATTTTGAATGTCCGGGAGGGTAATTTTAATCTCGTAGCTCGATTCCTTCATGCTTAAAATCGCTACACACACACTCACAGACAGAGTAATTTGCGGGACTCACTTTTTTGGATTCAGGGGACCTTAAAATATGTATATCCATCAAAATATCGACATCGAATTTTTGACATGATCGTTATATATTTCATATATGGACCCTGTTACGCAATAGTGTGTCAAGCGCCGAAAAAATTAAAAATTGAGTTAAGCAGGGAATATTGTTTCAAATGCTATAATAGTATTTTTTATGAAATATGTCCTAAAAAAATTTATATTTAATGTTATTTGCAAAATTGACAAAAAAAATTATATATAATCCAATGAAAACAAAAACTTTAATGTTGATTTTCTCAAAACTCGGTAGCTGGCGCTTGACACACTAATACGTAACAGGGTCCATATAGGGTAAGAGAAAGTAAAAAACATATTTCTTTTGTTTTAATATAAATATAATTAAAAGATCTCTAGGCCTACCTACTAGTACATGTATATAATTCGAAATATGAATTTATTTTTTAAGATAACAAAAAAGTCTTTTAATACTTTTTTTCTTGTTTGATACGTATAGTACATAAAAAGAAAGTTTTTTGACAAGTATAGTAGGAGAGATGTTGCCGTGCAACTAAAATAGGAAGATTGCCCTTCGCCTCCCTCAGGGTGCACGAATTGTTTCCCAAGCAATGTGGTTTGTTTGTCGCTGTTCAAATTCGAAAAATAAAAAATTTCTGAGAGAAAAGGGAGAGAGAGAGAGAGAAATGAGATAGAAGAGGGAGACGATGGATGTGGTTTTGTGAGTCAAGGGTGGGCAAAAAGGGAAGCGAAACCTCTCTTCTATCTATTGAGTTTTCCCACCGATGGAATTTCAACGAAATGAGAGAGTTCACTTGCCAAATGAATTTAATAAAATTCCGAACGATAAAAAAAAGGGGACATTAAAGCGTCGGTTGCGTCACTTCTAGTCAACTAGCTAACTTATCCAACCAATAGTAAATTATCGGCAACACGTTTAATCATCGAGTTAAAAAAAATGAGATTTTTCAGAGATAATTAGCTATCTGAGGTATAATATAAGGAAGGTTTTGTGAAGTTAGCTAATTAATAAGGGCATCATTTATAAGAATTATTAAAAATTAAAATAATTATTTAAAGCTTTAAACAAAAATTTAAAAATTTCCAAATAAATAAATAAACAAGGCTTGTGTACAGTGAGGGACAATATTAAGTCCCACCCATGCGTTTTCTACTTGTGATTATTTTATTGTTTTTATAAAAAAAAAAATTAAAATCTTTATTAGAAAATTGTTAGACTTGAACCATGAAAGTTTCTATTAAAAAAATATATAATATTTTTTTTTAAACAATGAAATAATCACAAGTAGACAACGCATGGGTGGGACTTAATATTGTCCCTCACTGTACCTAATTTCACACCTTGTTAGCTTATACCGAACTTTGGGTCTTAGCTAGTTAACTAATCTGGGCTCTTATATTAAGCAATCATATTAGATTAGGTTAACTAGATGTGAAGACACGAAAGTCATAGTCAACTAGCTTAACCGGTAACTAATTAATTAATTATAAGTGAAGCAACCGGCCCTAATATGCTGTATAACAATCAAAATAATCAAATATTTAAATTTTATATAACGTTTGCTTAAGTTATAATTAACTAGTTATTCCTCAGATAAATCTAGTTGAGCCAATCATATGATTAAATAAGAGCCCAGATCGTAGTTAACTAGCTAAGACTCAAAATTCGGTATAAAGCTTAACTAAGGTGTGAAATTGGGAATATAAGCCTTGAGAAGTAAAGTTTTATGAAGCTAGCAACTTAACTTGAAGGCATAATTTAAAATTAAAATTAATATTAAATAAAGCTAATTAATTTTTTAACAAAAAAATAAATAAATAAATAAACAAGGCTTGTGTTTCTAATTTCACCATTTAGTTAGGTTTTATACTGAACTTCTAGGGTCTTAGATAACAAATTACGACATGGGATGTTATTTAATCATATGATTAGCTTATCTAGACGTGAAAAGACTTGAAATTCATAGTCAATTAGCTTATCAGAGGATAGCTAGTTAATTAGAACTGAAGTAACCGGCCTTTAATTGTATAAACAAATTCGTCCGCCTAGAAGGTAGGCAATCCAACTCACTCAATAGATAAATTAATTTTAGCAAAAAAAAAAAATATATATATATATAACATATATATAGGCCTATATATAAAATTATTAGGTTAGGCAGTGACCTCAAGCGAGAACTCTACCTCTAAAAAAGTTTTATTTCCCTATTCTCATATAATATTTAATTTCTTTTGAAGTAAAGTGACACAGGTAATTCTTAAATAATACATAATGTTTAATGAATTCACTTTTTAAAGAATTGATTTTTTTTTAACTAACAATTTGAATAAAAAATTTTAAACATTTATATTTGATGATATAAAGGAATATAATTTATTTAGAAAATCAATAGTATTTAAGAAAAGAAAAACGGATGATATTAAATAATTTATAAGGACCATCTTCAGAAAAATGTTTAATTTAAATAAGAAATTCATTATAATAAAAGTATAAGTTGAGTTAGGCATTTTCTTAGGTTCATGCTTGCTTGCGTACACGTCAAAAAAAATTTTTTTTTTTTTATTTTTGCACGGTATGCACGCTTTAGTGCATGGCTGGCGTAAATACATTGACCTCGGGAGGATTATATTGAAAAATAAACATGTGACTTTGAGCGTACTTTATTTATATTATAGGCAAAATAAATATTTATTTAATTTCTTTTTATCAAATACCACCCTCTGATTAATTATAATAAACAAATAAAAATTGAAAATACAAGGATAGAAAAAAATAAGAAATTTGAAAAAAATAATATATATATAATTTTTATATAACCTATAATTTTAAAAATAAAAATTAAAAAATAAAAAAATTTTTTTAAAATTTTTATTTATATATAAATTTATATAAATTATTTATATATATATTTATTTATATTTATATATATATATATATATATATTTAAAATTATTATTTTTCTGGGGGGGGGGGGGGGGGGGGGACCTCCTTCCCCTCTCTGTTTTATTTAAGTAAGGAGGGAGGGGGGGGGGGGGGGGGGGTGGGTTGGGGGGGGGGGGCGCTGGCCCCCCCCCAAGTTGGATGGGCGGGGGGGGGGGTTGGGGTGGAGAGGGGGGAGGGGGAAGGGTGAGTAATTAGTTTGTTTTTGGTTGGGTGGGTAGGACGCCCCCCCCCCCCCCCCCCCGGGTGTGTGGGTTGGGGTGGGGGGGGGGGTGGGGGGAGGGGGTTTTTTTTTTTAGGGTGGGGGGGGGGTGTGTGGTGGGGTGTTTTTTTTATTAAGGTGTTTTGGGCCCCCTCCTCCCCCCCCCCATCTATATATATATATATATATAAATTTTAATGTTTAATGTCGATTTTCTCTTATCGAAATATACATAAAGGATAATTAATATTGGGGGGATCAAAGCAAAATAAAGAAAAAAATTTGTTTTTTTTTGCTTTATTGAACAACACTGTCGACGTTTCGGCCTTCATCAGGAAAGGCGTTTTGTTTGCACTCTTGAACCAGAAGTCATGTCAACTGACGAATGTTGGGCAGTTGCCAAGCTCGAGACACAAAATATCTTCCTGTTGAAGGCCGGAAGAATAGACTGAAACGTCGACAGTGTCATTCAATAAAGCAAAAAAAAATCTGGTGTGACTGGCGCACAGCACACAACTTTCTCTTACCTTCGGTAATCGAAAGTTGTGTACTGTGCTTGTCACACCAGATTTTTTGTGTCGACATGTATTTAGTTTCCGACAGTACGGTTCATTCGATTTTCAAGATGTAGGCCTACAATTTATAAGTATGGCAAAATATTTATATTTTGTTACCATGGCAAACATTTCTCCTATCTTTTCTATGGAGTACAAGAGTAAAGTGGTCTTCAGAAGATTTCAATCACAAAATGAGAATATACATTCTATTGAGAATCTAAAAAATAATTGATTTTTGAATTTAAAAAAAAAATCGTTGGAGCGAATTTTGAGAAAATCGAAAAAAAACTGAAAAAGTGCATCAGTAAAGTACTAGTACTCTTTGGTCGATTTTGTTCAAAAGCTTCGTGTCACGTCCCATGGGGGTGCCTAACTTAAATATAAAATTTCAACCTCCTAGCTCTTTTCGTTCTTGAGATATTTTGTTCACAGACAGACACACACAGACACACAGACAGACCATGTCGCGAAAACCATTTTTTGGATTCAGGGGACCTCAAAACGTGAAGATCCATCAAAATCTCGACATCGAATAATTGACATGCATCCAATACTTTCTTTCTATATATATTAACATATATAGAGGTAAGAGAAAGTAAAAATTTATTGATCTCCACACTATTAATAATATATTTTAAAAGTATTATAAATAGGCCTATATCTTCTGTATCTAAATATATCTAAAACTTATTATTATTATTTTATTACTTGAAAATTAAGTATAGGTATCAATTGTTGTTTTTTTGTTTTTTTGCTGGATCTCAGATTCGATAAAAAATTTCTTCTACCAAAACTTAGTTAAAGGACATTCGTGCCTAAAATTATTATAATTAAATAATAAAGCCTGCTTCAAACAATATGGAGTACAAAAAATGAGAATACACATTTTAAAGAGCATCGAAAAAATAATTGATATATCAATTATAATCAAAATCGTTGGGGTAAATTTTGAAGAAATCGAAAAATACTCAAAAAACATCAGTAAAGTATTAGTACTCTTCCACCTGACTTAAATATAAAATTACAACTTCCTAGTTCTTGAGATATTTTGTTCACAGACACAATTTTATTCATTTCCGTGTCTAAATGGGTTATCTAAATTAAATATTAAATTGCACTCACATAGCTCGTTTGGTCATTGAATTTTTGACTTGAATGCAATAATTTCTATTTATATATATTTTTTTATTTATTTAAGGTCTTTTTCGGCATCTAAGGCCATTTAGACCTCATCCCTATTTATTTCAAATGATTATTGGCACGAGAAGCTAATGTCTTCTCTGAGCCACGGATATTAACATATATAGGTAAGAGAAAGAGAAAAAGTGACACTGTAAATGTTTTTCGATTAAATTAATAATAAATCCCCAATGAAATGAAATTGACACTGCAATTTACGTTTCTGCTAAAGAAGCAATAAATTATATTTATAAATATTAGCTTCATGTATCGATATTCTCTGATAATTATAATCCATATTATGTACACAATTTTCGACTAAAAATAGAAACATCCGTCTGACCTGACATTTTGATATTAATTAATTCAAATTCCATTCGATAATTAACCGTTTTTCTAGACAAATCTGATCAGAGTACGGGATCTACGTGACATCCCATAATAATTTTAACTACGTTTTTTTTTTTTTTTTTTTTTTTTTTTGTTTAGCAAGAGTGAAGTGAACCACAACTTTACGAGAGATTTTAATGTCTACTCATGGTTTTTATTTTGCTCAGAGGAATGTTCTCGTACTTTATTGTGTAATTGTATTGCAAATAAGCTCTAAAATCCCTAATCATGTGTATGTGTGTGTTTAAAATAAACATAAAATAGACTGTTAGCGATTGTAAAGTACAATTTAAAGAGTAGCTGCAAAAATTTATTTAATTTGTTAGTAAACCAGAGATAAATTTCAAAAATGTCGAATTCTTAGAAATCATACTAATAAAAAAGGCTTTCTTTCTTAATAAAATAAAAAAGCGGGGAAGGCGGAGAACGTAGCTTATGATTGGTCTGAGGTGACGTAGAGAGAACTTTCGGCTGAACAGGGGAAGATTTCTAGAATTAGACAATGGAAAATACTTACAAATTTTAGAAATAAAAAGAGCTTCCATTCCAAATATAATAAAAAAGCGGGGAAGGCGGAGAACGTAGCTTATGATTGGTCTGAGGTGACGTAGAGAGAACTTTAGGCTGAACAGGGGAAGATTTCTAGAATCCGACAATAGAAAATTATAAAATAAATATTTTTTTACTAACAAATTAACATAAATAAATCTTTGAATAGACTTTTAATATTAGAATGAATCTTTTCCTACCGCTTTTTAGAATTCCAAAAATGGTGGAATTTTTTTTTAACATATTTTTGTGTGAAAAATTCCCCCAAGTTTAATGAAAAAAAAAAAAAAAAAATGATACCCTATTGAATGGAGATTAATTATTCGAAATAAAAATTTTCCATTTACTATTAAATATATAATTTTTTAGATGAATGTGTATTTAATAAATGAAAATACTTGTTTTCAGGTAAACTGTGGTTATTTGTTTAAGATACAACGTTTCTGCCACTTATTCTTTGGTTTTCTTCTGATACATAATCAGATACAAAGCGTCTTCTATCTAGAGATTCTGAACTGAAACTTAGGATAGATCGCTAGATATAAGACGTTTTGTATTAATAATTGAAAGGGTCGGGCGCAGATAGTGCCAAGCCACAAATATATAGTTCTGGGATATTCCAATTTTAAACTTTGAAACAAACAAAACACCAATAAGAAGTTTGTTTATTTGCTACTGGCTGCTACTCTAATAGCAATATAAGGCTGAGAAACAAATTGTTCAACTAGTAAAGATATTTTCTCAATTGATGATGCTGAAAACTGGGATTTATCATAATTGTGGGTTAGCACTATCTGCAGCCGACTCATTCAATTGCACCTGTACCCTAAGAGGGTCACAGAATGAGGCCGAAACGTTGTATTGATTTTGTTTCACTTAGATCGCTAGATATAAGATCATTTGTAATTGTATAAATGAAACGTATTTTAAACAAATAAACCCGAGTTTACAGAAAACAAGTATGCTTTGAGTCTCAAATTCGAAAGTGTATTAAAATGGATATAATTATTTTTTTATTTATTTTTAATTTCTCTAAACTTCTGGAATTGAGAATAGTATAAATTTAATTTTTATTAAAGGTGAGAATTTTTTTTTATCTATAAGAAACCTTGACACTAAAAGTTTGAGAAATAAGCAATACTACTAATGCAATTCTTTTAGGATTTGTTAAATTAAGAAAAAAAAAGTAAATATAAGTGCAAAAATAAACAAGGCCAAGAAAATGTGTCTTCAATTATTTCAATTTTATTAAATCGCTATTGATTAATTTAAATAGAAAATTAAAAATTAATAAATTTTAAAAGGCTTTTTCTTCAAATGTTGCTTCCATTGAGGTCAGGTGCCTTTGGATGAGTCATTTTCGAGTTGATGATTTTTTTATTACTTAATGACTGTGCCAAAGATGCGTGGAAAATGGCATTGTTTTTGTTTTAATTTAAGTAAGAAAATAAAATGTTTATATTCCATACCATATATACCAGTAAAAGATTAGAATTATATAAGTTTCATTATTTAACTAGTTTTGTTATATGAATTCAATAATAGCTTCATTTTTACTTTCCTTTACCTCTATATATGTTAATATACTGTATATAGAAAGTTTTGGTTTCATGTCAAAAATTCGATGTCGAGATTTTTGATGGATATATACGTTTTAAGGTCCTCTGAATCCAAAAAAGTGGTTTTTGCAACATGGTCTGTCTGTGTGTCTGTGAACAAAATATCTCAAGAACGAAAAGAGCTAGTAGATTGAAATTTTATATTTAAGTTAGGCACACCTCTGATACGTGACACCAAGCTTTTGAACAAAATCGGCCAAAAAGTACTAATAATTTACTGATGTACTTTTTCAGTTTTTTTTTTATTTTCTCAAAATTCGCTCAAACGATATTGAATAAAATTCAAAAATCAATTATTTTTTAGATGCTCTTTCAAATGTATATTGTCATTTTGCTCTCAAAATTGTTTGAAGCACACTTTACTCTTGTAGTTCATAGGAAAAATAGAATATATCGGCGGAAACTAAATATATCTCGACACAAAAAAAATCTTGTATGTCAAGCACAGAACACAACTTTCGATTACCGAAGGTAAGAGATAGTTGTGTGCTGCGCAACCAGTCACACCATATTTTTTAATTTATATTTGATATAAAAAAAAACGTAAATTTCAAGAATAAAAAAATAAAAATTTGAAAAATTCAAAATTTACCAGATCAAAACATGTATCAAATCGAATTTTTGACATGATATTAATACTTCCTCTCTATATATTATATATATAGGTAAGAAAAAGTAAAAATTAGTAGAATATTGACTTAACATAGATTATAATAAATTTTCTTTTCTTTCATCGATGTTAGTCGCTCTTTTCCCCAGAGCTGACAGAGAGATCAAATCAAATTTTACGTTTTTCGCGTATCAATTTATAAAAAAAAAAATTTCTTTTACTTTATAAAAACCTTAAAAATTTGATTTGATCACTCTGTCAGCTCGGCGACGAACATTCGAAATATTGAAAGGAAAGAAAATAAAACTATTTTTTATTTGCATCTGCTCAACAGATGAAATTTTATAAGAATTTCTCTTGCCTATGTTTTGGTTAAATGTACAAATTTTATGTTTTATTTTTTTGTGAAATATGGGATTCTGAATATAATGAATTCAATGAAAGAATTTTACATTCTATTTTAATTTTATTAATTGACCGGCACTCCTCCACTCACCCTGATATCAATAATTTATATTAGAGGTTTTACTGTGATTGGTATTGATTTCAAATAATGTATAATCAAAAATTCTAGAAGAATATTAATGAAGAAAAAAAAAATTATAGGTCTGTCATATATATATAGGCTACAATCTAAATCTAGGACAAATCAAATGTGTTGTTATTTTGAATAAATTAAAAAAAAATAAACCTGGAAGAATATTTATATTTTTTTACCATCCTATCTATCCTATGATGTAAAAGAGTAAAGTGTGCTTCAAACAATTTTGAGGGCAAAATGAGAATATATATTTTAAAGAGCATCTAAAAAATAATTGATTTTTGAATTTTAAACAAAATCGTTACAACGAATTTTGAGAAAATAGAAAAAAACTGAAAAAATACATCAGTAAAGTACTAGTACTTTTTGGCCTATTTTGTTTAAAAGCTTATTTACATGCTTCAGGAGGGTGTCTTACTTGAATATAAAATTTCAACCACCTAGCTCAATTCCTTCATGCTTGAAATTGAACACAGTCCTTGTTGCGAAAACGACTTTTTTTCGATTCAGGAGACCTCAAAACATGTATATCCATCAAAATCTCGACCTCGAATTTTTGACATGAATCAAATACTTTCTATATATATATATATTACATATATACATATGTAATAGAAAGTAAAATGTAGAAAAATAGAAACATATTTATATCTTTGCAACCATTTCTCCTATCGTTCCTATGAAGTACAAGATTAAAGAGTGCTTCAAACAATGAGAGCGAAATGAGAATATACATTTTAAAGGGTATCTAAAAAATAATTGAATTTTGAATTTAAATCAAAAATTGTTAGAGCAAATTTTGAGAAAATCGAAAAAACTCAAAAAGTACATTAGTAAAGTACTAGTACTTTTTGGCTGATTTTATTTAAAATATTATTTTCCCGACTCAGATGAGAACTTAACTTAAAATATAAAATTTTAAACTCCTAGCCTATTTCCTTTTTGCTTTTGAGCATATACAGACAGACAATTTCTCAAGAGGACCTCAAAATGTGTATTTCCGTCAAATTCTCTACATCGAATTTTTCACATAATTCCAATATTTTCTAACGATATAATAATTGGTGAGTCTATATCTTTATAAAATAATTGATTGATAAACCCGTTATTATTTTTAATTATAAAAGCATTTTGCATCTCTAAAAGCCGAAAATGTTTAAAATATTTAACATATTTGCAATTGAGAAGTATATAATACTTGGCCTGCATTGATTCATCCTGACAATAGTGGGGATCCTGGCATATAGGCAGCCAACCATAACAACGGACTACCACATTATCTATTTTCATTGTAAACAGTTCCCTTGATGAACAATTTCATTTACGTTAGCTTAAAGAATTTCTCTCATTTGCTAAAATCATAATTAGATAAGTTTTTCATTAAATTTGGATAATTAGATTAATACTGACAACTTTGTAATGTAAATGTGAAACAAACAAAAAATATCTAGAGAGAGAAAAATGAATTAAAAATAGACACTTATGAATTATTTTAATAAAAACCTAAGGAAATATGATTTATTATTATCTTCATTTTAAATTTTCAATATTATTAATACAAGATCGAGAGGTTGGATTCAAATTTTTTTTTTTTTTTTTAAAGAATAATAAATAAATTATGTGCTTTTAAAAGAACTTTTAAGTAATAAAAGAGCACAAAGGCTTGTAAATATATAATAATGTAGCTAAATGAGGATTAAATATTTTTAAATAACCTTTTTTTTATGTATTAAAGGTTGAATCTTTAATTAGAATTTTTTTAACTTCCCTCATTGAGGTTAATTTTTACTTTTCTCATTCTTGAGTATTTGTTAAAATAAAATACATAAAAACGTTTTTATTTAAGAATGCACTAAAATTGAATATATTTGGTTAAGTGTTGCGCTTATTAAAAATTTTATTTGGTTTTCATTTTCAAGTACGCTTTTATTTTATTTAACTATTTATATTAAATAAATTTACGAAAGAATTTTCATTAATTGATATTATTTTTTGAAGGGAAACTTATTTATGTATGGTAGATTAAGATAAAAGCCTGCCCCTCAACCCGTTTACGAAACGCTGCATCATTTTGACTTCAGTTGGACTATGGGGTACCTTCACAAATAGAGAAGTTTAGAAAATTTGAATTTCTTGCCTTATGACATCGCCAGGTAATAAGAAAAAGTCTAGACTCAACACATTTATACCAATTTCACTTTTGTATATATAGAGAAAGTATTGGATTCAGAAATTGACGTTTTCAGGTCTCTTGTGATCAAAAAAAAGAGGGGTGACGCAAAATAGTCTCTCTGTGTTCAATTTAAAACAAGAAGGAAATGAGCTACGATGATGAAATTTTAGATTTATGTTAGGTTTCTTCTTGAGGCTTGAAAATAAGCTTTTAGATAAAATGGACCAAAGAATACAAATATGTACTTTATTACTTTTTTTTTTGTATGTATATACTTTTTCACTTTTTTTCGCTCTAAGGATTTTGATTCAAATATAAAATTCAATTAATTTATAGATACTCTTTTTAAAATTTATATTCTCATTTTCAAAATTGAAGTACACTTTACTCTTGTACTTCATAGGAAAGAAGAATGGTTGCCATACTAACAAAATACGAGTATAAATATTCATAATTAAAATATAAATATTTTTTATGTTCATTAATCAAAATATAAATATATTTCTATGTTTATAAATTTTATATCTTGAATTCAAATATATTGTACTGTCGGAAACTAAATATATGTTGACAAAAAAGTCGGTTAAAAAGTACTAGTACTTTACTGATGTACCATTAGATTTTTTTTTCTCAAAATCTGCTCTAAGGATTTCGATTAAAAGTCATAAATTATTATTTTTTTTATATGTTCTTTAAAACATATATTTCCATTTTCCCTCAAAATTGTTTGAAGTACGCTTTAGGCCTTTTCTTGTGTTACACCAGAGAAATGGATTGCCATGGTAACAAAATATAAATATCACATTTTGAATTCTAATAAACTGTCGGAAACAATATGTCGATATAAAATGAAAAGCACAGAATACAACTTTCAATTACAGAAGGTATGTGAAAATTTTCTGCTGCTGCAGAAATTTTTTGTATTACATTCTATTCACAGATCTTTTAGTCAGTACCAAAAGTACATTTAATATATCTCGGCTAAACAAAAAAAATTTTAAGCCCCGCAAGTGGGGGGAGTGAAGAGGTTAGCTTGGGTTAGGTTCTTTGAATAATGACAATGTTATCGATTGCCGATGTCAAAAGTTATTGAACAAAAGACAAAGAATATATATGTATATATACTTGCAATGCTTTGACTTTGTTTAATCCTTTCTAAGTAAACAATAGGAGGTCCTCTTTAGAAAAACACTTAAAAAGAATCCTCTGGGTTGAAAAAAAAATTCGAATCTATTTCTATATATAAACGAAAGTCTGTGTGTGTGAATATACGAGCACGAGCATAATTTGTTTTTTAGTAGTCTCTAATAATTCTATCGGGATTTATAAAAAAAAAAAATAACAAAACAAAAACAAGTCGTTAAATTAGCATACTTATATACAGTTTTCTATTAACAATATTTTTTTATCCTTAAGATTTATGAAAATTCGAAGTTTTCAAAAATCACTTCTAGCCAGTGACCCGTGGCTCAGAGAGAAGACTTCTCGTGTCTGGGGTCCCGGGTTCGATTCTAGTCCCAAGTGAAGAATATTTATTTCAATTGTATTGAAATAATTAACAATGGGGTCTAAATTTCATTGAATTTTTAAATAAAAAAAACTTATTTATTGGGAACACAATTAATGAGATTGAGTCAAATCACTCAAGGAAAAACGCGCTCATTTCTACTCCAGTCATGATAAGAATATTATTTTGCATGATAATGTTGGTCCGCATGTTGCTGCATCGGCCAAAACCTATTTGGAAACATTAAATTGGGAAGTCCTACCGCACCCGCCGTATTCACCAGACATCGCCCCTTCGGATTACCACTTGTTCCGGTCGATGGCACATGGTCTGTCTGAGCAGCGCTTTACATATGAATCCCTAATTTTTGATAAAAAAAAAAAAACGGCGGAAACTTATTTGTACTCCCAATTAATTGAACTAAGAAGATAGAAATAATATCAATTTTTGTTAAAATTGTTGAATATTTATGACTAAAAGCATGGGACGCTCCAAAGGGTGTTCCAAGGGTCTAGACCAGCGTTTTCCAACCCTTCCCAAAGAGGCGCTGACTAGCATAAGGGGAGGCGCGAATATTAGTCACAGCGAGAAATTTTCCAAATTATTGCTACTCGTAGTTTTATAAATTAAATAATAAATAAGAATAAATAAAAAAAGGGCTTCATATAAAGTACCACATTAGTTTGGTCTATTTTTTTTTTTTTTTTTTGTCATTTGAAATAACCCAGAATACAAAGTTTCAGACCTCTAGCTCATAATGTCTTAAAAATTGACTAAAAGTTGGTGAACTTGAAAAAATAAGTTAAATAAAAGCATTTAAAAAATATTTGCTCACCAGGTAAGAAGAAATTTTGGAATTGTATCTGGCTGGCGTATTGTAAAAAAGAACTGCCGAGTCTCTCTCGCTGTGCGTCAGGCCGCGGACACGTGACTGTAACAAAAGAAGATATATTTAAATAAAACTAATGGTGAGTGAAGTAAGTGTATAAAAGCACTCGTGTCTAGATTGCTTCAAATCTAATTAACTAGCTATCTCTCGGATAAGATCATGGGCGTAACTAGGGGGGTGCCGGGGGGGGGGGGCTGCCCTCCCCCAGAAGGCTCGTGCCCCCCAGAAGCTCCTACCCCAAGAAAAAATTGACAAAATATGGGGCTTTCCAGGCCCCCGGAGGATAGCTTGTCCCATGCCCCCGGAGATGTTTGTCCCATGCCCCCCAGCCAAATTCTCTAGTTACGCCCATGCAGATTCATGGACGTAACTAGGATATGCCGGGGGGGGGGGGGGCCTGGATGATATAACGAATTTGTAGATCCAATATTAACCGAGATCCGGCCGATCAAAGTTTCTATTTGTTTTAAATTTCGAGAAATTTTGTCTTAATTTGATCAGTCGTATCAAAGGTAATATTGGGTCTACATATTCGTTTTAACAACCAAATTTTAGCAAATTTAATGCTCTATAACTTTGTATTGTACTATGGTTCACGAAATATGCTTAATTTACGTGATATAAAACAAAATAAAAACTGAAAAAATGTCTTAAAATTTTGAGGTTTTTTCAACCAGAGGGGAATCCCCATCTCCCAAAGTTATCTCAGGATCTTTGAGGTCAAAAGATTAGGATAGACATCCTAGAGTAACCCCAAATAATCTTTAAAAATTTCTACAAGCAAATGGTTGCTCAACATATTATTAATAATAAATATTGTCTATGTGTCCGGTGTTCATATTATTTTGTCTAACTCCTGTATATATATATATATATATATATATAATTTCAATTTTAATCAATTAGCTCAACTCTCCCCTCAAGGAAATGATAGTTCTACCACTACCAATTTATCCATTCATACTCGTATTATTATATTATGCGGATTAAAAATAACTAAGCTCTCTCTATTGGGATGGAGAGAGAAAATTTATTCTTGAGATTTCATAAAGAGCTTATTAATTTATTCAAAATTTTGACTGAAGAATTTGAGGTTTTGAGGTTTAAAAAATCTCATTAATCATTATAATAGCTTTCTATCTCTTTTTGTGTCGGAATTAGGACCAAACAATGACGCCATATCTTTTCATACTACCTGAGGCTGGCTAACTAGATTTATAAAAATTAATTTAAAATTCTCATTAGTGGACATTTGACATCTGTTTAGTTTTTAGTAATTAATTAATAATCAGTAAATTTATTAAATATCTCTTTTATAAAATAATTTAATACTGATATTTATTAATTAATAAAAATTTTCAAATAGTATATATAATTATAAAGTCATAAATGAGAAAATTATTTAATTATAATAGTTAGAATGGCAGGATTTCTTGTATGTTATATAACAATCAATTTATACATCTCTTTACACTAAGAAATTTTTTTTAATGCTATAATGGAATCTGGCTTTTAAAAGCATATTGAAAAAAAAATTTTTGAATGTAAAAAAATACAATTTCTTCATTTGAATTTTATTTTTTAAATATTTTTACATACATGAAAATTTAATTATTTTAATCATAAAATAAGCTAGACTGCGTGTGTTTCCTTTTTTTTTTTTTTTTCTTATTTATTTATTATAATGAATAATGAAATGACGAAATCGAACATTAGAATGGTATTAATAGTCATGATTCAGAGCTTAAGAATTGGAAGGGGAACATGTAATTTTACCCTCAATTCAATAAGAACAAAGAGAATTATGGAAGTAAAAAAAAAAAAAAAAATAGTGAGAAAATTAAAATTTAAAAATTTATGGAAATTTTTTCGATAATAATTCATTAGAGAGTACACAATTTTAATTAATTTGATTTTTAAATATTTGAAAAATTTAAATAATGTAATCTTATAAAAAAAAAAAATTAAGGTGAGAAAGATACTTAAAAACCATTTATGATAATTTCAAATTAATTATGAATTTATGTCGAATGAAAAAATTATTGATGGTTTTATTTTTACTTTCTCTTACCTATATATGTTAATATATAGAGAGAGAAAGTATTGCGGGGGCAAGGGAGTGGGCATTATGCCCCGCTCACTAAGGGGCGCCAAATGGTCCGCAAAACAAAAAATTGCTGGATAATTTTTATTTTTATTATAATTGATTTCTGGAAAATATATTTTAAAAATTGTGCCAGTGTAATATAATAATTTTGTATATTTTTATATTGTTTTCGAATGGGGGGGGGGCGCTAAAAAGGTATTGTGCCCCGGGGGTGAGTTAAGCTCGCTACGCCACTGCTCAACTAGGGTTTATACAATGAAATTTGTTAAAAGCAATATTCAGACCGCCATCTTTAGAACGTCATTTAAATAAATACTGTTAAACCAATTTATAACAAAAATCCAATATAATTTATAATATAATATTAAAAAAAAATTATATTTTTTATATCATTGAACCTTACAGGAAGCAAAAAAGAAAAATTTCTGCACGCTTTGGTATAGGTCTAGAACGTGAGTTTTATTTTTCAAGGGCGTTATAGTTTTGCTTCTGGCTATATATTAAAAACAAAATAAATTATTTGAAAAAAAATACAATGCAAAAAATTTAAATTTTGATATTCAATTGAATGAAGAGAGATTTTTTTTTTTATTAAGTTAAGAGGACAAAACAATAAGGTCAAAATAAAATTTACTATCATCACCACTCGAAAGATTAAATATTAGAGGCGTGTTGGCGAAATATCCCAGGTAAGTTGGCCTCAATGACAGATGATGTCCTTGATATAGCGAGTAGTGACACTCAATGACAAGGTCTTGGCATCCAGAGAGAGAAATAAACAATCACCTGCTGACTAAACATAACATAACATGGCGACGAACGAGAATGTTGTTGTTAAGAGCTAGAGGGGGTTGATTTTACCCCCATCCCCCTCCCCCCACCAATTTCTCCATACACCGATCATAAAATGACAAGACTAAACTTCCCAAAAGGGCTGTTGACTGGCTGCTAAAACCCCTGCTTAGTTTCCAACAAGCTTAGGGTTGGTTTAATTATTCTGATATCAAACTGTGTTGCGAAATAAATCAATAATACGTTCCAAAGGGAAATAGCGAACCATACGTAAAAATAGCACTAACATTAAATAGGCGGGCCTCTAGTTGCTTTTAATAAAATCAAATCGAGTCAATAAATGTAGAGATCCCCCTCTGGATGTATAATAATGTTGTTGTACAACACTAATTGTGCTATTGTTTGATGTATATTTTCTTTAAATTTTTTGATACAGTCTTGTCCAGAAATTAATAATAAAAGGACTTATAATTTCCACCCTCCTTAGATGTGAAAGGTGTAAATTGAATAAGGAACAGCCAGGAGAAATAAAAAAATTTAAATTATTTCGTCAACGTTTTGGGAACGCATCTTCAAGACCTATTTCCCATGTTTATATATAAATACAATTTTGCTATTTATAAAAATGTAGGAGACTTTGCAGTCAAGGAATTAAATAAAAAATGTTTGTTTAATTGTCGTGGACTGTCAACAAATCAAAAAACTTTTATTTGATTGTTAACCGTCGACGACAATTAAATAAAAGTTTTTTTTAAATTCCTTTGCTCTAAAGTCTCCTATAACCAATTCAAAGTCTACAGCCAATTCTCGTCACTAGTTGAACGTTATTTCGTGAGACACCACAATATAATAATGTCTCACGAAATAACGTTTAACTAGTGATGAGAAGTGGCTGTAGACTTTGAATCGAGTCCAAAAAATTTAAAAATCAGTTATTTTTTACATGCTCTTTAAAAAGTATATCTATAAATTAGGATAGGTCGGGAGCCTTCCCGGGACGCAGCAGCCAAGTAAAAATAAAAAACGTTATATTCTGTCGCCTACGTTTCGAGCGCTAGTCGCACTCATCTGTACTTATTTTTGACAATTCTGTTTGCCCTGAAGATGAGTGCCACTAGCGCACGAAACGTCGGGGACAGAATATAACGTTTTTTATTTTTACTTGGCTGCTGCGTCCCGGAAAGGCTCCCGACCTCTCCTAATTGAATATCTACAGCCATCAAACTCAACAATATATCTATAAAATTTTTCGTGAAAATTATTTGAAGTACACTTGACTGATGTACTTTTTCAGTTTTTTTCGATTTTCCCAAAATTGTTTCAAATGATTTTGATTAAATTTCATAAATAAATTATTTTTTAGATTCTCTTTAAAATGTATATTCGTATTTTGCCCTGAAAATTATTTGAAGTACACTTTACTGATGGTATTTCAGATTTTTACTCAAAAAATACAGGTGGTCAAGTCTGTAACTAAGGTGCTATGGGAAACTAAATATATCTCGACGATTATTAAAAGCCCTATAACCATTGCCTTTAGTCTCTGAATAAAGGTACACTCATGAAAAAATCAGTAAATTGAGACAATTAAATTTTCTTATTTAATATATTTTTGATGGTGTCGTTTCTAAATGTTCCCTGATGAATATTCAACATAGAAATAGGGT
The DNA here is from genome assembly GCA_023213315.1 of Euborellia annulipes. Taxonomy (NCBI): domain Eukaryota; kingdom Metazoa; phylum Arthropoda; class Insecta; order Dermaptera; family Anisolabididae; genus Euborellia; species Euborellia annulipes. The sequence continues at coordinate 191,321 of JAKCPI010011134.1, read as the reverse complement.
TGGATAAAACAAAAGGAAAGGGTCCAATGGAGTGACTCCCTCAAGTCGTTTTTCCGTACTCCCTCTCTAGGGGCCCACCTGTTTCTCTAACATCACCCATTACAAACTGTGTCTCCCATCCGTCGCTCAAAGAGAGAATTTTGCTATCAAACCACAAAAACAACACAGAAAAAAAAAATTTAATTAACTTTTTATCGTTCTATTGATTTTACGTGTATTTTCTAATTAAATTTTAAATAACATGTGACACTTTCAATCGTGGCTTTAAATACTCTTTAACTGAGGAAATATGTAACGAAAATTGATTAATTTTGAGACACAATTAAAAAACGAAAAAATAAAATAAATAAATAACAGGCATGTTATGAACAGGTAAATAACAACGTTAAAAGACATGTATTATTCTTAGCGAAAATAATTGGGTTAATTAAGAAGATATTATTTGGAAAATTCCTTCCTGTTTAATATTTCAAGATCAAATTAGATATTTAAAATAAATATAAAATTTTGACAAGAATATTATTAGTATTTTCAGTGGTGTTTAAGAATTAAAATCATGTATTTAGACTTCAATTTTGGTCTGTCATTGAGTTGGTTTTTCCTTGTGAGAGAGAAAACGAATAAATTTCATATGGAATTTGTTGATCTAATTATCATTAAAAATAATTAATTTTTTTTTAAGATTAGTAACTGTATCTGTTTATTTTTAATTAATTTAAGAAGTCTTGATAAATTATTGAAAATCAAAAAAAAAGAACAATTACAAGATGGAGATATTTAAAATACTTTTGATTTAAAAAAAAAAATACAGGTAGAAAATTGAAATGGTTGAGTTTTAAATTTGGAAATAAAAAAAAAAAAATAGCATTGTTTGGTTTTATGAAACTACGATGCAAGTGAAACTTTTTTCGAATCGTAGGCGTTTAACTGAAAATTATTTATTTATTATTATGTTTTTAGAAAAGTGTTAAAATAAAATATAGATATAGGTAATTAAAATTAAAAATTGAATAAATAAATCTCACAATTATGACATGCTGATAGAAGGGCGAAAAAATTTGAGAGTATCAAATAAAAGTTGCACTTAAAAAAAAAAAAAAAAAAAAAACGGAAAATTTTGAACACGGTTTTTTTACAAAATGAAACGCCGCCAAACCAGTTTAAAATTTATTTGTAAAGGATTTGAAGATATTTAGAACTCTGCTAAGAAATTAAATAAATTAGTATCCAATATAATTTTGAAATATTTTATGGGTTGGTACACGTATACCAAGAGAAGTTTAGTATTGATACATGAGGCGAGATCCTTACCTCCCTTACAATACAATAAACTCTAATTAAAATAAACCATAGAAAATAATTTTAAATAAATTCAAAACAAAATTTTGTAGAATTATTTTTTATTTAAACATATGCAACACGTGGAAAAAAAATATAAATATAACTTGAATAGAACTATTACATAACAAAACAAAACAAAATAGAAAAATAATATTTTTGAATAATTATTTTATTCAAAAACCGGTTTATGGGTTTCGGTTTCCACCGATGTCCAAACCGTAGACTCCAAAAAAAATAGTTTGCCTTATTTATTTTGAGACGCATCGTAATGTATTCATTCGCACAACAAATACGTATAATTGAATTCTCGAAATATAATTTAGAATTCTCGATAAAAGCAAGTTAAAAAAAAATTTTTTTTTTTTGTTAATCGCGCAGAAATTTTAAAACAAAGTCCATTTAATTAATTCACCGATACAAAAAAAAAAAAAAAAATTATTTAAAAATTTTCCAGAAAATAAACATAATGATTGTTGTTATTCCAAGATTATATAATAGCACTAATAATAGATATATATTAGTTTCTTTGAAAATTATACCTATAAAATCACTATTCATCATATATAATTTTCTACTATTTTGCAATGGTTTGCAGAAGAGGTTAAGATGAAATATTTTCGTGATTTGGGCTTTTTTTTTTATTCTTGCTTGACTATGCTTCGCTCTTGGGGACATTATTGGATTTACAATTTATATTTATATCCTTTTTTTATTCTATAATCGCAAAAAAAATTACTTTTCAGATTTCTATAGCAATTTAATGACAATGGAGAAATTTATTATATATATCTAGCCCTATATAACAAAAAAAAAAAAAAAAAACAAATGGATGCATTTTAAAATGAAAATGAATTAGTAGTTTGTTTCAAAAATAAAATGATGAAAAAGTAATTATCAACGGTAGAAATTAGGTGCATATGCATTAACATGTTAATTAGTTTCTAAAAATCTTTTGTAAAGAGATAAAGAATTAAAAATAATTTCACAGTCAAACATTTATTATATTTTAATTAATCTATTATCAGATCGGCATTAGTGCGCGAGTGTCGTTTTGGATGCCTAGCTCAAGGGCGTTAAGAAGTTTTGATAGTGACAAATATATTTTACCTATTTCACTTTTATGGGTAATACGAAAAATGAATCAAGGTGTAATAAAGGACGAAGTATGAGTTATTTGAAATGAAAATAAGCACATGCGTGGGAGTCGATTTTAAGGCTACAGATTTAGACAAGTCACGGTTGCCTACATTCCAGGCAGTAAACCTCTATTCTTTGTCACACATTTGGGAAATTAAAAATAATTGATTTGTTTTAAAATGATTAAATTGCTAATTTATTAATTATATCAAGAATAACGAAAAAAAAATAAGTAACTTCTTGAAACTTTTAAGTATTAAGTTACTTTAATAACACCGGTCAATTTTGGGTCTGCATATATAATTTTCGTTTCTCCTACGCTAAAAATAAAGGAAAAAATAATTTTTTTATCAAAGTTTGCTTTTGTAGAAACTAGAGCAATTTTCGAATTTTTGAGAAAAATCACTGATTTTTATATTTTTTTTTTATAATTTATTTTTAAATTACGATTAGGATAGTTTTTGCTGAACATCAGAGTCTTTTTAATTTAAGATTTGTGATAAATATTAATGTAAAATAACAAGAAATCAAGTTTAAGGTGCGCGTCTCGAAAAGCCGTTAAAACACGATTGACTTGAGGCGGTAAGAGATGGCGTTGGTTTTTTCCATAGGAATACAAGGGATTTATTCCATTTCATTTTAAAGTTTCCAGCTAATTAATTAAGGGTAAAAAATTAATTATTTTTTAACACAATGATTACTTATTTAATTATCTATAAGTTATAGAGAGGATTTTTTAAATATCTTTTATTTAATGCGATTAATTTAAAAAAAAAATTTATTTTTTCGAAAATCAAAAAAAGGCTTCTATAAGTTGTAGATAATTTGAATAGCTTTAATTTTAAAAAAATTTGAGGTCGATAGCTTCAAAATTGTGGCCGCTGGAAACTCTCAAAATTAGCACCCCAAGACGCGCACCTTAAAAATGAATATTTTTTGTATTTCTTTTATGTTTGTAGAAGGGTTAGACAAAATAATATGAACACGGGACATAGACAATATTTATTTATTAATAATGAGTTGAGCCACCTGCTTGTAGAAATTTTGACAGGTTATTTGTGGGTACTAGGATCTATTCATAAAATTAAATTTGCTAAAATTTGGTTGTTAAAACGAATATGTAGACACAATATTAACCGAGGTACGGCCAATCAAAGTTAGACTAAGTTTCTCGAAATGTAAAACAAATAAAAAATTCGTTTGACCGTATCGCGGTTAATATTGGGTCTGGAAATTCGTTTTATCAACCAAATTTTATGCTCTACAACTTTCTAATGTAATACGGTGCATAAAATATGGTTAGTTTACAAAATATAAGCGAAAAACTGAAAAAAGCACACAAATTTTGAGGTTTTTGTACCCCCCCCCCTCACACCCCCTCAAGCAAACTTTAAAAGCAAAAAAAGGAAATTTAAGTTTTTCGGTGTCTAGAAATAGAATTCCCGTATTAGAAGAGAAACAAAAAAAAAAAAAAATTAAATTAAATTTTTTTTTCCCTGGTATAAATTATAACAATTAGATTTTATTAAATAAGTGACAGGTTTGTTCAGGAGAGCGGAATTAGAAAGAAGATCGAAGAAATAAAAAAAAAGGTACTAAAAGGATTGTTTTTTATTACTTTGGATAAAATTTATAGTGTATAATAAAAATAGTTTTTATACTCGAAACAATATAAATTGAAATTCTTAATGAAAAGTTTTCTGATTGATTCATAAGCCAGGTTTGGTGATTTTAGAATTTAATAAGATAGATATATTTCACGTATTAATATTTAGTTACGCATAAATACTTTCATAAATTTAGAGTTATGGGAATTGATTTACACCCCACTGATCTACTAAGACACTTTGAATGGTTTCTGAGCATTTATTAGTATAATAGCACATCTATTTGGAGCAAATGTTCAAAATGGAAGCAAATCAAATTATGGCGAAATTGTGAAAAATAATTAGCAAGAAGACAAGATTAGAAAAAAGAGAGAAAAGAGCAAAAAATTGAGTAATTTTTTGTTTGATTTTAATTTGACATTGCCTGGAGGGACGATTGACCTTGAACACTGTTCCTTAATCATTATAGTAGACATCTAAGCACCAGATCCAATTATTTACTTTCCTTCCTATAATAAGGGCCAGTTTTATCACTCAAAATCAACTATTTAACTCTTGAGTTGATCGAGTTTTTTAAAATTAACAAAATATTAAATAGGCCTACGAGTCTATGTCATAGCCCAAATCAATGCAAAATAATGATTTGATGTCATGATTTGACTTGAATGAAAAAGTAAAATTAAATGATTCTTTTTTTTTTATTATAATTAATGACCTATGGTCCCACCATTTAGGTCAACATCACAGTTGATTGACAAAGTTAAAACATACAAATTGTAACAACTTAAATAGTGAACAAATAAATAACAATAACAATAGGAATAGCACTTAGGTCTAAAACTGTTGGCCTGTAGCCTTTATAAAATTATAAACTGTTAGGCACAAGTCAGAATTCACTACCGCAAATGATTGTTTTTAAAATAAAAAAAAAAAAAATTCGGCAACAGATGCCATTTAGGGGTTATTAATTTATTTTTTTTAATACAATTATGGCTGCCGGGGGATGTTCTACAAGGTGAGTGCTCGGGGTCACCAATCCCGAGCTCTCGCCGCGATTCCTTTAATCGCAACAATTGTGGTCAATGTTGTTATCACCTCCCTCCCCCTCCCCCTTTAAATGATAGTGTACATGAGTTGAGAAATCAATTGATAGTGAAATATGTAATACCGACAAGGATTGCTACGGCAATTTCAACGGTTGCTTCAGTTCTAATTCTAATGCCTTGGATAGTTAGCTGTGACTTTCAAGTCTTTACAGTTCTAGTTAAGCTAATTATATGATTAAATAAGATGTAGTTGGTTAGCTAAGAAAGTTAAGTATAATGCATAACTAAAGGATGAAATTAGAAACCCAATTTTTTTGCAAATTTTCAACTTATTTTTATGGGAAATTTTAAATAAAGACCACATTTTTATTAATTATTTATTAAAAATATAAATATTGTACAACGTTTAGACTACTTATTCTGCAGTCGTTTTCAAAAGTACTGTGCACTTGCTCCGACTCAGGTCAACTAACCGTTACAACGTCAGCGCCATCTATAGTCATTCCTATCAAGTTAGATACAATCATCGAAGCAGTTAACTTCATGGAAATGAGGATAGATGGTGCGAAAATTTTTATCTAACTTCATTTAACAGTCGTGTCGGTTAGTTCACTTGAGTCGGAGCAATTAGACAGTACTTTTGAAAACGACTGCAGAATAAGCAGTCGAAACTTTGTACAAATTCTATATTTTTAATAAATAATTAATACAAAATGCGGTCTATAATTAAAAAATCCCATAATAATAATAATAATAATAATACAAACCACAAAAGCGTTAATAACAATTAAAAGCTTTAAATAATTATTAAAAATTTTAATTTTTAATAATTTTTATTAATAATGCCTTTATTAAGTTGCTAACTTCACAAAACTTTGTTTATACCACAGATAGCTAATAATTCATTTTTTTAACTCGAAGGTTAAGCTTGTTCTTGTTTACTATATCAATAATTTGCAATCAGTCGGATAAGTTAGCTGGTTTACTAGAGGTGAAGCAATAATATGTATAAATTTGGACTGGATCCACCATCTTATCAAATTATTAAATTCGTTTCTTGACCTGGATGGATGAAACTATCCTTAAGCCTTGAAAATTCTATTTGATACTTTTGATTAATGTATTAATAATAAAAATAAATATCTAATAAATTTCATTGCGACATTAGACTAAATTTAAAATTCCCTTTCTATTTTGACTTCCCCTTGTCTTTTTTTTTATTCGTTTTCAATGAGATCAAATTAGCCCTTTGACAAACTTTTTAGCTTTTTATTAAGTCCTTTTCATAAAAAAGAGGGTGGGTTCTTCCTGGTTAAGTGGTTGGAATATTCATTTAAATCCATCAGTAATGCACCGACAAATCAACGCTTTAAAATTCTAGTAAAAATGAATATTGAGAGGGGTTTAATAATGGAGATACATATACAGGGGTGAAAAAAATCAATTGAACTGCTCTCGTAATATTTGACATAAATCTCAAGTGTTTATTCAAAATGTTGATAAAACTGGAACACTAATTCGAATGATTAATGGGAAATAGAAGCTAAAGAGGTTAGAGTATTATTTGAAATCGCCCGTTTTAGCCAAGCAGAAAACTTGTTTTATTTTTTTTAAATATTTAAAAAATAATTATTGTAATTAATTAAAATAAATAAAGAAAAAAATAATATAAATTTCATTGAACTGAAAAGACAATTAAATTTTCCTAAAAATGAAAAAGATTTTAAAACAAGAAAAACAGGAAATTTTGTTATAAAAGTAATTTAAAAACAAAAGTAATTATTAAAGGCGATTGGTAAATTATATATTTAATAATATTGTATGTAATTACAAATTGAACTACAAGAGTTGTTCAAAATGGGATTGAATACAATTTAATTGAAAAGAGAATCAAAATTTAATAGGATTAAAAGTATAATAATTACATCCTATACTAAAAAGGGAGAGATTTAATGAATAGAATAAAAAAAAAAATTAAACGAAAGAGATTTTAGTAAAAGTTTTTAGCAAATAATATCATTAATAGATGTCAAAAGAAAAATAATGTAATTTTGTAAAATTCAATGAACAATGTATAATACTTTATTGTTTAACAAAGAAAAAAGTGTAAGTTCTAATAGGGGAAAAAAAGATAAAAAATCTAGTGTTACTGTTCGCACAGAACACAACTTTCTCTTACATTTGGTAATTGAAAGATAGTGTTCTTGTCACACCAAAATTTTTGAATCGACATATATTTAGTTTTCGCCGATATTTTAGAATTCAAGATATATAATTTATAAACATGGGAAAATGTTTATATTTTGTTACCATGACAATTATTTCTACTATCTTTCCAATTAAGTACAATAATAAAATGTGATTTAAACAATTTTGAGATCAAAATGAATGGGAATATACATTTTAAAGAGCAATAGATAACAGTCACTTTATTTCTTCAAATTCAGATTTTAAATAGTGTCTAAAAAATTAATAGATTTATGAATTTTAACCCAAGAGAGGGGGGGGGGGGACCAAACTTAAATATAAAATTTCACCATCCTAGCTCTTTCTGTTCTTGAAATATTTTGTTCGCAGACAGACAGACGATTTTGCGGGACCCACTTTTTTAGACACAGAGGAACTCAAAATGTATATTTCCCTCAAAATTTCCACAGAAATTTTTGAAATGAATCCAATACTTTCTCTCTATATATATTAAACATATACGAGGGGGGTATCAAAAAATAACAGGAATTATTTTTTTACTAGAAAATTCTGCTTACTTTTATTGAGATTCCATTACAGACCTTCAAAATAATCTCCCTCAGGTAAAATACAACGATTCCAGAGTGCAGGCTACTGTTCAAAACACTCTCTGATGCCCCTTTTTGATAGTCTGTTGAGTACACCCAAAATTTTGTTGTTTAGCTCTGGATCACTTGATGGATAAGCAACGTACTGTTACTACGAATTACTATTGTTAAGTGCCATTAAGAAGGAAAATTGCAACAAAAAGACCACATCTTGTTCAAATTGGATACTTCATCAGGATAATGAAGAAAGAATCACTGAAATAGGTATTGAGGTGAAGCCACATCCAACTTATTCACCGGACCTAGCGCCGTGTACTTCCACCTATTTCCTGAAGTGAAAAAAGAGCTTCGGAGTAGTCATTTTCAGAGAAATCGAAAGATTAAATTTCTGGTGTACTTAACAAACTATCAAAAAGGGGCTGATTCAGAGAGTGAATTGAACGCTGGAATGGTTGTATTTTGTCCGAGGGAGGTACTTTTGAAGATCTGTAATGGAATTTGAATAAAAATAAAGGAAAGGTAAAATTATTTATTCAATAATATTTTTTTATTAACATATGTAGTATGTAGTAAATATTTAAATTTTGTAATTTATTTTCTTTGAAATCTTGAATGATTAGGATTTTGCATTTTGTGTAAATTATGTAAATTAACCTTTCTTTATTTATTTAGGTCTTAAACAACCCAACCCTGTACCAAAGTAAATATAATTTCCTAAAAATTTTCAAAAGATTTTATGTTAAATTAACTCATCTTCAATGAATGATAAAAGAGCTATTGCAATTTTTTAAAATTTTCTTTTGATATATATATATGGTGTATATACACGTAGGTATATATATTTTTGATTTTTTTTTTCCTTCACGTTTCGCCTGAACATGTGTGAATGTTATATATATATATATATATATAGCATTGAGACGATTTCCCCCCACTCTCTGACCTCCGTCCCCCTTTGAAAAGAGAAAATCGTAGATACGTGATCGCCCATAAAAGAAATATAAAAAAATAAAATGTATTATCTTTCAATTCTACAAAATAAAAATATATAATATGGTTTATTTTATTCGAATTACTACTACTGTATCCATAGAAAATTTATTTATTTTTCACGGAGGTCAAACAATTATTTTTCTAAATATTTGGAAAATTAATTATATTAAAAACAAGTTATATTTATTTTTTGGACTTGAATATATATATAAAAAAAAAAAATAACAAATATTAAACAGCTTTTTTTTTTATTAGTAAATATTTTCCATTAAAGGATAGGTTTAATAAAGAAAATTTTTTGTTCAAATCAGCTGGTGATTTGCATAGAGATCCGAGCCAAAAGATCCAAGGACGTTCAGTAGGTGTTGCTCAACCTAGATCTCAATCTCATTGACACAACCTACTCAGAAATATTGTGAAAAAATAAAATAAAATTTCTCCCTTAGAGTAGAGGTAGAGCTCTCAAAAAGCAAGCAGGAGTAAATGTGTTTTAGAAATTTTTTGAGAATTAGGGAGCGTACAATTATTACGTAACGCAATTTTGGAAGATTTTTTGACCCCCCTCCCCCTATGTAACGCGCCGTAACATTTTTCTGACCTCCTCCGCTAGACGTTAAGTAACGCTCAAGTGGCCATTTTTATCTAAAAGTCACAATTATGTTGCGCAAAGTATCGGAAAATCGCTAAAATACCAGTTACGTAACGCGTTGTTCAACCCTCCTCCCGCCGTTGTAACGCATTGTAACGTTTTACGAGACCCCCCCCCTTCCCCCAAATTGCGTTACGTACTTGTACGCTACCTTATTAAAAAAAAATTTTTAATTGCTAATTAAAAATTAATATAATTAACTTTTCTTTAATCTAGGTGAAAGAAATATTTTTTTTAGAAAGATTGTTCCTGGTGTGAATTAACGCACACAGATTTGTTTTGTGTTGATATTTATTTAGTTTCCCATAGAAGTTTAATTCCAAACATACCACTTGCGTTTCCTAAATAAAAAAAAGTCAATTGATCCAAAATTTTCATAATCTCTGTGTATTTAGAAATGTTGACTGCTTGAAATAAAGTTAATTTCAAAATTTTAATCTCATATTTAGATATTTTATACAGAATAGAGAATCTTAAATAAATACAAAATTTCATAAGAATTGGAAAAAAAAATTTTAAATGTGTAAAAAGTTCCAAAGGGGACCCGACCACCTTTTGAATCGAAATTAACATGCAAATCCCCATAGGGATTTAATATTGGCTCTATGGGAGGAAGAGCCGGAAAATGAATTTGAAAAATCTGAACTACTACATCAGTAAAGTGTACTTCAAAAAGCATTTAGGGCAAAATGAGAATATACATTTTAAAGATCATCTAAAAAATAATTGATTTTTGAATTTTAAAAAATTTTGGTTTTGGGAATTTTGAGAAAATCGAAAAAAAACTAAAAAAGTACATCAGTAAAGTACTAGTACTTTTTGGCCGATTTTGTTTAAAAGCTTATTTTGAGTGTCCGGGAGGGTACCTAACTTAAATATAAAATTTCAACCCCGTAGCTAATTTCCTTCATGCTTAAAAATGTCCAAACACACTTATCAACCCACTTTTTTGTACTCAAAGACATCAAAACTTGTATTTCCATCAAAAGAATTTTTGACATGATTTCTCATATTTCTTACATAAATAAGTAAGAGAAAGTAAAAAATATTTATCGAATATTAATTTAAAAAATTTTAGTTTTTTTTTTTATATTAAATTCAATAAATTTTTTATATTTCCCTTCCCAATAGCTAAATCAATAAATCTGATAATTTTTGCATGAAAGGGAAATAAAACATTCGAATCGTCTACTTTAAGAAAACTATATTTGAGGACCGGAAACAGGAAAAGGCCTTTTCATAATTGAAGAAAAGACCAAATTGCTTCGAATGGTTAAGAAAAAAAAAAAGACCAAATTGCAGAGGAAATTTTATGGAATGCAATTTTTTTTTTCATTTTTAACATCCATCAAAGAAATTTCCTATTTCTTCTTTCGACATTAAGTTTTTATATTCATAGGTTAGAAAATATAAAAAAAAGATTTTTTTTTTACTCTCAGAGATTTTAAACAATTTCAAGTTGTAAGATTTTAAAATTGAGTTATGTCTTTTACTTTCTCTTACCTCTATATATGTTAATATATATAGAGAGAAAGTATTGGATTCATGTCAAAAATCCGATGTCGAGATTTTGATGGATATACAGGTTTTGAGGTGCCCTGAATCCAAAAAAGTGGTTTTCGTGACATGGTCTGTCTGTCTGTGTGTGTTAAATTTAAAGCATGAAGGAATGAGCTATGAGGTTGAATTCTTATATTTAACAGGAGCAGCCAAAAATTAAAGCCTGCAATTTTATTACAATTAACGAGACGTTTCGAGAAAACTTTATTTTCTCATCATCAGTCTTTCAAAATGTATCTGTCCCGGAGTTGTTAAAAGGGCACAATACATTTATTATGTATTTTCTTTATGGGTGTGTTATTCATTGACTTGTTCAGTGAGAATGTTAATTGTAATAAAATCGGAGGCTTTAATTTTTGGCTGCTCCTGCTTCCTTCCTTGTATATAAATCAACAGTCACGTACTTCATTGGTCATTGGTTCTTATATTTAAGTTAGGAACCTCCAAGGCACGTGACACGAAGCTTTTGAACAAAATCAGCCAGAGTATTAGTACTTTACTGATGTACTTTTTCAGTATTTTTTTTTTTCGATTTTCTCAAAATTCGCTCGAACGATTTTGATTAAAATTCAAAAATCAATTATTTTTTTAGGTGCTCTTTAAAATGTATATTCTCATTTTTCCCTGAAAATTCTTTGAAGAACACTTTAATTTGTACTTCATAGGAAAGATAGGAGAAATGGTTGCCACGGTAAAAAAATATACATATTTTCCCATGTTTATATTACATCTTGAATTTTAATATATTGGTGGAAACTAAACAAATGCAGACACGAAAAATCTGGTGTGACAAGCACAGAACATAACTCTTACTGAAGGTAAGAGAAAGTTGTGTGCTGTGCGACCAGTCACACCAGGTTTTTTGTTTTACGCTAATTAAAAATATTACTTTCAATTATTCGGGCTAATACTGGAGAAGAAAGATTTATATTTTTATAAGACAATGATGATTTATTTTTTGATTTAAAATAATTTATTTGCTTTTGAGAATCTTTTTATTGTGTTGTTTTTTTTTTTGGAGCACTATTTTATTATTAAGAACGTTTTTTTTTTTTACGTGCGATCGCGCCATCACTCCGTTTGTGTCATATATATGTCAAAAAAAAAACGTGTATTCTTATTAAAAAATTATGAGTTTAAAAAAAATTTTGTTTATTCCTACTCAAATATTCGAGACTATAAAAAACGAATCAGAGACGTCACAAATTTTAGATATAATGATGTTAGATGCGGATGTCGGTTTGGTTTTTAATATTTATAAGAATGACAGAAATAAATTAGGTTAGAAAAAATTATTTAATATTTTACTTTCTCTTACCTCTATATATGTTAATATATAGAAAGAGAAAGTAGTGGTTTCATGTCAAAAATTCGATGTCGAGATTTTGATGAATATATTTGAGGTCCCCAAATCGGTCTATCTGTGTTTAACGATTTTAAGCATGAAAGAATTGAGCTACCGGATTGAAATTTTATATTTAAATCATGTACCCTCTCGGACACTCAAAATAAGGTTTTGAACAAAATCAGTCAAAAATTACTAGAACTGTACTGACGTAATTTTTCACTTGTTTTCGATTTTCTCAAAATTCGATTCAACGATTTTGATTAAAATTCAAAAATCAATTATTTTTTTATATGCCCTTTAAATATATCAGTAAAATTTTTTGTGAAAATTGTTTGAAGTAGACTTTACTAATGTATTTTTTACTTATGAAATGAAAAAGGTCAGGTTTGTAACTAAGGTGCTATGGGAACTAAATATATCTCGACACAAAAAATCTGATGTGACAAGCACAGTACACAACTTTCTCTTGCCGAAAGTTGTGTACTGTGCGATCAGTCACACCAGTTTTTTATCAAATTCAATACGAACGTTATATAATAATTAAATAAATAATAAAATTTGTTTTTGTATCTCATAATACATGTGATGTAAATAATGCCAATATCCTAGAATAAACGTTATAATATTACAATACATTTTGTTATATCATATTATAGGCCTATATCATTTTATATATAGGGTAAGAGAAAGTAAGTCTTTAAAATAAATACTTTTAGTTAACAAACATATCATAAATGAGTTACGAGTTGAAATAAAATTTTGTAACCCAGCCTGTGTTAACATATTAAAATCTGATTAAAAATGCATTTTCTCTGTAAAGGTTTCACCGGTAAACCAATCAGAAATTTTTATTTTATTCCTAATTAGCCACTCTTCTAATGAAAATTTTCGTCAAAAAGTTATCAAACCTAATTACAAATTTTAATCAGCTTCAAAGGATAGATTTGCAAAAATATCGACTGAAATTCCATCTCTATAATTTGTTCCATATAGCTAATAAAGTCAAATAACTTCTAATATCTCAGTAAAAGATAAAGTTAACGTCAATTTAGTGAATCAAGAATAAAATGAATAAAAGCAGACTGAGAATGTTGATCGAAATTTTTTTTATTAATGTAGCAGTACCATATGTTACAGAAATTAATTCCTGTTTGGTCACTAATCGACTTTTCGTTTAAGGAGATTTAAATTCGATTAGTGAGTTGGACATTTAGATTGCCTACCTTCCAGGAACGAAACAAATTAATTCATAATTCGTTTTCCTGTTTTATGCAAAGAGAAGATTGAAACTAGTCAATAAAAACACGAATGAGATTTAGCAGTGGACGTTTTGAATGCCTTACGCACTCTTCCTCAGTATCAATTACATATTACAGATGGTTGTTGATAATTCATATTATTATTATAATGACACATGGTCAGGTCTATTCTCTAAAACCGGACGTTAAAATTTAACACCAACAAATGGGTGTTAAAAAAGTAATAACATCAGCGTTAAAAATGCTATTCTCTAAACAAAGTTTTAACAGCGACGTTAACATTTTATTTTTTAGAACCAGGTGTTAACGATTCATATGAAGATAGCTATTTTTTCTGCATGTTCGTGTTTTTAGATCCCCCAATAACCTCTCGCACATGTGCATTACTAACTTGATGTGTTATTCTCAATCTAGTAGGCATATCTGACATACAAGTGTTAAAAAATGCTATTCTCTAAAAAAAGTTTTAACATCGACGTTAACATTTTTCTTTTATTCCAAAGCTGTCAAAATCATAACGTTACTTTTTAAACTAAAGACGTCATTTTTATGCATTAAATACGGCGTTAAAATATTAAAGACACCCACTAGACATGACATTAATTTTTAACATTATTGACTAAATGTAAACGCTTAGGCGGTAAAGTTTTTGTTTACAGAATAGCAATTTGAGGCAAGGAGGTGTTAAATTGAATTAACACAATTTACAGATGTTAAAAGTTAACGTTTTTGCGTAGAAAATAGACTTGAGTATATGTTTAAATAGAGTTGCATCAACATTTAAAAAAATAATAAATTTTTATCGACCACTTTAAATATTCCAAGAACTGCTTTCAAAACATCCTGCTTATTATTTTTATTGGCTCAATTCTTCTTAAATTAAATTTTTATTATTATAGGAATTTTTAATTATAGATCACATTTTATATTAATTATTTATTAAAAATACAAATACTGGACATATGAGCGGATCCAGAGGAGTTTCACGCCCCCCCCCCCCCCCCCCCCCCCCGGGGTAATCTAGTGTGATTGGACGAGCTTCACACAATTTTTTCTTTATTTCGGTAATTTAAAGGTGCATTCTGTACTTGTTTACCAGAATATTTATACAAATCTTAAGTAGTATTAATTTTTAAAATTTTATATTAATAATAAAATTTAATTCCTAAAAAAAAAAAATATTTTTCCCATATATCTCTAGTTTACCAGAGTAGGTACATTAGAATTAAAGAGGTAAATTTTTTTATTACCCCCTTTTATACACGAATGAATCCAATAAGTTCTCCCTCAAAAGTTAAAACAAAGTAAAAAAAAAAAAGTATCAACGAGGACATACGAAATAATTTGTCTAATTAAATGTGAGATTTATATTAATGGAAATTGAACGCGAGATCTCCAGCCTATCAGGGCCATAAATCACAATAGCAAAAAAAAAAAAAAAAAAAAACAACATTTCTCTATAACCACTCCCAGTTGTTCTCGGAAATTTAATTAAATACTTAAATTATTTATTTTTCATATAGGGATCTCTTTTTAAAAGTTCATCGTTACAATATTTCTCCCTTGTATAAGATGGGTTGATATGAAAAATATTTAGTGTAGAAAAATAATAGCAAAATTAATTATTTCATCACCTGCTTTATCTAATTATAAACGCAAAACAAAAAACAAACAAAATTCAAATATTCCTTTCAATATGAAATTTTGAATTGTGGAGTATTAAAAAAAAGAATTTGATATCATTTGATAGAAGCACACCAAGCGGTGAGAGTTCGAACTAAAGAGAGAGTTGAGTTTCTTGTATGATTTGATTCTCTTATGGAATTGACAATCAACTAAAATGGCGATTCTCAGAAAAACTATTAAAGACTGAATATTAAAATGATTTACGACATGAACAAAAAAAAAAAAAAAAAAAAAAAAAAAAATGAGAAATAGGTTATTTATCAAATATACAATTCTATGATAGAAAATTTTAGGATACACAATTCTACAAGAGAATAAATAGATTAGAGAGAGTGAGACTAAATATTATAAATAAATAGGCCTACCATTAAAAATAATCCGAAGCTGACCCCGGAGTGTGAGAGGAAGATAGACGACCAGTAAAAATAATTTTCGATAATCCAAAAGCACTAATTAAAACACTGATTAGCACACTAATTAAAAACACTGATGAACACACTAAATATAAACACTGATGAGCACTGATAATCACAAAATAAAAAAAACTTTTTAAATAAGAAACGGATGAGATGTAAACGAATGGCGGGGCAGGGCCAACTGAGAGGCCTCAAGGAAGGCGTCCCTTTCCCCTCAAAGAGTAGAGGAGTGGAGGGGATGGCGCGCTGAATGGAGGGGTTTTTTAAAATGTGGCGGGACTGGTTGCACAGGACACAAACTTCTGCTATATTCGTAACATGTGTTCGGAGCTTGACATTTATTTTTTTGTGTTTGCATATACATATTTAATTCCAGGTAGTACGGTATATTAGAATTAAAGATGTAAAATTGATAAATAAAAAAAAAAATATTTATATTTTATTATCATAGCTCCTGTCTTTCCTATTGGTAGTTTTGATGGTAAAATGAGAATATACATTTTAAAAAGAGTCTAAAAAAATCTGATGTGACTGGTTGAACAGTACACAACTTTCTCTTACCTATGGTAAGATAAAGTTGTGTTCTGTGCTTATCAGACAAGATTTTTGTGTGTGTGTGATATATTTAGTGTCCGACAGTATAGTTATTTATTTATTTATTTATTTATTTATTGACCTTCGGCATTTGTATGCCATTTTGGCCACCAGTCCAACAGTATAGTTTGAAGATGTAAAATTTATAAACATGTATTTTGTTACCATTTTGGCAACCATTTCTCCTATCTTTCCTATGAAGTACAATAGTAAAGTGGCTTTCATAAGATTTCAATGACAAAATGAGAGTATACATTTCAAAGAGCATGTAAAAAATAATTGATTTATGAATTTTAATCAAAATCCATGAAGCGAATTTTGTGAAAATCGAAAAAAACTGAAAAAGTGAGTCAGTAAAGTACTAATACTTTTTGGCCGATTTCGTTCACAAGCTTCGTGTCATACCTTGTTTGAATATAAAATTTCAATCTTCTAGCTCTTTTCATTTTTGAGATATAATATATTGTTCAGAGATACATAGACACACACACACAGAGACCATGTAGCGAAAAACACTTTTTAGGATTCAGGTGACCTTAAAACGTGTATATCCATCAAAATCTCGACATTGAATTTTTGACATGAATCCAATACTTTATATTTATACACAGATAGATAAGAGAAAACAAAAATAATTGATTTGTGAATTTTAAAGTGAATTTCGAGAAAATTGGAAAAAGTGCATAATTACTAGACCGATTTTGTTCAAAAAATTCGTGTTACGTCCCAAGGGGGTACCTAACTCAAATATAACATTTCAACCTCCGAGCTCTTTTCGTTCGAGATAATTTGTTTACAGACAAGGACCCACTTTGTTGGAATTAGTGGCCGTTGAAACGTGTATTTCTATTAAAATCTAGAATAGAATTTTTGAAATAAATACAAAATTTTCTTTATATATAAGATATATAGATAAGAGAAAGTAAAAATCAAAATAAAAGTTAAAAAAAAAATGTTTTATATTAAATATTAGTTGAAAAATCGCATAGATTTATGCCCTGAAACAAACATGGAAAGATTAACGGTTGCCTAAATGTTTATAACATCACTTCGGACATAAATAAATACAATACTAACAATATGATCAAAAATGAAATAGTAAAAGAATTAAATTGATGATTCAAAGACTGATCTCTCCTTAATCAGGAACATATACATGATACTTATAATCATTGTGTATTATCCTATAGTGGAATTTTTTTTTTATTTAAACGGCACAAAGTAAATCCGTATTATCTAAAGGGTGGGAAAAAGTTGTGGTTCTTTTAGGTTTCAAATAAACCCGTGAAACTACACACGGTTCTTCTTTCAAAGAGATAACATGTCGTAGATCTTCCCACTCGCATTACCCTTCCTTCCACTCTTGGATAATTCTTGTTAAAATAATCCACATAAGGGGGGGATATTTTTATTTTATTTAAAAAAATATCTGGTGTGACTGGCGAACAGCACACAACTTTCTCTCACCCTTCGGTAAGAGCCCCGTTCTGGTCACACCAGATTTTTTGATGGTTCTCGGGATTTTAATTTAAATAGGGATTTAATCTAGATTTTAGGCTTAAAATAGGATTTGCTAAAATACCTTTTGAATAATCTTTTTTTTAACCCTTTTCGGCTACAGAGGCCATTTCTTTATTATAAATTTTAATATACATTGTACCGATGGCAACAGGGGCCGTTTCACACGCTACGGTCACCAATCCCGAGCCTTGCTTGGCATCACTTAACTGTAACGATTGTGGTGACTGTTGCTCTTTTCCGTTGCCAGGCCCCCCTTAAATAATCTTAAAACGTTGTTTAAGGTTTTATGAATTAGGGGGTAAGTAGGCCTATATCATTAAAATACGTTTTAATGTCTGTGTAAAACCTTCCATAATTTAATATTGAAATTTACCAGACCACATCATTGTTGATAAATATATATTAATTTTGTTTTTTAATTTGTCTTTTCTGCTACTGAGGCTTAGGGGTTTCAACAAATTACATATCTTTTTATTTTTAATATACAGATAGCTACAGGGGGCGTTGCACAAGATAATTTCTCGGGGTCACGCATCCAAGATTTCTATGCGCCTGGTATCGCTTAACCCAATTATTGTGATGACTGGTGCTCTTTTCCCTTCCCAGACCGCCCGGCCAATATATTAGTTTGCCATAATTAAGGAGATAAATTAAAAAATATAAAATTTAAGTGTGGAGAAAAAGTAAAGTGTGCTTCAAAGGAGTTCAAGGGCACAATGAGAGCATCTAAATAATAATTGATTTATGAATTTTAACTAAAATCGTTGGAGCAAATTTTGAGAAAACTGAAAAAGTACATCAGTAAAGTACTAGTAGGCCTATTTCACTCATGCATAAAATCGTTACACACAAACAGACTAACTTTTTTGGACTCAGGAGACCTCAAAACAAAAAAAAAAAAAGATAAAAGTACAATTAAGAATTAGAATAGGTATTGTTAATTGTGTTTATTATTCTGCGATAAATTTGAGTTCAATATTCTGGCGTTTTTCTATTCGCGTCAGTGTATTTATTTACGTGTAAATATTGGTTTAAACAATTCATATAACATGATCAATATATGAAATAAAACTCTAATTCTTACAAGAATGGATTATGTTCAATTGACGTCATTTAAAAATTTTATTTATTCTATACGAATAGTTGATTACAGAAAGGCAGTGAAATTCTACAACGATATTAAGTCTAGAGATATATTATTTTTTTTATTTTTATTATTTATTAACACAATTCGTAATCAGCGTATAGACAATATCGTATTCAATTAGATTGTTAGTTTGTTAACGGACACACACACACATTCATAAAGAATATTTTGATAATAAAATTTCATTCTTTGCATTTATGAAATATTCTAAATAGCTTACATTTTTTGAAAAATTATTTCCATTTCGAAAAAAAAAATAAATAAATATTTTAAATGATTACATATTTCAATTATTAATTTATTATATAAAAAATTATTAATTTCCAATAACATTTTACTTTCTCGTACCTATATAAATGTTATAATAAATATATATATATTAATATAAAGTAATGGATTCATGTCAAAAATTCGAGTCGAGATTTTGATGGAAATACACGTTCTGAAGTCCTCTGATTAAAAAAAAGTAGGCCCCTTCAAATGATCAGTCTGTGTAGCGATTTTAAGCATGAAGATATTGAGTTACCGGATTGAAATTTTATATTTAAGTTAGTTCACCTCCCGGACACTCAAAATAAGCTTTTGAACAAAATCTGCCAAAAGGTACTAGTACTTTACTGATGTACATTTTTTTTTTTTTTTTTTTTATCGAAATTCGATCAAACGAATTTGACTAAAATTCAAATATCAATTATTTTTTACATGCTCTTTAAAATGTATATATCTCATTTTGCCCTTGAAATCGTATCACTTTACTCTTTTAAGAAAGGAGAAATTGTTGCCATGGTGGGTGTCGCAAAATGATCTGTCTGTGTTCAATTTTAAGCATGAAGGAATTGAGCTAGGAGGTTGAAATTTTATATTTAAGTTATGTACCCCACTGAGATGCGAGAAAAAAGTTTTTAAATAAAATCATTTAAAAAGTACTAGTTCTTTACTGATGTATTTTTCGGTTGTTTTTTTTTCGATTTTCTTAAAATTCACTTTAATGATTTTGATTAAAATTCATGAATCAATTATTTTGTAGATGTTCTTCAAAATGTATATCATCTTTCTGCCATTAAAATTGTTTGGAGAAGATTTTACTCTTGTACTTCATAAGAAAGATAGGAGAAATGTTTGCCATGGTAAAAAATATAAATATTTTTCTTTGTTTATAAATTTGATATCGTGAAGTCACAGAACTAGATATATCGTCACAAAAAATATGGTGTGACCAGTAACACAATGATTTTTCTAACTAATTATTTTATTTAACATTTGATTAAATCGATAGCCATAAATGAAAAAGTCTAAATGAGTATTTCGCAGTTGGTTTCTCAAAGGTAAATTGATTGAAATAATTTTGATGTTTAGATATTAAATTTAAAGTAACAATATTTCATTATTAAATATCTAAAAATTTCGAGAAAAAGCTACTAATTTAAATTCTAAAAACGTTAAAAGAGAGAAAATATCAGAGTCGTTATAATAAAAAACAGATTATGTTTTAATCTTAGAAATGGGGAAAAGGATATTTTAGTGAAGTAAAAGGGGGGAGTTTGTGAAGGGCGCCGATAATCCAAGGGCGTCGCCGATTAACGAGGGATGCCTTGAAAAACAAACTTTTAATATTTAATGGTCGTTAGTATCGTCCCTCTACTGTATATTCAAGGGCGTCCCTTCTCCCTTATTTCATTTTTTTTTTTATTTATATACTGTATATATCATACTTAAAATATTTTTTTCCGTATCATCGCCCCTGAGACAAAAAATTTCTCAATTTTTAGATCATTAGATCTATAAAAAAAAAATATTTAATTCACTTGAAAAAGTTTACCTAAAAAGCAAGGGAAACATAAAGTGGGTGTGATGAAAGCCTAGGTCAGCGTTTTCCAAACTGTGAGGCGCGCCTCCCTTGGGGGGCCCGGACTAGTCTAAGGGGAGGCGCGATTATTGCCCACCAAGACCAATTTTCCAAATGATTGCTAGTTTTATAAATAAAATAACAAATAGGAATAAATAAAAAAAATATTTTTATATAAATTTATATTTGTACATTACAAATTTTTTTTCATTATTTTATGAAGTAGAAAGGGGGGGGGAAGGCATCATACGAATAAATATTTTTAAGGGAGGCTTTGTAATATAAAGTTTGGAAACCACTGGCCTAGGTTATGTATTTTTAAAAATATTTTTGTAAACATGGATCAACTTGCATTATAAAATTTAATGCACGAATGAACTATGTATATATTAATATATATCTATATATATCATGTGTGTATATATATGTATGTGTGTGTATATGTATGAATGTAACATGATATAATTTGTAATAATTTTGTCGAGATATATTTAGTTAAAATTCAAGATAAAAAATTTATAAACATGGTAAAAATATTTATATTTTGTTATCATGGCAACCATTTCTCTTATCTTTCCTATGAAGTACAAGAGGAGTAAAGAATGCTTCAAAAGATTTCAAGGGAAAAATGAGAATATACATTTTAAAGAGCATTAATTGATTTATGAATTTTAAATAAAATAGTTTTTAGAGTGAATTTTGAGAAAATCGAAAAAACAAAACTGCAAAAGCTGAAACCTGAAAAGTACATCAGTAAAGTACTTTTTGGCCGATTTTGTTTAAAAGCTTATTTTGAGTGTCCGGGGGGGGGGGGGGTACAGTGAGGGACAATATTAAGTCCCACTCATGAGTTTTCTACTTGTGATTATTTCATTGTTTTTATTAAAATATTATATATTTTTTAATGGAATCTTTCATGGTTAAAACCTAGAAAAATTTCAATAAAGATTTTCATTTTTTTTTTTTTATAAAAACAATGAAAAAAGTAGAAAACTCATGGGTGGGACTTAATATTGACCCTGTAAAAATAATAAATGAATTTAAAAAAAAATATATACATTAATAAAGTAGTAGTAATTTTTGGCTCTTCGTCTTGCTTTCCAAAGGGGTACCTTATATAAATTTCAAATTTCAACCTGTCGTTCTTGAGATATTATGTTTATAAACACATAAAGGCCTCTTATTTCTATTAAAATCTCGACATCGAATTTTTTATGAGATCGCACTACTTTTACTGTATAAGAGAAAGTAAAAAAAAAAAAAAACTATTATCATTTAATACTTTCACTAACCATAATCCCCTTTACAACTACAAAATAATTCATACTTTAAATATATTCTGCATTATAATATTGTTTATGTTTGTGTTTCTGACATTATTATTATAGTGATAAAAGTCAGCTCCAGACAAGCCGAGCATAAAAATCAGTTTTTCGTCCCTTCTGAAGAAATAAATTCCCTTTACCCTATTATATTATATTAAAAATATTTCCCCTCTTAATCTCCATTTTAGGCTGTTGTTTTTTTTTTTTTTTTTTTTTGTTTTTTTACTACTGAGAGAAATTTCTTCTTTAATTTCATAAACATCCAAGATTAAGAAATCAACAAATCCAATAAAAAGTTTTATACCTTGTATAGCAAGAAAATAAAATTTAAGAACAACATTTGTTTTTAACTCTGGAATAATAATAAAAGTTGAGAGAGAATATA
This sequence comes from Euborellia annulipes, assembly GCA_023213315.1. Lineage (NCBI taxonomy): Eukaryota > Metazoa > Arthropoda > Insecta > Dermaptera > Anisolabididae > Euborellia > Euborellia annulipes. Next base: position 168,666 of record JAKCPI010011134.1, on the reverse strand, counting down.
AAAATGCAAATATAAAACAAAATCTGAAATTGATTAGTGGTTTACAGATTTTTATAGGAATAATATTTATGTGTGTATATAATAATATCATCAAGCAAAAGAATGCTAGTGAAATTTGTTATTAAATTAAATTAAATTCATAATTGTGGTACAGTTGGCGCAACAAGTGCCTGATATGCTCGAGAGTGGAGCCTTGAGCTTAGGCAACCAAAACGCTTAGCCGTCGGAAGCTTTACGTCTTCAGTTGCATTAAAAAAAGATGATTTATTTATTTTAAAAATATTTTTAATATAATCCAAAGAAATCACCGTTGGCACTAGTTGAAAGATTCTTCAATTTAGATTATTAATAAAAAGTAAAAATTCACCTTAATTACATTTATTTAATGCAAATATTTCGATATCAATAAATTTGAGAAATTTTACTTTTATTCTTGAATTTAATTAAATTATCATCTAATTATAGAAAAATAAATAGCACAAGGTTAAGTTTCCAGAGAATTTTATTTTAGCCTATGCGTATTTCGACATTAATATGTCATCTTCTGAACTATGACACAAAAGGTTATTTATTTTCTAATTAGTTAATAAATTTTAAAAAATAAAAGAAGATTCCATGTAATGGTAAAAAAAAGCTAAAATATAATCTTTTTGAAACTTAACCTTGTGTTAATTATTTTTTATAATTAGATTATAATTTAATTAAATTTAAAAATATTGGTTTGGTTGACTAAGCTCATGCCCTCACTTTCAACCACATCAGGCTACTGTATAGTGGTAGAGTTCTCGCCTCTTTTCACTGATTCACTTCACTTTCCTGTGACAAAATTTGTTTCAATTTTGGCAACAAATAAATGACGACGTAAAATTTATTAAACAACAATAAAGCCCGGGACCCGAGGCTCAAAGAGAAGATATTAGTTTCTAGTGTCTGCGGTTTCGCGTTCGCTTCCCGTCCCAAGCGAGAAGAACTTATTCATTTGAAATAAATAGAGATGGAGTCTAAATAGCCTTAGATGCCGAAAAAGACCTCAAATAATTAAAAAAAAAAATAGTTTGAAATGGGGGAAGCTACCATTTAGACAGATAAGTGTATTTGGTTGCCTACATTCAAGGCATCACACCTGTGCGCTTTAAATTTGGCACTGTCTGTATGCATATTTAAAATCTCGGTAGTTTCACGATAATTAAATCCTTAATTTCAATTTCTATTATAGTTCTCAAGAGCGAGAGGGAGATAATAAACAATTCTTGAAAGATTTAGTTTTTTAATAAAAGCTCATCCCCTTACACTCTCTTGAAAGTAAATTTTTTCTAAAGTACCTACTTTGATATATTTTTAGTTACATGATATTAAGAAATTCTGTATTTAAATGAATATGCAATAAACATCAAAAGAAAGCTTAGAGGGGGAAAGTCAGATAATATAACAAGATAATTTTGTTAATAAACATATATTTTACCAATATAATAGCAGATTAAATTTCTGAGGTATTCAAATTAAAATTTACCTATTTATATGATAAGGGTTTTGTCTTTCATAAATATTATTATTATATTATATGTTTATATGTAATTAGATATTTAAAATTTTAAGATTATAGAGAATTTATTATGACATTATAAGCCTGCTTCTTTCAAGTTGAATTTAATTAAATTTTATAGAAAATATTTTTTATGTATATATATTAATATATATATACAAACAGTGCGAATTGTATTATTAAAAAATATGAAAGAAAATGTTTATGATATTATTATATAAGCTTCGTTATTTTACTTTTTTTGTTCTATTTATGTTTTAATAAAAATAATTCTATTATAATTTTTTATAAAAAAAATATTTCTATAGAAGATGAGCGAGGCTAAATATTAAACGCGCCCTTTCTTTCTTTTGATGTTATCAAATCTTATGAAAATGAAAATTATATATCAAATTCTCTAGCATTGATTAAAAAATAAATCAATTACAATTTTAAACATTACCAGTGGTACTCAACCTTTTGTAGCCTATCGTCCCCTTTCTGGAGGTTGACTAATACCTATCGCCCCCAATTCATTTATCTCTACCCAAATCTTTTAAAAATCTAATATAATAATATTATTTTTATGATGAAAATAACAAAAATGGATCTTTTTTCAGCGGTCAATCTTAATTTAATGAAAACAAAAGTGACGTGTCGATTCTAGATTGGAATTATCTTCAGACTTTTTTATTTTTATGACAAGTTTTGTCTTCTTTTATACTGGACATCTTCTAAATAGGAAATTTTTCTCTTTGATTTTTGTTTTTTTTAAATTTTAGTAAACTCTAATAATTTTTTCCCCTCATCGCCCCCAATCGCCCTAACTTATTTATTCCCCCCCCTGATAACCCAAATCGCCCACTTGGGGGCGATCGCCCCCAGGTTGGGAATCACTGGACTAAACCAACGTTTTCCAAACTGGGAGGCGCGGACTAGTCTAAGGGGAGGCGCGAATATTAGCCACAGTGAGCTACAATTTTCCAATTAATTGATAAAGTTTTATAAATTAAATAATACCTAAATAAGGATAAATAAAAAAATATTTTTATAGAGTACTTAAACACTTAAATTAAAAAAAAAAAAAAACTTAGCTAGTCGTTTTATCAATTTTTATTTAAATATAAAATGTCAGGGCAAACGTTTCGGTCGCATATAGGACCATCATCAGGGCTAAAATATAATAGACAAAATCAAACATTGAACCTTAAATAAATTGTATTATCAGCTATACACCTCAATTAAATCTAAAAAAAAAAAAAACTCAAAATTGCCAAAAAAAAAAAAAAAAAAGATTTGTATCTACGTAAGTAATATTTATTTAACTTGTAAATTAATTTATTTTAATTTGATGTATACTTCTTCATACACTAAGTTATATTAATTAAAATATATTTACAATAATTATTGAGATTGGTTTGAATAAAATAATTTATTCAAGTAAATTTTTGAATGATTAGATAGATACATTTGAGTATCAAAAAATAGAAATTTTTTTTATTTCGATTCAGTAAGTTAAAAAAAAAATGAAAACTTTCTTTTTTTATAAAAATAATAAGGGCTAATCGTAACTACAAAGAAATAAAAATTATCGAAAAAGTTCAAATTGGAGAGATTAAATGAAGAATAGAGTCAATTTTTATGAATGAGACGACTAAGCGAGTAAATGAGGGTAGGAGAACAAAAGAATTAGAAATAGTACTTGAGACCTTCACATTCATTTTATAGACATTTGAATACATTTCAATGCAAATTTATTCATTCTCTAGTAATTTTGGGAATTGATCATTAAGATTAGTTTATCTTTAATATTAAACGATTTTTTTTTTTAAGGAGTTGAATGGTTTTTGTTTTTAAAAGGAAAAGTTATGTTCAATTCAAATTTTAAATTACATTGAGATTGAAAGAAATCGACAATTCAACTTCCTATCCCATTGCGGTCTTTATTTGTATGTGCCGCGGACTGGTTTCAAGTGTGCAGAAAAAATTACCAATTAAAAATAAAAAGGAGAAATTAAATATTTTCAAATTTTTTTTCTTTTATTTCCAACTGTATATGTTTTAATTTCAAATGCTAGTTAAAACATATAAATATTTTCCCATGTTTATAAATGTTACCCCTTCGGTTCTGTGCTTGTTACACCAGATTTTTTTGTGTTGACATATATTTAGTTTCCAACGATATACATGTATTACAATTCAAGAGGTAAAATTTATAAACATGGGAAAATATTTATATTTTGCTACCAAGGCAACCATTTCTCCTATCTTTCCTATGAAGCACAAGAGTAAAGAGGTCTTCAGAAGATTTCAATGACAAAATGAGAATATACATTTTAAAGAGAATCTAAAAAATAATTGAATTTTGAATTTTAATCAAAATCGTTGGAGCGAATTTAGAGAAAATCGAAAAAAACTGGAAAAAGTGCATCAGTAAAGTACTAGTACTCTTTGGTCGATTTTGTTCAAAAGCTTCGTGTCACGTCACATGGGGATGCCTAACTTAAATATAAAATTTCAACTTCCTAGCTCTTTTCGTTTTTTAGATATTTTGTTCACAGACAGACCATGTCGCGAAAACCACTTTTTTGGATTCAGGGGACCTCAAAACTCTTTTTTGAACCACTTTCCACTGCTGCGATAATTTTTTTTTACTTTCTCTTACCTATATATATGTTAATATATATAGAGATAAAGTATTGGATTTATGTCAAAAATTTGTTGTCGAGATTTTGATGGATATACACGTTTTGAGGTCCCCTGAATCCAAAAAAGTGGTTTTCGCGACATGGTCTGTCTGTGTTCAATTTTAAGCATGAAAGAATTTAGCTCTGAGGCTGAAATTTTATATATAAGTTACACACCCCCCCGGGAGCGTGAAAATAAAAATCAAAATCGGCCAAAAGGTACTAGTACTTTACTGATGTACTTTTTCACATTTTTTTCGATTTTCTCAAAATTCGCTCTAACGATTTTGATTAAAATTCAAAAATCAATTAAGCCCTTTCAAATGTATATTTTCATTTTGCCCTCAAAACTTTTTTGAAGCACACTTTACTCTTGTGCTTCATAAGAAAGATAGGATAAATGGTTGCCATGGTAACAAAATATAAATATTTTCCCATATTTATACATTTTACATCTTGAATTCTTATCGGTGGAAACTAAATATATCTCAACACAAAAAAATCTGGTGTGACAAGTATAGAACACAACTTTCGATTACCGAAGGTAAGAGAAAGTTGTGTTCTATACTTCAATCTGTCACCAGACTTTTTTCTTTGACACAGTAAGGGAGACCTACTTCTCCCTTGCACTCATTATTACAAACTAAGGAGAATTTGGAAGTTAAGCTAAGATAATAGGAGGGTAATATTACGAGGAAAATGAGGAGTAAATATTTCTAGGAAATATTCAAATTATAAAGAGGATTTAGTTCGAATTATAGAACGTTCTCTCCCCCTCTTGTTACGAAAAAGATTTCGATTTAAAGAGATTATCTAAATACACAGAATTTTTTCGATTTACTGAAATTTACAGCTAAAGAGTGCGAATCATCGAAAAATTCGAATTATCGAGAGTCGACTATATTTTGTTATGTTTTTCATTATTACTCGTATATAGTTTATTAAAGATATATTTCAAAATTACTGTCATCGCCAGAAATCGAATTATAAGCCAATGATAGAGAGTATAATTCTGATATAATTTTAATTTAAGATTAGGAGTATAACAAGACAATGTTCGTTATAAACAAATCGAAAGCTATTTTCACTCAGCAAAGAGTTGTAAGAGAATCATCTTCCAGGTCCAGCTCAATATATTTCATCTAGGGTGAGCAGGGGAGAGGAGGGTGGTGGATATAAATGGTCGATACCACTAGGACGAAATTGAAAACGACTGTTGCGGCTTTTCTTCCCCCATTGGCAATGTCCCGTTAAATGTGGCAGCCACCTTAGGAAAGGGGATGAGGGGTTGGTGCCATATGGTTGTTCCTTAGGGAATGGGGAAAAAAACACCCCCCACCCCCGCACCCACACCCACAACCCAGAGTGTTTCATGCCTTCGCAGACAGAACATCATATCGATCCTGATAATCTTGACACTCCTGGTCCCGGGCTCTTTTCTTTGTGTAACTTCACAGATAAATTTTTTTTTTTTTTTATTCACTGATTCCTAAATATAAATTGATTTATTTATTTTTATTTAACTTATATCTTTATCAAACACGTCGTCACGCATTTTAATAAATAATAACGCTGTTTTTATCATCACGTTTTAGATTATAAATACATGATCTAAAAATTGTTATTTATTGTTTAACATATTTGAAAACATGAAGAATTAAAAGAAAAAATTTTATTAATGGCCGTTAGGAAAATTTATTTAATTCTAAGGACAGTCGGCCAAAAATAAATACTTTTGCATATTATCCGGTTATTTGTAGTTATTCCGATCTCAGTGATATGGAATCATCTTCAGTACAATCAACAGATGTTTTGCAAAGTTAATTTTACCCATCCAATATAACTCAATAGGTGAGCGCATTCCATGAATGCAATTTTTTTTATAAACTTTTTCATGGAATGCTCAGCTATTGTGTCAAATTGGATGGGTAAAATTAATTTGATTTGTAAAAACATATGCTGATTGTACTGAGGAAGACTCCATTTCACTGGGATCGAAATATCTAAAAATAAACGGATAATACGCAAAATTTTGGGGCAGAATCAAAAAAAAACCTGGCAGAAAATAAAAAACGCAATTTTTCAAATTTTAATCTTTAGGATTAAATAATTTAAGTAAAAAACAATAAAAAAATAAAAAAAAAAAATAGCTATTTTGATCGCACGTCGGCAAAAGAGGGAATTTCGGCTGAAATTTGAAGATGAACATTTTTTTGTTTTAAATCTGTAGGAATATATATTTTGAGTATAAAACAATATAAAAATACAAAATAAAAATAGTATTATTATCTTTAATCGAATATTTGAGATAACGCATGAGATCCAAAAATGAAACAACAACAAAAAAAAATATTTTTTATTATATACAGTAAAATATTTTTGTTTTTTAAAAAAATCCAGATTTCATTTTTTGATATTTCCGCCAGCTTTTTTTGATTCTGCCCCACTGTGCGACGGTCCTTAGAATTAAATTTTCCAAACTTGCTTTCGATGTTTGCTCGGTTGTAATTGAAATTACGACCACTTCTAGTAAAAGCTTTGAAATTTCGCCTACACATGTAGTTCAGATGACAATACAATAGAGAAGCTATATGATATTTGATATCCTTGTAATTCAAATTAATTTCAATAAGGCCGACAATCCAAAATAGAGAGTAAAAAATTTTTAAATTGCATTTTTTACTTCTAATGAGGCCTTTGAACTTAAGCATACATTTGTAAGATAGAGAGGCTATTTATGTTTTTTATACGATTTTTTTACACAAGAGTTGAGTGTATATAGAATATACATATAGCATCGAAATAATTAATATCATCATATAGGCATATATAATTTAAACTAGGTGTCGATTATGTAACTATTATGTACTGGTATGTACAGAGACAGATCTCTTCGTTTAGAAATTTAGACTGAATAAATTAAGCCCGAAATTTTTGAAAATGCTTCGGAAACTGAAAGACCTTTCCTCTACTTTGTTAGAAATTGTAAAATTCGAATTTATATTAAAACGTTTTCTTTGTGATATGTTTACCTCGCCCAAACATACAATATTATTGAATTGTCCTCCTGATATTTAGGCAATTGGCAATGTTTCAAAATGAGAAAAAATAAATAAAAATTGAAAGAATTACGTATCTATTTTTCTTAAAAGAAATATTGTTGAAATAAGTTCTATGTTTTTACCCTGGGGGTAGAAGAGGATTCGATCTGCAATAAATAAAGTAATAATAATCGTGCTGGTGGTGACATATTGGGAAAAAGAAAATTTCAGAAATATATCAAGAGCCTTGACGTTTCGATTATATACTGGGTGTTCAATGTTTTTGATTCTTTTCCTATAAATAAAAAAAAAAAAACTCTGGTACACGATTTTCCAACCCTAATGGAAGTTAATCTCTCCCCTTTGTGCCCAACCTCGCCCAAATTTCCTTCTATATTAATATATTACTTTCTCTCACTATTATTTTTTTAATAGAAGTATTAAGTATGTTTTTTGATTTCTCGCATAGGATAATTTTTTGAAAAATTTGAATTTAATTTTTTTTTTTCTTATACCTCAGTAACCACTCATCGGAAAAGGATGAGATTGGGTGAATTTATAGTTTAAGGTGATTTTAAGAAAGTATTAAAATGAGGAGAGAATCGGCACTCAGGGAACGGTAAATATTGATCGCGAACCATAATTTTCATATATTCAAGAGGGCCAAATCTTTTGAAACGCAAACATAATAATTATGTCATTATATGAGTTTTTAATTATAGACCACATTGGTATTAATTATTTATTACAATAAAAATATAAATACTGTACGAAGTTTCGACTGCTTATTCTTTAGTCGTTTTCAAGTAAGCTAGTGTACACTTGGTCCGACTTAAGTGAACTAACCTCTAAAGGACCGTTACGCTCATTTTAAAGGCAACGACGTCAGCGCCATCTACAGTCATTCCCATAAAGTTAGACACAATCATCAGCGTCATCTACAATAATTCCCATGAAGTTAGACACAAATATCAGCGTCATCTAATATCATTCCCATGAAGTTAGACACGTCATCAAAGCAAGTGTTTACATAAATACAAATGTGGTCTATAATTAAAAGCTTTAATAAACATATTCCTGATAAATATAACCTAAATGACAATGAATATTATTGAACATAAGTCCAATTTTTTTAATTATATTAAAAATCATTTGAGTGAAACAGAATTTAATTTCAAATATGAAAACATAAACAGGTCTATTCTCTAAAAACAGACATTAAAATTTAAAATGTTAAAAAGTAATGTAAAAACAATCAGCGTTAAGAAATTCTATTCAAAATCACTTCCTTGCATCAAATATCTATTCTGTAAACAAAAATTTAAAGCCAAAGTGTTAACATTTAGTGAATAGTGTTAAAAATTAATGCCATGTTTAGGGGGTGCCTTTAATATTTTAACGTCGTGTTTAAAATAAACATGGCGTCCTTAACCTAGAAAGTAAGGTTATGATTTTGATAGCTTTGAAATAAAAGCAACATGTTAACGTCGCTGTTAAAACTTTGTTTAGAGAAAAGCATTTTTTAACGCTGATTGTGTTTACATTACTTTTTAACACCCAATGGTTTATTTTAAATTTTAATGTATGTTTTTAGAGAATAGACCTGAAGGTGTTCAAGATTAGTAAAATATTTTATTACTAAAAAAGAATATTTGTTTAGAAAAAACAAACAGCAACGTTATTGCTAAACTTCCTTGAGTCTTTTAAACAGCAAATTCTATACGACCCTGAATAAGAAAAGCGGGAAAAGTTTCGCGACTTGGTTGCCTATTTTTTTTTTTTTTATTTTTCAATAATCTATAAATTATATAAGAATAAAGTAATTAAGAAATGGAAAATGAATGAACTTTTAATTTTAAACTCGCTTTTCATTTTTTTATTTTTTTTATTTACTCCATTTTAATTTTTATTTTATGCACTCGAGTATAAGCGAAACACACATTGACTTCTATCACAAACAGCAACATTTTGTGTTTGCTTAGTGTGGGTTGCTCAATTAAAGCAAATGTGACTCAGTCTTCTCTTGTGGACCAAACATTCATAAAATGATTTGAATCCAAGGGGAATAAATAAAATTTACTAGATATTTAGAAACGTAATGAGATTCAAATATAATATTTATGAACCGACTACGCTTTTATGTATTATTATATTAGATTGATATATTGTACTTACAATAATTGCGAAATTTACAAAAGACGTACGAAGTCACTCCTTTGGTAATCACTGTAAAAATAAAGAAAAATTTTAATTAATATACTTAGTCCTATATAAATAAGAAAATTAAATAAATAATAAATACTATCATATTAATAAACAAATCTTGTTTCAAAAATAAATAATTTAATTAACATAATTTATTTAATATATTTTTGTAATACGTTTGGAATTTTTAATTTATAAAAACACCCTCCGATATGTTTATTTTTAGAACGAAATTAATTACGAGAAAATAAAATTATATTCGTGGATTGGATGCGATGATCGAAAACCAAATTAAAATTAATAATTAAACATTAAAATTAGGATGGAAAAAAAATGTAAATTTTTTTTTTCTATCTTTATTTTATTCATGTTTGAATAATGTTTATCAATAATATATCAATTTAGTGATAATGATGACAGTTGTGATGAGAGCAATTAAACCTTTTGAAATATTAATATTTTAGGATATTTATATTAAATTCATATAAAAAAAGCCTGGAATTTGCATTCAAAAGAAATTTAAGAAATTCCAATTTAAAATAAATAAATAAATTGATATGGTAACTAATTCATTCAAATTAGTTTTAAATAAGTTAATTTAAAATTTCATTTAAAAATCTGGTGTGACTGATCACAGAGCACACAACTTTCTCTTACCTTCGGTAATTGAAAGTTGTGTGCTCTACGGCCATAATTTAAGTTTAAAAGCTTGGAGTCTGGGCCATGGAGGTACCGAAATTAAATATAAAATTTCAGTAAAATTATTTAGTATATGTGAGGTTTCACTAAGTTATAAATGAAAGAAATATTGAATTTCTAACTCGATATATTTCGGGCATTTAACCCATCTTAAGGAGTACATGTGACTGAGTGAATAAAAGAGAATAGATGCTACCAGGCGGGCTTAGAAGGGCTTAGAAGCCCGAAATATATCAAGTTAGAAATTCAATATTTCTTTTATTTATAACTTAGTGAAACCTCACATATACTAAATAATTTTGCTTATAAATAAGTTTCACGGAAAACCTACACCACTTCCCCTCCAAACTATAAAATTTCAAATTATGTCTATATAGTAGGTGTTGTTATTTTCCTTAAGTGGCGATGTTGAAATTGATTTATTTGAGAAAGAAAACGCTCAATTTTCAGATATTTTTTATTAATAAATAAAATAAATAAAGTGATATTTCCAAATATTTCGGAGACGTATTGACACTCCTTCAGTGAATTTCATCCTTTTCACCAGCTATGCACCTTACACTGTAAAAAAAATTTCGATGATTTTACAATTTTTTTGTTGTAAGCAAATTTCCAAGACCAATAGATATTAAATTTACTATACAGTTGAATGATATTTTTACAAAACTCTTTGCAAAAATCGTTTACAAATGTGTGGTAATTTTACTAATATTTAGCAATTTTCGAGTCCAAATGTCTGGTAATTTTACCAATATTTAGCAATTTTCGAGTCCAAATTTGGTAATTTTACTAATATTTAGCAATTTTACAATCCAAATGTCTGGTAATTTTACAAATATTTAGCAATTTTACAATCCAAATGTTTGTAATTTTACTAATATTTAGAAAAAGAAAAAAAAATTTACGACTGGACCCATCATAGGTTATTGACCTTTAGGGGACGTCTCTACCTGAATGGAGTGAAATAAATATTTTTATTTAATGAAAAATTCCTCCAGGATTTGAACACTGACCTTTTTTGTAGAAGCTTTGCTGCCTAGTCCATTTGACCATCGAATCACCTGTTAACTAATGATCTATCTCTGCTATTTGGCATTCAAGTATGACCTCATTGTCAACTATTTTTACTAAATAATAAAATAAAAAATAAACTTAAAGTTATCATAATATTATTATTTTTTGTATTATTATAACTTAAATAAATCCTTATAGTGCCAAAAATGTCTTTATTAAGAAAGCTAAAAAGCAGTCGAAACAAAGTCGGCCATGTTGGCAGCCTTAAAAGGAAAATTACAATACCCTTGTATTGTAAAATTAGAAACCTTTTTGTAAAATTACAAACCCTTTTCTAAAATTACAAACCGTGTTCTAAAATTACAATGCCGTTGTATTGTAAAATTAGAAATCATATGGTAAAATTACAATATTTACTCTAATTTTCCAAGAGAATTGTAATTTTAAAATGTTTTTGGTTGTAAAAATTTTTTGAATGCATAGATTTGTAAATTTAGTATACAAATGTATGGTAGTTATCATTTACAAGGAAAATTTGTAAATTTACTATACTAAAACATACTAAAATTAAAATTTTTTTTACAGGACAAATAAAACACTTGGAATAGACCATGTTGATCATTTGGCAATTATTAATTATCTAAAATAATTAATAAAATATTAAAATAAATACTGTAATAATTATATATTAAATGAATAAATAATTGCCGAATGAGCAACATGGTCGGTTCCATGCGTTTTAATTGTAAGGAGCATACGTGGTGAAATTCACTGAAGGAGTGCCAATACGTCTCCGAAATATTTGGAAAATACATGTATCACCTTATATTTAATAAAAAAAATTAGCGTTTTCTTTCTTAAAGAGAAATATTTATATTATATGGTAATTATCTTTTCTATGACGTACAAGAGTAAAGCGTATTTCAAACAATTTTGAGGGCAAAATGGCACTGTTTAACCTATATCGGTTCATTTGTATCTATCAGATACATAGCGACTAAATTTGTAAGTATTTTTCAATTCACATTTTTATTATTATTATTATTTTTTTTTTTTTTTAAGTTTTTGCAGAATATTTAATTCATTTCAGGTTTTTTTTTTTTTTAATTTTGATACTTATTTTGTAGTTTAAATATATAACTTTCATATTTTTTAAAGACACGAAATGAATATGTATTTCACAAATACAGGGCGACTATGGACGTTAATTTTAGGGGCGTGATTGTTAAATATAAAATTTCAGTCTCGTAGCTCATTTTCTTCATTTTTATTTTGAACACACCCAACCAGACAATTTTTGGGAGCCACTATTTTGGACACAGGGGGTTCTTTAAGTGTTAAACCAATTGAAATTAAATGGAATTTAGTTTGGTAGAAATAAATAAACTGTTATATCGCTAGTTTGCTTATTGATTCAAGCTTTTGTTTTTTTTTTTTTTTTTCTTATTTATTTTGTTGATAAGTCTATTGTATTGGTAATGATTTGGAATTATTGTATAAATATACTAAGATAACCGAAATGACTCAGTTGACAAAGTATTTGATTGGATAGAGTTAAAAGAAAATATAGAATCTAATCTTAATAATAGCTATATAACAGCGTTTCCCAAACATATTTGCGCCGCCAAGTACCAGTTTTTAAAATTTTACGAGACCCAACTTATGAAAAAAAAAAAACAATTTACTTACAAATTTTACTTCTTAATAAAAATCAAGTTATTTGTTTATTTCATACATAAAAATGTGGTGTGACTGGTCGCACAGCACACAACTTTCTCTTACATTCGATAATCGAAAGTTCTGTGCTTGTCGCACCAGATTTTTTTGTGTCGAGATATATTTAGTTTCCAACGATATATTAAAATTCAAAATGTAAAATTTATAAACATGGGAAAATATTTATATTTTGTTACCATAGCAACCATAGCAACCTATCTTCGCTATGAAGAACAAGAGTAAAGTGTGCTTTAAAAGATTTCAATGGCAAAATGAGAATAAACATTTTAAAGAGCATCTAAAAAATAATTGATTTTTGAATTTTAATCAAAATCGTTTGAGAAAATCTAAAAAAAACTGAAAAGTACATCATTAAAGTACTAGTACTCTTTGGCCGATTTTGTTCAAAAGCTTCGTGTCACTTGTCAGGGGGGTGCCCAACTTAAATATAAAATTTCAATTTCCTAGCTCTTTCGTTCTTGAGATATTTTGTTCACAGACAGACAGACAGAACATGTCTCGAAAACCACTTTTTTGATTCAGGGGACCTCAAAACGTGTATATCCATCAATATTTCGACATCGAATTTTTGACATGAATCCAATACTTTATCTCTATATTAACATATATAGAGGTAAGAGAAAATAAAAATTGCAAAATAACTATAAAAAAAATATAAGTAATTAAAAAATTAATAATTATATCCATTTAAAACTTAAAAAAAAAATTTTTTTGTGTTTTTTTTTTTGCGTCGAGGCAAAATTTTTCTACGACTCGGCGCAGAGTGGGAAACGCTGATATATAAAAATATAAATGTAGGCAGATATTTTAAAAATTCTTAAGGGGAATAAATTCCGTCTGAAATCCTTCACATCAATAATGGCATAATTAAATAACGTATTTAAATAAATTAAAATTATTTATATTTAATAGTCTTTGCGACAGCAAAGTTTCATGCAAGAGTGGGGAGGACCTCTTTTTGGATCAAGCTCCACTCTAAAGATATATTATTTAAACGATGACCTGCGCATCGCGGGGAAGTAGGCTCAAGTCCCACTATGGTGGAGGGAGAAGAGCCTCCCAACTCTTTAAAATTAAGGGGGATTAAATTTGAGAAAAAAAAACTTTTATATGGTTACGTCAGTATTTTATACGGCGTAAAGTCGACAGGTGAATCCATTTTTCGAAAAGAACTGATTAAAGTCCTCCACCCACTAAGTAGACTCTACTAATACAAAGGGAGAAGCTTGACTTCTTTTAATGAGACACATGAGTGCTTATGTGTGTTCGTGATTAGTGAATGGCTTCGCCTTAATAAAAAAGAAAAAAATGTAAAATCAATGTCGAAAATGTCAGGACCGACAAATCAATTTGAACCAAAATAAAACAAGATGGAAGGGGGAATCAAAATGATTCATTCTGACTGAAACGTCATTTATAACAAAATAACAAAACCTATTTGATCTTAGAAAATCTAAGAAATTTGTATTTTAATTTCTTATTAATTTAAATGTGCGTTTGTTATCTTTCAAATCTAATAAATTTAAGCTTGATAAAAATCTTCTTTTTATTTTTTTACTTTTTTTTTTATTAATCTGACAATCGATTTTTTATTATATATAACTCTAGTTAGTGATTCTGTAAGATAGCCAGCGAGATTAGAGAGTAATCCTCAGCAGAAATTCTTGTAAGCCTCGACAAACAATAAACAAGAAAAATTGAGCTTCTTTTTGTCAGATTTATACTTTATTATTGTATTAGAGACGTGACGAATTTCTCATTTCCGGATTCAGAAAAATTAAACAATATTAATTATTTATTTTGAAAAAAAGTGATAATTAAATAAAATGGATAATAAAATAATTAGTCTTATTAAAGGTGTGTTCAAAAGCTCCATTTTAGTTTTTTTGTTTTTTTTTTCTTTATATAATTGTAAGACATTTATAAAAATAATATTAATAAAATTATAAATCTAAATCCTCAAACATATAAAATAAAAAATTAATTTTAACTCATTTTTTGGAGGGAATAATTTGTTATACTACTGATATTGATGAATCCTTATGAAACTTGAAAAGATTAATTATTTTAAAATTGGTTAGTACTTTTTCTTATCAACAATAAGTATAAAATCTGTTAGTTTTTTTTTTTTCAACAAATCAATAATTTTTTTTTTTTTATTGATATTTTTTTCTCTGCAGGGAGAAAAATAATATATTAAATATATAGTCGGGCCATTAAACAAATTTTTGTCTTGGTCGTTTAGAAATGTTATCCTCCCTTCAAACGAATCATAAACTGATTAACAGGATCTAAACATCTTCTAGTGTGTAATGTGACTAGTTCATTTGGTCGTTCGTTTGATCTGTGTATTGACTCGTTCAGTGAGTCTATGATGTGACTTGTTCATTGAGTCTGTGATGTGAGTTGTTCATTGAGTATGTGATGTGACTCGTTCATTGAATATGTAATGTGATTCGTTCAGTGAGTATGTAATGTGATTCGTTCATTGAGTCTGCATATGAGCCTAGTTCATTAAGTCTACGATGGGACTAGTTCATTAAGTCTGTGATGTGATTCGTTCATTCAATCTGCAATGTGACTCATTCATTGAATCTGTAATGTGACTTGTTCATTGATTATGTAATGTGACTCGTTCATTGAGTATGTAATGTGACTCGTTCATTTAGATAGATATTAATATTTCTCATAGAAACTTTCTGAAGTTAAGTTCGCTATTTTATTAGTTTTAATCTAGAAAATGACCTTCTAGCTGTTGCAGTGGTGACAGGTAAGAAAAAGAAGATAAGCTGAGGAAAGTTCGCAAAAATTTATGGCGAGGATAGAGTTATGAATAATAATTAAATAGGTGGCTATTTCAGGGATGATTTTATCTTGGTTTCCGATGCTCGTGTATTCCACATAAACTCAATAGGAATAAATAAATTTAATTTTAAATCAAAAAGAATAATAAAAAAAAAAAAAAAAAAAATGTAAATAAAAAAAAATTAAATCTAATCTAGAAGAAAGAATAAGATGGAATGGAAGAAAATAGAGATTGTTAAAAATTTTATATACGGTGTAAATAAATGAAAATCCGGGGAGACAGTCCCGCGATTTCTATTTTATTAATAATTATTTGCATTTCTTTTTAGATTTATATTTATATATTCCATAAAAGAAGATGGCAGCTGGATCCTAAGACGTGCTTCCATTCACAACTTGACATTACGAAAGCACTAAGGCGTTTAATAAAAGAAAATAAACTTTTTATCTTCCCTTTGGATCAATGAACGCATAAGTTTTTTTTTTTTTAACTCTCTCTGACTTCAAGTTTTTTAAAAATGTATACGAATACTGGAAAAGAACAATTCGCCTCTTTCATATTTTAATGGATTTTGAAATACTAAGAGATCAACGAAAATTTATTTCCATCTCGCTCTACTATAACTCTTTCTAAATAAAAAAGAAATTTGTCTAGTTTTGTTACAAGTTCCTCTTAAATTTGCTCGTGTTTTTCTTTTACAATGACAGTATTTTATTTATTTATTTAAAATAATAAAGTATAGTGTTTCATTTAAAAGGGCC
This sequence comes from Euborellia annulipes, assembly GCA_023213315.1. NCBI lineage: Eukaryota > Metazoa > Arthropoda > Insecta > Dermaptera > Anisolabididae > Euborellia > Euborellia annulipes. The sequence goes on along the minus strand of JAKCPI010011134.1, from coordinate 152,194 downwards.
TATTGTTTTATTTAGTAATACTTTAACTTGCTTTATTACAGTGCCTCTAGCTGAAGATAAATGAAGAATGAAGGATTGTTAATTTCTCACCTACACATAGAATGAAGACAGGGTGCAAGACAAAAAGATTTTATATTATATATTGCCGTGCACTAGGAATTCTATAGAGGTAGGGAAAGAGTCATAAAGGTAAAAGACGCGGGGAAAATGGGGAAGAGACCTTCTGTTGGCCTGAGACATTGTGATTACTGAGGATAATAACGCCAAGGGCCACGGTTATAATATCATTAATATTTTTAAATGAATAAACTAAAAGTATGAGTTGAAATGGAAATATTTTAAGAAAATGTTGCAAGTACAATATTTTTGAAAAATACTATTAGTATTTGGAGATGGAAGAAATGATAGTTTAAAGTACTTTTTCAAATAGCCATTAGTATTAAATTATTTTATTATTATTTTTTTTTTTTTTTTTTTTTTTTGAAAACCAATATTAAAAAAAAATCCAGTATGTAATAATTATAAATAAATAACACTAGGTTAAGTTTCAAAAGGTTTTTATTTTATTTTGTTTCGACGTTAACACATCATCTTCAGAACTAATGTATGACTCCAAGTTAAGACTTGAAAGTGCTGAGCTGAGTCGTAGATGATGTGTTAACGTCGAAATGCACATAAGCTAAAAATAAAATCCTTTTGAAACTTTACCTAGTGTTATTTATTTATCGATAATTAAATGAAAATATAAATAAATTTAAGAATGTTTCAACTGGTGCCAACGGGGAATTCTTTGAATTATATTAAATGTCAAGTAGCAATATAGGTTAAAAATAAATAATAAAACAAATAGTACTTTAAGACCACTTGAAAGTATTGAGCAGAGTCGTAGTCCCCCTTGATAGTAGGGTTCAACCAGTCATTTGTCAAAAAAAATAAATAAAAAATAAATATATAGAAATTCAAGTTAGAAAAAAAAAAAATATTATTTAGAATTTATTCAATTTTTTTTGGACGGGGGCAATCTTCCAAAAAAATTATTTCATAAAATTCCCAAAAGAAATTTACTTAATATATTATTGACTAAGGTACTGGACAATTTTTAGTCGAACCTTTTACCAATACAAAATTCAAAACGAATTGTTTAGAGGTTTATTATTGTTATTTTCCCTTGAACTGTGGCTCAGTGAGAAGACATTAGCTTCTTGGGCTTAGGGTGCCGGGCTAGCTTCCCGTCCCAAGCGAGAAAAATTTATTTCATTTGAATTGGCTGTCAATAATTTGAAATAAATAGGAATGGGGTCTAAATAGTCTTCGATGCGAAAAAGACCTTAAATAAATTTTAAAAAATATTGTTATTTTTTAGATGTTACAAAATGTTGATGTAGCTGGATAATCGTTAATGTGTAAAGAAAAGAATAGCAGTTAGATAATATTTCATTTATTAGCCCCTCTATACTCATATTTCGGTCTTGGTTAAGACCGGAACTTCAGCATATAGGTCTTGGTTAAGACTGAAACGTCAGCTTAGAGAGCCTAATAAATGAAATACGTTTCGGACTTAACCAAGCCCGAAACATCAGAATAGAGATCTTGTTTAAGACCGAAACGTAAGGTCTTGGTTAAGACCGGAACGTCAGCATAGAGAGCCTAATAAATGAAATACGTTTCGGACTTAACCAAGACCGAAACATCAGAATAGAGATCTTGTTTAAGACCGAAACGTAAGTATAGAGGTCTTGGTTAAGACCGAAACGTCAGCTTAGAGAGCCTAATAAATGAAATACGTTTCGGACTTAACCAATATCGAAACATCAGCTTAAACTACCTGCTACAAATAGTGAAATACAATGTTTTGAGATGATAATTCTTAATAAATCAACTAATAATCCTTAAATGAGCAGGATGTAGCGAGTAGTGTATTAATCAAACAGTCCCTGCTACTATAAAGAAAATTCAAGCTAAATTTTAGTCACCATGTCAGTAAGAAAATAATGATATTTATCTTAAATAACAAAGTGAGTTGTGTTAATTAAAGATAATTATTATTTATTTATTTTTAATTAAAGAACGAAATTCTACGTCTTGGAAAATAAGAAATTATTTGATTTTTGCAGGTGGTGAAATAATTTTTAATATAATTTAATTAATCCAATTTCCATCGTTTCTTTTCTTTCTACTTAAAGGTTTCGCGTAGATTGACTAGTAATTGAAATTTCTTTGTGGGTTTCCAGAACCTTATAAAAAACTAAATGTCATTCAAGATACCCTCTATTTTGGTTTATATATACAATCAATTCATTAAAGGTTTCCGAACAAGATCAAAATTCGGAAAAAAAGAATGAAATGTTGAGTTCAGTTTTACTAGAAAAAAAAGATTATATTAATATTATCTCTATTCTTACTTATTTCTTCTTCCTGCTTAACGGAGTATTGATGTAATGGAAATAAAATAAATTTTTTCGATTATACACTAATCATAAGTTTATTTTCTAGGGCTATAAAATTTTAATTCCACCACAAATAGTTATTACTTTCTCTTACCTCTATATGAAATATACAGAAAATATTGGTTTATGTCAAAAATTCGATGTCGATATTTTGATGGATATACACGTTTTGCAGGAACAAAAAGAGCTAGGAGGATGAAATTTTATATTTGAATTAGGCACCCCCTCCCCAAAGGGTGAAAATAAGTTTTTGACCAAAATCGGCCAATACTTTACTGATGTACTTTTTCTTTTTTTTTTTTTTTGATTTTCTCAAAATTCGCTCAAACGATTTGGATAAAAAATTCATAAATCAACTATTTTTTTAGATGTTCTTTAAAAATTATATCAGTGAAATTTTTCGTGAAAATTGTTTGAAGTACACTTTACTGATGTGGAAGCATTTGTAGCTCAGCGCCATCTATGAATCACGTGGTCAAGGTTGGAACTTAAGTGCTAAGAGAAACTAAATATATCTCGACACAAAAAAATCTGGTGTGACAAGCACAGTACACAACTTTCTCTTACCTTATTGAAGGTAAGAGAAAGTTCTGTGCTGTATGACCAATCACACCAGATTTTTTTTTAAGTAACAATTTAACAAATCGCATTTGAAGAATTGAAGTACAATAGAGATTAAATAAATATTAATTAAAATAAAGATCTTAAATCTTTATTTTGAAGTTAATTTATCAAGCATAAGAGTACAGTTGACGCCACAACTGTCTGATGTGCTCGAGAGTAGAGCCTTGAGCTTAGGTAACCAAAATGATTAGCCGTTGGAAGTGTTGTCTTAAAAGTATATTTTCCCCTTAAATTAAATTTAAAAAAAATATTTATTTGGTGTTGACTAAGCTCACAGGTCTTCTCTCGAGCACATCAGCATTTGTGGTTCCGACTGTACACTAACACATTACTATTCATTTCAACTATATTTTGTAATTATGGAAAATTTTTAATCGATTTTAATTTATTTTGATATTATATATTGATATTCATAATCTATAAGTCCAATAACATAGTCACTATGAAAAACTATTTAAAAACATCAAAGGGGCTGACGTAATGCAATAAAAAGTTGAGGTGGTAGTGGTAATATTAACCAGACGTTGATGTAATTAATATATTAAAATTTAGATTTGATCATGTAAACATATGAAAATATGGTTAAAGACATGTAATTTAATATGGAAATTTTGAATCAATTGAATTTTTTACTTCTGAATTGGATGGTCAAGTTTGAAACTAATTTGCTATGGGAAACTAAATATATCTCGACACAAAAAATTTGGTGTGCTCAGAAGGTAAGAGAACCCGAAGGGCAAGAGAAAATTGTGTGCTGTGCGCTAGTTACACCAGATTTTTTCTATTATTTAGATTTCATTTCTAATTCGGTATATATATCTTGTAAATGGTTTCCACGTTGGTGCAGATGATTGAGGCCCATCTTTTTTATTTTTCACCTCAATTTGTTCAGATAAAAATCTGGTCACACCAGATTTTATTGTGCCGAGATATATTTATTTAGTTTCCCATAACACCTTAGTTCCAAACTTGACCACTTGCATTTCATAAGTAGGTCCTAATTCAAGAGTAAAGTGTGCTTCAAAAGATTTCAAGGGCAAAATGGGAATATACATTTTAAAGAACATGTAAAAAATAATTGATTTATGAATTTTAAACAAAATTGTTGGACCAATTTTAAAAAAAAAACGAAAAAGAATCTGAAAAAGTACATCAGTAAAGTGCTAGTACTTTTTGGCTGATTTTGTTTAAAAGCTTATTTTGAGTGTCCGGTAAGGTGCCTAACTTAAATATAAAATTTCAATCCAGTAGCTCAATTCATTCATGCTTAAAATCGTTACAAATAAACAGAGACCAATTTGCGGGATACACTTTATTGGAATCAGGGACCACGAAACATGTATTTCCATAAAAATCTCGAAATTTTTACATGATCACAATACTTTTTCTCTATATATTTCATATATATATGTAAGAGAAAGTAAAAATTTGTGTTTTATGCAACAAACACTTAATGAAATAATTTTTTTTTTTTTTTTCTAAATGCAAAGCTTATTGTAAGAGGTGACTTGGCTAATTGGATAAGCTGGGGCTTAATAATTCGGGGTAAAATTGTACTAGAGTTCGAACCCGGCTAGCCGCAAAAATTCAACCAAGTCGAGCGTCTCTACTGGAGCAATGGGAATATAATCCCCTCCAGTTCCAAGCCTGAGGGATGGGCATGAACTATTCCTAGATTGATCCTCTCCAGGGGTTTTGTACCCCGGAAAATGATACGGGGAGCACAATAGATCTATAAGGTCGAAGTGCAGAGAAGCCCCAGAACCTCAATCAAGCTTATTGTAAGGTATTGGTTAGCTATGTTCATTTTGTTTATTATTATCATTAAAAGAAATATGAGCCTTTAGCATATTTCAAAAAGGATCCATTGTAGTAAATAAATAATATAAGGGGAGACAGGGGAATCCGACACAGCAACACGAAATACGACCCGTTTAATGAGGCCCACTTGTTTAACCGGGAATGAGAAATCAATCCTTGCAGAAAATGACTGTCATTCATCATAAACGTGAAGAATTTACAGTATCTCACATTTTCTATGTTTATATTTGAAAAAAAAAAAAAAAAAATGAGTAATGATTGATCTCATAGGGTTAGAGTTTTTTTTTATTTTTTTTATTTTTTATTATTAAATATTCCCTCCTTGGTATTGGTGAACATAAATCACAATGGAGAGATGAAATAAGATTCGCTCAGCATTTTTTTTTTTGTGGGTGTTGGAAATTAATTAGCATTGATATATTGTTTATTATTAGGATTTATTTGGCTGAGATTAAATTCGTATATGAAAAAATAAATTAATATCGTTTGTGGTTTATTAAAAATTTTAATAGAAAATATTTACATTTTGTTTAAAAAAAAAAAATTGAAATATAGGAATGGGGTGTGGTAAGTTAATAACTTATAAGTTATAGTAATATATATATTTTGATAAAAATAAATAAATTCTAGATGATTTTTATATAAAATTCGCTTTCTCGATAAAAAAAAAATTTATTAGATATTTTTTAAATAATTTTCAATGAGACCATTTTTGATATATTTTTAATCGAGGTATAAATGTAATGAGTCTAGTCTGTTACAGGGAAACTCAACTCAATTACTCAACAAAATTCAAATTTGCTAGACACATGAGTGAAATCTTCTACACTATCTCAACGGGAGTGGAGGGAGGAACTTCGAGAGTTTGAAGTGAAACTTCTTTACGCACAATGCCTCTCAAGTTCCCCTGTTGAGCTGAGTGGGAGATTTCGCTGACATGTCCACTATTTTTGTTAAGTAATGACGTCATCCGGGATTTCAGTGATTTCATTAACTGGGAATATTAAAATTACCCTTCAGTAAGAGAAAGTTGTGCACCGTGTTGGTCACACCAGATTTTTTGTGTCGAGATATATTTAGTTGCTATTAGCACTTTAGTTCCAAATTTGACCACGCGATGATCCATAGATGGCGCTGAGCCTCGAATGCTTCCACATCAGTAAAGTGTACTTCAAACGAATTCCACGAAAAATTTCATTGATATACATTTTAAAGAGCATCTAAAAAATAGTTCATTTATGAATTTTAAACAAAATCGTTGCAGAGAATTTTGAGAAAATCGCAAAAAAGTACATCAGTAAAGTGTACTTCAAACGATTTCAACGAAAAATTTCACTGATATACTTTTTAAAGAGCATCTAAAAAATAGTCCATTTATGAATTTAAAAAAAATCCTTCGAGCGAAATTTGAGAAAACCGAAAAAAACTGAAAAAGTACATTAGTTAAGTACTAGCACTTTTTGGCCGATTTTGTTTAAAAGCTTATTTACACGAGTTCGAAAGGTGCCTAAATTAAATATAAAATTTCAACCCCTAGTTTCCTTCATGGTCAAAAATTTCAACACACACACAGAGACACACACACACAGACCAATTTCCGGGACCCACTTTTTTGGACTCAGGGGAGTTCAAAACATGTATATCCATCAAAATCTCGACATCGAATTTTTGACATGATCGCAATACGTACTTTCTCTCTCTATAAATTTCATATATTGGGTAAGAGAAAGTAAATATATAGGGTAAGAGAAAGTAAAAATGATATAAATTCTTATTGTTTCATTAAAGATTTTTCTATTCGTAAATTTTATGATAAATCCTGTTCTATAATAGTTATTATATGAGAGTATATAAAGACAAAGTGAAAATGTATATTTTATGGAAATGGAGCATATAGGCTCCAATTATAGACCATTCTGGGCTACGCGTTCAACCCTTATGTAATTAGAAGGGACCTGACCCCGAAATGTTCAAATTTGCGCAATTTATCACACCCTTTGGCGAAAACAATGCGCCCATTTAGAGGAAAAATTATCTCTGCCTCTAATCGAATAAAATTAACGCACTACAAAAATTATTATTTTCACCATTTAATTAACCATGTTAATAGTCTTATAAAATAAATTTTAAATATAAAAATCTGATGTGACTAGTGGCACAGCACACAAATTTCTCTTACCCTTGTGTACTGTGCTGCCAGATTTTTTGTGTCGATATATATTTAGTTTCCCCTAGCAACTTAGTTCCAAACTTGACCACTTGCATTTCTTAAGTAATAAGTATAAATCTAAAATACACCAGTAAAGTGTACTTCAAACAATTTTCTCGAAAAATTCTACTGATATGCTTTTTAAAGGGCATATAAAAAATAGTTGATTTATGAATTTTAATCAAAATCGTTAAAGCCAATTTTGTGAAAATCGAAAAAAACTGAAAAAGTACATCAGTAAAGTATAGTTCAAACAGTTTACACTAAAAATTTTACTGATACACTTTTTAAAGAGCATGTGAAAAATAATTGATTTTTGAATTTTAATCAAAATCGTTTGAGCGAATTTTAAGATAATCGAAAAAAACTGAAAAAGTACATCAGTAAAATAATAGTACTTTTTGGCCAATTTTGTTCAAAAGATTATTTTGAGTGTCCGGGAGGGTACCTAGCTTAAATATAAAATTTCAATCCAGTAGCTCCATTCCTTCATGTTTAAAATCGTTACACACAGACATACAGACCAATTTGCGGGACCCACTTTTTTGGACTCAAGGGACATCAAAACATAAATAACCATCAAAATCTCGACATCGAATTTTTGACATGATCTCAATACTTTCTATATATTTCATATATAGGGTAAGAGAAAGTAAAAATCAGCAGACAAATGAGGTGAAGACTGTAGATAAACCGATATGTTTTATTATAATTTATTTCTTTTACAACTTTGTTCTTTCAATATAAAAAATTTAAGCATTTCTTTTTCAAGTTTAAAAAAGAACTTTAATGGAATTCATATAAGATTAAGATAATCCACAGTAAAATTTCGAGCTCAAAATAACATGAAGCCTGATTAGCGAGTCAGCACTAAGTGTATCGGACACGTGTAGCTATTTTTATCTAGTTCTACCCTGTCATGTTCATATTGATTAAATTTAAATAGAATATTTACCTTTCTAGAATAATTTCGAGTTAGTTTAATGGTCATATGTTTATAATTAAATAAAATTTTGTTGTTAAACTATGTGACCTATAAATTGTTGCTTCTAAACTTTCTTGCTAACCTAAAGTATAATCGATCAGAATTTCGAATTTATATTTAAGGCCTAATTAAATAACTTGACTACATAAAATTCAAAAAAGGAGTGTATATTTGCAGGTAGCGATGAAAATACGTCAAAAAAAAGTGTTTTGTTAGGGTTATTTAAATAAAAACTAATTAAAAACGTATTATTCGACAATAGGTGTGAACACAGAAAACAGGACTTGGTATGAAAATGTTATTTATTTAATGAAACTTCAGTATTGTGTGGTGGAGGGGGAAAGCAAATTACTGAAGCGTTGTCAGTGTTGTGCTTGGAAGAAAGCCAAAATTTTTGTGAATGTTATGTCAGTTAGTGTAACATCAAATGTTTTATTACCCGCCCCCTCTCCACCGTGGCCGAGGCTAGGGGTGTTGATAGATGTCATTATTGATAATCTTAAAGCCACGGGGCGAAGGATCAAGTCAGAAAGAATCACGAATATGATGTGGCTGTTTAGCTTGATAAGGATAGCGGAGGGCAGCCAGGAAAAATTAAATCAGATAAAAATATAATCAATATTTATAAGATTTTATTTGATTGTAGACTTTTCGGACGCCAGTCGATTGATTGATTGTCCTGAGGAAGGGCGCGACTGGCGTCCGAAACGTCGACAATCAAATAAAGAAAATCTGATAAAGATTGATTATATTTTTATCTGATTTAATTTTTCCTGGCTGCCCTCCGCTATCCTTGTCAGAAAGAATATTTAAATCATTTGGATACAAATTGGTATAGTCTAAATAAATGTGCTTGAACCTCCTAATATATCGTGTTTAAAAAATCTGGTGTGACTGGACGCACAGCACACAACTTTCTCTTTTTTTTGAATGAGTGAATAAGGACCGAAGACTTATAATGACCAGTGGTCACATGCAGCCGGGAAGAATATATTTAAAAAAAATTAATAAATAAATAAAGGAGAAGCATTACCTTCGAAAATCGAAAGTTGTGTTTTGTGCTTGTCACACCAGATTTTTTTGTGTCGAGATAAATTCGAATTCAAGATATAAAATTTATAAAGTTGGGAAAATATTTATATTTTGTTACCATGGCAATCATTTCTCCTAAGAAGTAAGTACAAAAGAGTAAAGTAGTCTTCAAACAATTTTGAGATCAAAATGAGAATATACATTTTAAAGAGCATCTAAAAAAAAATGATTTTTGAATTTTAATCAAAATCGTTAAGATAGAATTTTAAGGAAATCGAAAAAAAACTGAAAAATTACATCAGTAAAGTACTAGTACTCTTTGGACGATTTTGTTCAAAAGCTTCGTGTCACGTCCCAGGGGGGTGCCTAACTTAAATATAAAATTTCAACCTCCTAGCTCTTTCCGTTCTTGATATATTTTGTTCACAGACAGACTCACAGACCATGTCGCGAAAACCACTTTTTTTGATTCAGGGGACCTCAAAACGTGTATATCCATCAAAATATCGACATCGAATTTTTGACAAGAATCCAATACTTTTTATATATGAGGCCATCAGCGCCAAAACGACCTAACCCACATTTCACTTACTTGGTTTTATGCCTTAGTATGTATTAAATTTCAGATTGGTACAATACTTATCATGATACAGTAGTACAGTACTGCTCTGGAATTCACGATTTAATAGATACTAAGGCATAAAACCATGAAGTGAAATGTGGGTTAGGTCGTTTTGGCGCTGATGGCCTCATATATGTACATATATGAGGTAAGAGAAAGTCAGAAGTCTATATTGCCTAAGATGCCGAAAATACATTTTAAAAATTAACATTGATATGCCTCATTTATTATTAAAAAATCTATGTCACGGGGCGCAAGTGTTAAAACGACCATGTCCCAATTTTTTATTTGTTCTACAAGAGAGGATACTTAATACTATCCAAACATTTTTTTTTTTCTCTGATTAAAAATGTTTTGTCATTTTCACGTTTTACGCAATCAATTACTTAATTTCACATAGTTGGTATTTTTTTTTATGCTTAAAAATGAAATCAAATGTATTATTGACAAATAATTCTGAAAAGCAACAGATTCTTGAAGGATTTTTATTTTAATATTAAAATTCAAATTTCTTTTTTTTTTTTTTTTGTTTGAATAATATTAACCTCACTCGCAAATATGAAATGATCTTATGGCTTTTTTTTTATTATTCCTTTCGAACGATTTAACCATAATCGAAAAAATAAACTTTCGTTTGACCTTTTATTTCCCTTTTATCAACGTCTTAAGAAATAGTCTTTAATCTAAATAAAATCTAGTTTTCATGAATAAATTTTAGTTGGTTCTTAAAAAAAAAATACTTTTTTTTTTTATTTTGGAAATATAGGTGTCTTTAAAATTTTTATTAAGACCGTTAATCTTTTTAAGGTTTCCCAAGAAAAAAAAAAAAAATCTCCCCGCGTTTGGTTTAATGGACAATTTCGTTGCTACTATTTTACTATTTTATTGGATATAAAATACCCTTTAAAATTAAATATTTTGGTCAACTAAATAAATTTTTTTTTTTAATTTAAGGTATATTATATACCATTATCAAATTAAATGATTAATAATCATTATCCATTTAAAAAAAATATAAACAAAAGTATTTATATATATATATATATTAGGGCAGTGGTTTCCAAACTTTATGTTACAAGCCTCCCTTAAAAATATTTAATCATATGACGCGTCCCCCCCCCCCACCCCACCCTTTGTAAAATAATACAAAAACAAAAATTTTATAAATATAAATTTATATTAAAGCGGAGTCAAAAAAAAAAATTCCTAGTCATGTGCAGCCAAAATTATTGTGACCTTTAGGCATTCTTAAGACCCGGAGGTGAGAATAAATGAAATTTTAATTTCAAAATTAAAACTCATTTTTCATTCAAAATTTTCATCATTTCATTTATTCTCGCCTCCGGCCCTGAAGATGGCCTAGACTAGTGGCCTAAACGTCACAATAAAAGAAATGATTTTGGCTGAGTTTCGAAAATCGCTCGCTGTGGCTAATACTCGTGCCTCCCCTTAGACTAGTCCGCGGCTCCCTAGGGAGGTACGCCTCACAGTTTGGAAAACACTGTATTAGGGGGTTTCGAAAAGAACAACTTTTTAAAAGTATGGTCTAAAATTGAAGTTTTTGGTTAGAAAACATTGAAAAATAATTTTTTTTAAATTTTTTAGAGCCTTTGAAAATCCCATTTTGAGACCCCTTTTTTAGCTTTGAGAAGTAACTCTCAATGTGGAGAGGAGAAAAATTTGATTTTCGGATATATTGTAGGTAATTCTATTACCTTTAAGTGTATGGTACAGATATACGTGAAACTTGCGATATAACACAACTAGAGGGCGCCGAAATGTGTCAAAAATGTCATTTTCAGCCCTTTTTACTTTCTCTTACCTCTATATAGAGAGAAAGTATTAAATTCCATGGTCTGTCTGTGTGTGTGTATGTGTCTGTGAACAAAATATCTCAAGAACGGAAAGAGCTAGTAGGTTGAAATTTTATATTTAAGTTAGGCACTCCCCTGGGACATGACACGAAGCTTTTGAACAAAATCGGCCAAAGAGTACTTGTACTTTACTGAAGCACTTTTTCGGTTTTTTCGATTTTCTCAAAATTCGCTCAAACGATTTTTTTTTAAATTAAAAAAATCAATTATTTTTTAGATTATCTTTAAAATGTATATTCTCATTTTGTCATTGAAATCTTATGAAGACCACTTTAATCTATAGAAAAGATAGGAGAAATGGTTGTCATGGTAACAAAATATAAATATTTTCACATATAAATTTTACATCTTGAAAATCGAATGTACCGTACTGTCGGAAACTAAATAACTTTAACTCCAACGAACTATACATATAATAATACTGTATTATCTATGTCTACCATAATCATGTACAGGCCATTTGGCATTTATCCTGCAATAAATGTAAACACATTTAAGGATATAAATAAATAAATATATATATATATGAGGTAAGAGAAAGTAAAAATTTATTTATAAATTTCAGTCATCCCCCCTTTCCTGTAAAATGGCTCTTGCTTAACCCATATGCTGACGCCAATTGAAAAACTAATCAGTTAATATAATCAGCTTGTAAATAAGGTAGAGTTAATCAAATAAAAAAGTAAACATCATCAAAACAAATTTCGAAATTATTAATTGAAAAATAATTTTTTTTTTTTTTTTTTTTTATAAATTCAATTTATAAAAATTTCCTTTAGTTGATAATTCCTATTTCCTTTTAATTAATAAGATTTTTTTACCCCTGGAGGTTATGCCACTCTACTGCTTCTTAACGCCTCTGAGTCAATTAATGATAAATATCTTTTAAAAACTCTTTAAAATTCATTTCTTGAGGGATTTATCTCCTTTTATAGAATAAGGGATAATAATATCATTATGTGAAAAATTCAATTTCATAAAACCTTTTATAATGTAAAAATTTGCTTATATTATTTTGTATATTTTATATATATATATAAAAAAAACTTGGAATAATTTTTCCATTGCGATAATAAAATAACAAATCATAAATAATATTTAGCAGCGTCTGTCTCTAAGCTCTTGTTAAAACATTTTTAAAGATTTTACTTTTACTGTATAATAACCCAACTAAAAAAAAAAAAAAAAAAAAAAAAAAAATGAAGATAGAGAGAAAGAGAATTTGAATTTCAAATATCCACCTCAACAATTCTATTCAAATGCGTGCAAATGACAAAAATTTGAACAAATAGATTTTTATCCAATGAAAGCGATAATTGAAAAAAAAAAAAGTAAATAATAGTTATTAAAAACAATCGGTATAGAATGAAAAAAAAAAGTTTTACTGAAATAATACGAGTCGTTTTTCAGTTACAATTCTATCATTTTAATTGTAAATATTTTGTCTATTGCTTTTATAAAATTTCACACATAGGCCTATACGAGATCTCTACCAAATGATATTTTTTTACTAAAAACCTGCAGGCTAAAATATTCACAAAAAAATAATAATTAAAACCAAATTTTTATTCAATGATGTTTTTCAATAGAAAATAAGTGAATGTAAAAATACAAATTTCTATTTAAATTATTATTAATTGCAGGAATAATGGCTGAATGTATAATTGGATCATGTTATGCAATAGTGTGTCAAGCGCCAAAAAAAAAATTAAAAATTGAGTTAAGCACAGAATATTGTTTCAAATGCTATAATTAATCGTATTTTTATTTTATTTTTTTTTTTTTTTGAAATATCCTAAAAAAATTTCTATTTAATGTTACTTGCAAAATTGACAAAAAAAAATTATATATAATCCAATGAAAACAAAAAACTTTTAATGTTAATTTTCTCAAAACTCGGTAGATGGCACTTGACACACTAATGCGTAACAGGGTCCAATTAATAATGAGATCAAAGCAACCAAAGCAAAATAATTTTTTTTTTTTTTGCTTTATTAAGCGACACTCTCGAAGTTTCGGGCGATTCTTCCGACCTTTATCAGTACCATAAAATACAATAAAATAAACAATATTTGCAATTTTGTTTATTTTATTGTATTTTAAAATAAACAATTTTAGTAATTTTCTTTATTTTATTGTAGAAATTTGCCAAACCCTCTAATTTAATTAATAGTTTCAGAGAAATAAATAAGCAAAATAAAAAGCTACGTACATATATACGTAAGCATAGTAAGTATCGAATTATAATAAATATATATTATAAATAAATCAAAAATAATAAAAAAAAAAAAAATTGCGGGGTTTAGATTTGTCACGATAATACTTTCCCCTTATATTCTACTACATTGAATAAATATATAAAAGTAAAATCCATAAAAGATTTTATTTTTATCTCTAAACTGTACTTCTATTAATATATAAACATTTTGTCAGGGCTGTTTTAGAGAGTTTTCTCTGTAGTCCTAATTAATTTATTTTATTGTATTTGTATCTATTCTGAAAATAAATAAATAAAAAAAAAAAAACTTTATATGTAGCGAAACACTGGCGCCAGTAAAAAACTTACATAAATAGTTTTTGAGACGAATGTTTTTACTAGCGACAATATTTCAATTCAATCTTTATTTGATATTCATTATTTATTTTTAAAAAAAATTTAATGTAAATGAAAAAATTTTTTATTAAAATATGAACTGTGAATTCGGCATTGTTTTTGAAAAAAAAAAACAATCCTAAATAAAAAAAATAAATAAAAATAAACTTTAACCGCTTTTAAATTTATCATTATATAATTTTAATGATCTCATGAGGGGATGTGATTATAATTGCGAAGGCTGGGAATTTTTTTTTTTTTTTTTTTTAAGAGTTTAAGTTTTTAATTCAAGGTCGTAATCATTAACGAAATGTAAGGTGAATAAGAAGTTCCTTGTATTTCTAATATTAATCCTTGATCAAATTGATAATATTTTAATTAATATTTTAAAATCGCAGCTAGTGTTATATTAGTAGACCAACTAGACTGACGTTTCGGTTAAGAACATTCTCAGTTTACGGACTGTCAGTAAAAAAAATCAATTATATTGAATGATTGATCACAATCATAAAAATATTCATATATCTACATATTTTCAAGCATACAAAAGCAACAAATCTGTAAGGAGAGTTAGTACATATTCTAAATAAATAAATGTTAAAAATATATAAACAATTGAAATTAAATCTGAAATTAATATGTTTGTTTTTTATACGTATTGCTAAAATTCGTATTAATATAATTAAAATTTTTAATTAATTTATTTTTTTTACTGACCATAAGGTCCATAAGCTCTTAAAGCTTTATAGGAGGCAAGCTGTTCGCATATTTTTGCCAATAAGATGGCGTTAGGGGTCTTGAAAACTTAGCCAAAAAGACCAAATATTACGAAAATTTGCCAACAGATAGCAGGATGGTAGGGCAATATTTAATCTCATGTATTTGTTTAATTTTCGTAGATCTTTTAATAATGGATAGTTTATAGATATTATATGTCATTTATAACAATATAAAATATATGCTTATAAGTGATCTGATAATGCTGGCTGATAGACTAGCGCGCCATCTTTTGCAAGAGTGCTGAACCATTTGGCCGTTAATTTTTAACTAAATAAGAAACATTTCATTTAATAATTATAGGTTGGATATTAATGAATTCTTACATTTTAAGATTTAAAAAAAAACCAATTTTTATAATAGTTTTTTTTTTTTTTTTTTTTTTGCATTTTTCTATAAATACTATTCTCAAGCTATAAACTCGACATAATTTAATTAATATTTTTTTATTTAAAAAAAATTGTTGTCTATGTTTAATTTCTTGTTATGTCTTCGGATAAACTGTGGTTTAAGAAA
This sequence comes from Euborellia annulipes, assembly GCA_023213315.1. NCBI lineage: Eukaryota > Metazoa > Arthropoda > Insecta > Dermaptera > Anisolabididae > Euborellia > Euborellia annulipes. Next base: position 136,694 of record JAKCPI010011134.1, on the reverse strand, counting down.
CAACGTTTCCATCACTCATTCTTCAGGTAAAAATTTGGATACAAGCACCAAGAGTCTTACATTTACATTCTGAAATGAAGGACGAGTTCATAAAGTAGATGTAGGTGGCTTTGTGATTTGTACCTGAAGGCTAGAGAATTGAGTAGCCGAAACGTTGTAGCCTATCTCATACAAATAAACCACAGTTTACCCAAAGACAAATATTTTTATTCAATAACAATAACAGCGAAAGTTTTAACTCTCAAAATAACATCTCGTTAGTCTACCAATTTGATGTTATCTTCCAAACAAGCCTCTAATTAATAAAAATATAAAAATTGAGATTGAAAAAAAAAAAAAAATAGATAAACAATCAGATTAAACTTTTGAATTGAGGGAGAAAAAATATAAAATAATTTTCTGCCGTTTTATAATTTGTTTAGAAGTTTTAAAAGTTTAAAGAAGAGAATCTTTTAGCCTGAGGATACGAAAACTTCTCAAAATCATTGATTTTACAGTCAATACACTTCATTAACTTCAGTATACTAATTAAAAACAAATATTTATTAATTTTTTACTTCTATATATCAGACCGAAATTGTATAAAATATCGACTTATATTAACACCTGAACATGAGATGTTAGCTCTGTAACAATTAATTAGGTTAGCTAACATCGGGCAAGAAATTTATCAACCCAATCTAAATACTTTATAATAAAAATCTGGTGTGACTGGTCGCACCAGATTTTTTTGCACTGAGATATATTTAGTTGCCCTCAGCACCTAAGTTCCAAACTTGACCACAGGATTCATAGATGGCGCTGAGTTATGAATGCTTCTACATCAGTAAAGTGTACTTCAAACAATTTTCACGAAAAATTTCATTGATATACTTTTTAAAGAGCATCTAAATAATAGTCGATTTATGAATTTTAATCAAAATCGATGAAGCCAAATTTGAGAAAATCGAAAAAAACTGAAAAAGTACATCAGTAAAGAGTACTTAAAACAATTTTTACGAAAAATTTCATTTATATATTTTTTAAAGAGCATCTAAATAATAGTTGATTTATGAATTTTAATCAAAATCGTTCAAGTCAATTTTGAGAAAATAGGAAAAAACTGAAAAAGTACTTAAGTAAAGTGTACTTCAAACAATTTTTACGAAATATTTTACCGATATACTTTGTAAAGAGCATCGAAAAAGTAGTTGATTTATTAATTTTAATTAAAATCGTTCAAGCCAATTTTGAGAAAATCAAAAACAACTGAAAAAGTACATCGGTAAAGTACTAGTAATATTTTATAGCCGATTTTGTTCAAAAGCTTATTTTCACTCGTTGGGGGGGGGGGGGTCTAACATAAATATAAAATTTCAACCTCTTAACTCTTTTCGTTCCTGAGATATTTTGTTCACAGACAAACAGACCAATTTGCGGGACCCACTTTTTTTAGCTCAAAAAGTGTATATCCATCAAAATCTCGATATCGAATTTTTGACATGATCACAATACTTTCTATCTATATATTTTCTTATATAGGGTAAGAGAAAGTAAAAATAAAAATTTAGTTTAAATTATTAATGAACAATTTACTATCTTATTTAACTTCTTTTGATCTGATATTAACTTTAAAATAAATAAAATTTCCAATTCTTCACTCTATTTCTTCTTCTTTTTCCGTCTTTAACTTGAGAAAAGTTCTTGACCTTTTGAAATTGAACGATGGATGAATAAAAAAAAGATTCCTACCCCAAAGACGTTTTCATTTTTTTTTTTTTCGAGCGTGAAGATGAGAGAGCAAACAAATCAAATATTTTCTTTTTACTCAAAAAAAAGTATACAGGCCGATATGGTATATATATATATAAATAAATACAATATAGTCCGATATATTAATATAGAAAAAAAAAGTGGTTCAAAAGTGGGCAATTTAGATTTTTTAAACGCTTTTTATTTAACCTGCCTTGTCTGTCTGTTTTTTTTTAACATAAACGCTTTCCGATGTTCTAAATTAAAGGAAAAAAATATGGTATGACTTAAAGCACAGCAGATCTTTTTGTGTAGAGATATATTTAGTTGCCCATAGCACCTTAGTTCCAAACTTGACCGCCTTCCAGATGGCGCTGAGCATCGTGCTTCCACATCAGTATAGTGTATTTCTAATTTCTAACAATTTCACGAAAAATTTTACGGATATAATTTTTAAAGAGCATCTAAAAAATAGTTCCTGGGAAGGTTCTTTTCAAAAAGATTTTTTTTTTTTTTTAATATATAAAAATTAATATTATTTAGATCAATTTTCTCATTTATTGGCTACGTTTCATCTATAAAAATCTATAGATAGAAAAAATTTTCACTTAAAAAAAAAAATTGTCCGGATTGATTTTGAATTTTTTTTTTTTTTTTTTTTAATGCAAGCCGCAAAATGTTTAATTTAAAATGTGAGAGACCGAAACTCAGAAAATAATAATGAACACTGTATTATAAAAGATTATAATTATATATCATATATAATAAATATTATAAAAGATTGCATAGTAGGCCTACTTTACTTCATTGGTAAGAATTTCACTTTTAGTTATTCTTTGTTTAGTTTTTCTTTGGTTATTATAATAAAAAAAAATTTGTTTTAATCAATTGTGTAAAATCGTCCATAGGAATTAATAAATATTTTTGAGAAATATCAGTTTAATCCTAAAGAATATAAATTTATTTACAGTTCAGCATAGATTATTTTTATTAGAATTAGAATATCAATTCGATTCAAACTCTTCTACTTTCGTTTATTATTCATCTCATAAAGGTTTTATTATTATTATTTTTTTTTTATTTACCTTACAGTTTGATAAAAGAAAAGAAAATAAACAAAATTTAATAGAGATAAATTTAAGAACTTATTTTGTTATCTTTAACAAATAGCAAGGGACGCCGAGAGCTTTCTAGGGATGTATATTAAGTTGCGAGTGTCGAAAAACCGTTTAACTCCGAATGAGAAGCTGGTTACTCGAGGTGGCAAGAGATGGCGTTAGTTCTCCCCATTATATATAAATATAAAAAAAATATATTTTAATTAATCGAAATAAAAAAAAAAATCTTTCTATTATGTAATATGCTCACGAATTTAAATCATTTAAAAAAAACGCATAAAAAATACTTTAAAATGTGTCAGCACTAAAGCACCTCCTGAAGCTCCTTAAAGACGATTTCAGACCACATATATGCGCTTATTTGGTCATCATGGAATGAAATAATTAATCCCAATTACCCCCCCCCCCTCCCCATTTGTATAAATAATTATAATTTTATAAAAAAAATTTGACTATTTTTAATAGAATAAAAAAAGAAATATGGTTTCAAGAATATTGTAAGTAATTGTTTATATATATATATATAAGTATATATTTTTTTTTATAAATAGATATAAAATTTTGTTAAAATATATGGTCTGAATCTTCACATGATATATTATCCTTCGGACAGCTGTCTGTTATTTTAGCTAGAGATGATATAAGTATAAACAAGAGAAAAATTACTTGGCTATATATATTAACCTATGCAAACAAATTCAAAAGAAATCCAGCTCTTGTGAATTTTTTTTTTTTAACAGGTTATAAAACTTTCAAGCTGTTTAAATATTTAATATAAATAAACCAATTTTTTTTTTTTTTTTAATTATACATTATATTAAAATAGATAAATAAATTTATAAACTTTCTTTATCATTAATGAAAATTAATGAAAATGAAAGGGTATGTCTAAAAAATTATTTCGATTTTTTTTTCCTTAGTTTTTATTCTATTTAATTTGTAATTGGCTACTTTCAGTAATATTTTCTATAAAATAAATAAATTATTAACGTAAAGAAAAAATAATTTAGAATTCTTTTTCTTTTGTAACTTTCATTTTTCGATAGCACTAGATCTGATGTACGCATGCGCGGTCTATAGAAATTTAATGAAAAAACAAGCGAATTAGTTGAGTTTATCAAACGCGCATGCGCAGTTTAAATATTAACTCAACTAAGCATGTTATACGATATTTCTATCAAATGTCATTAGTATCTTCATCTAAAATTACAAATAAATTTCGCAATCTAGGGGCTCTGTCAGCTAATAATTTTATCAATATTATTTCTTTACACAACAGTTTAGTGCCCCCCCTTCCCCCCGAAATGTTCAAAATGTCCCCACGGGCTCCGCCTAATGGGTAATCAGGCACTGAATGGAAGGTAGGTGCCTCTCAAGAAAAAGAGCAGCCAGAGGAAAAAATAAAATTTGTTTATTAAAGCTTTTGTGTTTTGTATTTTTATTATTATAAGAGTTTTTAATTATAGAGAACATTTTGTTATTATTTATTTATTAAAAATATAAATACCGTACAACATTTCGACTGTTATTCTGCAGTCGTTTTCCAAGTACTGCGCACTTGCTCCGACTCAAGTGAACTAACCTGTAAGAGAGTTACGTGAAACTCATATACAACGAAGTCAGCGCCATATACAGTCATTCATATGAATTTAGACACAATTAACTTCATAGGAATGACTGTAGATGGCGCTGACGTCGTTGTATATAAAATGGACGTAACAGTCTCTTAGAGGTTAGATCATTTATGTCGGAGCAAGTGCACAGTGCTGCAGTACTTAAGTACTGCAGGATAAGTCAAAACGTTGTGGAGAATTTATATTTTTAATAAATAATTAATACAAAATTAAAAGCTCACAGAAAAAATAAAATTTTATATATTTTGTAGCCGATGTTTCCAACGCTTGTCGCGCTCATCCTCTCGGCAAACAAATTTGTTAATTTACCGATGTTAGATATTTATCTCATGTTCATACATGTTTATATTAATTTGTCAAATCCGATCGAAATCGCATTGCAAGTAGGCTATTTCGGTCGAATTTGAATATTTTGTTTTTATTATTGAACCTTTGACAAATTAATATAAACGCGAATGATAATGAGAGTACCTAACATCTGTAACTAATTAATAAATTTATTTGCCCTGAAGAGACGCGTGACAAGCGCCCGAAATAATAATATTTTTAAAAACTTTATTTTTTCACCTGTTTTTTTTTTTAGGAAAGACTCCCATCCAAGATAGCTTCTAATTACAAATAAATTGTCAAGAGTTAAAGAAAGCTTATAATTTAATATAATTTTTATAAATGTTTATTGGTATTCTCAATTCTATTTTTATTAAAATTATTCCTCAAAATTTACTATACTGCCAAAGGGTTCTAATGAGTTTGCTTATTACTCTTTATATGAAAAGCAAATAAACGCTAGAACTAAATCAACAGAGGTGATATATCTAATTTTTTTAAATTTATTTCGAACCTAAATTTGATGATTAGTATACTCTCTTAAAAAAAAAACATCAAAGAGGTAAGTAAAGGGTTTATTCTATAAAATTTATCCAAAACAAAATTAACTAAAAAAAGTAGTGTGTAAACGTATTTAATTCATTTGTATGATAAGAGGGGAAGAATATTAAATGATTCTAAAAATAATATTTTGTACCATCTATGTTAAAAAACTTATTGTAACATCATGCTTTTTATGTAAACACTTGCTTTGATGATTGTGTCTAACTTCATGGGAATGAGTGTAGATGGCGAGGAAATTTGTATCCAACTTCATAGGAATGATTCTAGATGGCGCTGACGTCGTTTTATATAAAATGCAAGTAACGATCGTAACGGTTAGTTCACTTGAATCGGAACAAGTGCACAGTATTTGAAAACGACTGCAAAATAAGCAATCGAAACTTTGTATAGTATTTATATTTTTATTTTTAATAAATAATTAATACAAAAGATGATGTATAATTAAAAATTCCCACAATAATAATTAGATGATTCTAATTTATTGTAATATCTCAAACTCAACCGATTCCTGATCGAAGCCATCTAGCGGCACCCCGTAAAGTTGCAAACATTCCCCTATCTCTGCGTTGATTTAGATAATGAACTAATCCTTATGGCTAGTTCCACTCGGTTTCTTTTAAATAAACTAAATAATAAAAATTATCTTGTTTTTTTTTTTAATAATTATGATATAATTGTTTTTGTTTTTATTTAATCGTTTTCAACATCTGAGGTCATTGAGCAGTGGCGTCAATTCAAATTTTTCTTGGGGGAGGGAGGAAACATTTCTTTTTTTCTTAAAATTTACTTACAAATAGATACTCAAATTTGGCCAAAAGATATTTAAATTAATTAATTGTTTAATTTTGTACAGTTTATATACTCGTAGATATATTTTGAAATATTTTATTTAGAATAATATAAAATTTTATAAAAATCAGAGCTCTTAGGGGTAAATGCCCCTGCCCCAAATGACGCCACTGCCATTAAGACCTCGTCTCTATTTATTTCAATTCAATTTTAATACATTTTTTACCCTGGGACGGGATGCGAACACACGAACTATACCCTTTACCTCCGAGCCAAGGATCAAGGCCAATATCTGTATTCAAATTTGAGATAAAATCATTTTAATTTTTTTAATTGTTTAAATGATGATTAGAGAGTGTTTTTAACAAACTAAAAGAGAAGTTATCAAATTCGACAAATCCCTCTTCGTCTCATCCTTTCTACTTCAATTTCAGACCGATTTAAGGGACGTTAGAGAGAAAGGTACGAGTTTGGAGGCAATCTAATTTCGATTGAGGAATTCATATATTTAAGGGAGTGAGAAAGCAATTTCATTAGTTGACTTCAATTATTAGATTTTAAGATGGTAGAAAGGGGGAGGTAGGAAATCCGCATCTCCTTATTCAGAGTTTATCCTCGAGCTTGACTTCCAAAGATGCGACATTTAATAAATAAATAATTAAATAAAAAAAAAAAAAAAGGAAAAAAGAGGAGGAGTTTGGACAGGTAGCGGGGTCGTGAAAAAGGGCAATACCCTTCTAGCAACTCTAGAACGCATTTAAATTAATCAAATTAAAAATATTTTTATTCCCTTTATAGGGAAATTGCTACAATATTAAAGGGATATTTTTATTTGCTTTATTTATTTTGGCAGACAATATATTTGTTAATACATGCGGAAGGAATGATTCTATAAATATAATATGAACTGGGGCAGTATCATCTTTCTAATTGTCAACAAATGTATTTTTATAAAAATGAAGAGAGAATATTGTAGATAAGAAAGTCAATTTGTGAATTCCGAAAATCGTCTAAAAGATTAAAAGACCCTTTTTAACAACTTCTTTTGAAAACTCTCTGTCCGTTTCAAAATATATTTGGAACTAGAGTCATTAAATTTTTGTTATTTGGTAGAGCATCAAAGGAGTGCATGAATATAAAATTTCGTTCAATTTATTTTTAAAGACCGTCGGAAAAAAATAAATAATTTTGCATATTATCGGTTTATTTGTAAAATATTTCGATTCCAGTGAAATGGAATCATCCTCAGAGAAGCAACAGATTTTAATTTATCTTATCTTATTTGGACCCTGTTATGCAATGGTGTGTCAAAGACCAAAAAATTCAAAATTGATTTAAGCACGGAATATTGTTTCAAATGCTTTAATTAATAGTATTTTTTATGAAATATGTCCTAAAAAAATTTATATTTAATGGTACTTGCACAATTGACAAGAAAAATTATATATAATCCAATGAAAACAAAAAACTTTAATGTTGATTTTCTCAAAACTCGATGTTTGATCTTTGACACACCATTGCATAACAGGGTCCATATCCCCATGAAATATATAGAGAAAGTATTGCGATCATGTCAAAAATTCGATGTCGAGATTTTGATGGATATACATGTTTTGAGGTCCCCTGAGCCCAAAAAAAGGTGTTTGTCTGTGTCTGTGGGGACATTTTTAACCATGAAGGAAATGAGCTACAAGGTTGAAATTTTATATTTAAGTTAGGTATCCCCCGAACTCATGTAATTAAGATTTTAAACAAAATCGGCCAAAAAGTACTAGTACTTTACTGATGTACTTTTTTAGTTGTTTTCGATTTTCTCAAAATTCACTCCAACCATTTTTTTTTTTTAATTCATAAACCAACTATTTTTTAGATCCTCTTTAAAATGTATATTCTCATTTAGCCGATGAAATCTTTTGAAGACCATTTTACTCTTGTACATCATAGGAAAGATAGATAGAAGAACGGTTACCATGGTAACAGAATTTAAATCTTTTTTTTTTTAATTATTAAATTCATATAAATCAATTATTATTTAGATGCCCTTTTAAAATATATCAGTAATATTTTGTGTAAATTGTTTGAAGTACACTTTTCTGATGTAATTCAGTTTTTTTCAAATTTGACATGATCGCAATACTTTCTATATAGGCCTATTTCATATATAGGGTAAGAGAAAGTAAAAAGTGAATTATGGAACTAAAAGTACAGGAGGCAGCAAAAAAAACTTCTCATAGAATAATAAAGTAGAAACAGTTTTTAAGTTAAAATTACAGTATATTAAATATGAATTATCTATCTCTCTCTCTCCAAATCCTGCATTATTATTAGAGATTACATTATAAATTGCCGAGTATAGCTTAATACCTCTAATAATTAAACATGGTAATTAATAATACAGGTATATTTGAACATATAATCAAACAAGATGAGGAGAAAAATATGTCGGCCCTGGAATCGAACCCGGGAACCCCTGCTGTTTTAGTCCATTAAGCTATCTGCGTATAAATCTCTCGCATTGTAGATTAATGGACTAAGCTGTGAGTTGGCAGATACGTTTATTTATTTTTAAATCTAATTGTTCTATGTTGGAAATAAATATCAGATAGTACAAAAGAAAATCTTTTGCTAACAAAGCATTAGCATGAGATTTAAAGAAAAAAGAAGAAATAAGGAGTGAAATGAATTTGTTAGACAACAAATAAATATATAATCATAGTATATGATGATGTTATAAACTATTATTCGAATGAATGAATAAATAAAACTGGAAGATAATATTTTAAAATCAGTTTAGATAGAATTATAAAGAAAAAAATCCCCCGATATATTAGAATTCAAGATATAAAATTAATAAACAGGTTACCATGGCAACCATTTTTCCTATCTTTCCTATGAAGTGTAAGAGTAAAGTGTGTTTCAAACAATTTTGAGAGCAAAATGAGAATATACATTTTAAGGTGCGCTTCACAAGGGTGCTAATTTTGGGAGTTTCCAGCGACCACAATTTTGAAGCTATTGAATCTATCAAATTTTTTTAAATTTTAAAGCTATTTAGAATATCTACAACGTATAGAAGCCCTTTTTTTGATTTTCGAAAAAATAAAATTTTTTTTTTATGATTAATCGCATTAAATAAAAGATATTTTTAAAAAATTCGCTCTATATCTTATAGATAATTATATTAGTAATCATTGTGTTAAAAAAATGATTAATTTTTAACCATTATTTTAATTAGCTGGAATCTTGCAAATGAAATGGAATAAAATCCCTTGTATCCCTATGGGAAAAACTAACGCCATCTCTTGCCGCCTAGAGTAACTCGGTACTGAATGGTCTATTAACGGTTTTTCGAGACAGGCACCTTAAAGAACATCTAAAAAATAATTGATTTTGGAATTTTAATCAAAATCGTAAGAGCTAATTTTGAGAAAATCGAAAAAAAACTGAAAAAGTACATCAGTAAAGTACTAGTACATTTTGCCGATTTTGTTCAAAAGATTATTTTCACGCCTCAGAGGGGTGCCTAAATTAAATATAAATTCAAACCTCGTAGCTCAATTCCTTCATATTTATAATGAACACAGACACACACACAGCAGACAGACCATATCGCGAAAACCACTCAAAGCAGACCTCAAAACGTGTATATCCATCAAAATCTTGACATCAAATTTTTGTCATGAATCCAATACTTTCTCTCTATATATATTAACATATAAAGAGGTAAGAGAAAGTAAAATACTATAAGAAGTGATAATTTCAAGGTTGAGAATTGGAAACACTTTTCTAATCCACAGACAACTTCGACCCTGGTCCTCTGATTGTAAAAAAAACTCATATCAAAGACATATATTTATCTATCAAATTAGGAGACGTAAGAGATAAATACAATTCTTAAAGTTTACTCTTATGTTCATTTGCAAATGGAACGCGAGTTTGTTGAAAAACAAGTTGATTTTTTAATTTTTTATTATTGAAAATTTATTGATAGATGAGTTGTGTACTAATATCCCGGTTTTCAAGTCGGAAAAAATATAAGGGGGGATGTTAGTACAGTTGGCGCCACAAGTGCCTGTTGTGCTCGAGAGAGGAGCCTTGAGTTGAACTGAGGGGGGAAAAGTAAGACAACATATCCGACGGCTAAGCAGATTGGGTTGCCTAAGCTTAAGGGTACATCAACTGGTCTTTTATCATTTAGTTTTTAATAATAAAATAAGAATCAATTTGTTTTTCTACAATCCTGCCTTCCATCAGCAAATAAACATAAGAGTAAACTATCTTTACTTTCTCTTACCCTTTATATGAAATATATATAGAGAGAATGTATTTAGATCTTGTCAAAAATCCGATGTCGAGATTTTGATGGATATACATGTTTTGAGGTCCCCTGAGTCCAAAAAAGTGGGTTCCGCAAATTGCTCTGTCTGTCTGTGTGTAATGATTTTTAGCATGAAGGAATTGAGCTACCGGATTGAAATTTTATATTTAAGTTAGGTACCCTTACCGGACACTCAAAATAAGCTTTTGAACAAAATCGGCCAAAAAGTACTAGTACTTTACTGATGTACTTTTTTGGTTTTTTTCGATTTTCCCAAAATTCCCTAGACCAAATATTTTTTGAAGTCCAAAATCAATTATTTTTTAGATGCTCTTTAAAATGTATATTCTCATTTTGCCCTAAATGTGTTTTGAAGTACACTCTACTGATGTAGTACTTCAGATTTTTCAAATTCATTTTCCGGCTCTTCGTTCCATAGAGCCAATGTTAAATCCCTATGGGAATTTGCATGATAATTTCGATTTATAAGGAGGGGGTCCCCTTTGGAACTTTTTTCACATTTAAAAAAATTATTTCCAATTGTAATGAAATTTTATATTTATTTATGATTTTCTATTGTGTATAAAATATGCAAATATGAGATTAAAATTTTGAAAAATAACCATCGTTATTTCAAGCAGTCAACATTTAAAATGCACAGAGCCTATGGAAATTTTGAATCAATTTTTTACTCATTCCTTGAAAGAAATAGAACAATCTTATCGGTGAAGTGGACTAGAATAATAAATAAATAAACACCCCAAAATATAGAAGTGCAAAATTCACATTCACGATAAGAAAAAGGTTCGAATATTTTCAAATAATTTTAAATATTTGGAATTTTTGATCAATCGGTATAAATGTGTTGAGTGTAGAGTTGGACCAGCCGTTTAAATACAAAAATTAATGACTGTTTAATTTATATTTTATATAATTATTAAATTAAAAAATTTGGTACTCTTTGGCCGATTTTGTTCAAAAGCTTTGTGTTACGTCTCTGGGGGGTACCTTAAATATAAAATTTCAACCTCCTAGCTCTTTTCATTCTTGAGATATTTTGACACATACACACTCAGACAGACAGAACATGTTGCAAAAACCACTTTTTGGACTCAGGGGACCTCAAATCCATCAAAATCTCGACAAATCTCGAATTTTTGACATGAATACTTTCTCACTATATATATACATTTATAGCTAAGAGAAAGTAAAAAATTTTAAATTCATAAAAATATCAAAACTTTCGCATAAGTAAATAAAATTCTATAAAATCTCTATATGAATCCATTACATACAGGCTATATTGATACAGAATAGGTCTTCGATATTTAAAAATCAAAAATTTTATAACACGAATAAAATCTACCGATCCTCAAGGGAATAAAAAAAGATTTTTCCTTGGCTGCTTATATACATTGTCTGACGAAGGACAGGAATCTCGAAAGACGGAAATAAAAATAAACAATACAATAAATTTGTTGTTCTCTTGGATTCTAATCTTGTATCTCGGTTCTTCTAAAAATCTCCTGCACGTATGATCGGGGTGGATATCAAAGGTTGAATTATTAAAAAAAAAAATCGCTATTTGAAATATAAAATAAGGATTGATGGGGCGACAATAAATTTGAATGGAAAAATTAATTAAAGTGTTGAATTCCAGACTAAATTTATTATTCAGGTTATGAAAAAAAAGAGCAAGCAATTTTCAAAATATAATTTATACTTGTATAATAATCATAAATTGTTTGTAGAAAATAGAGTGAAGAGTAAAGGATTAAAGTCAGTATTTAAGGTGCGCGTCTCGGGGTGCTAATTTTGAGAAATTCCAGCCGCCACAATTTTGAAGCTATCGACCTCAAATTTTTTTTAAATTAAAGCTTTTTAAAATATCTACAACTTATAGAAGCCCTTTTTTTGATTTTCGAAAAAATAAATTTTTTTTTTTAGATTAATTGCATTCAATAAAAGATATTTTTTTTAAATTCGCTCTATATCTTATAGATAATTAAATTAGTAATCATTGTGTTAAAAAATAATTAATTTTTTACCCTTAATTAATTAGCTGGAATCTTTCAAATGAAATGGAATAAAACGCTTGTTTCCCTATGGGGAGAAATAACGCCATCTCTTGCCGCCTAGAGTAACCAGCTTCTCATTCGGCGTTTAACAGTTTTTCAAAACGCGCTATATTTCATAGAAAAATCGTAACATGCTAGATTAAAATTTTTCTTGAATAAATAAGAAAATTAAATCGTCTATACAAGAATCAAAAAAATGCGTTTTTTTTTTTTTTAATTAATTGACGGCTGACAAAGCACATATTAAAAGTTATAAAATCATCACTTTTTTTTTAAGATTACTGAAAAGTAATAGTTTTCAAATTTGGTATTTTAATCGACTATTTATGTATTTTAAAAAAAGCCTTATAAGTTAGAATTTTTCTTAGAAGTATTTTTAAATACAGATTGTTTACAAAACAAAAAAAAAAGATCTAATGAAAATAATAATAATAAGACAAATTGCATGATATTTTGGAATTTTAAAATGATATATGTCTTATATCAATAAAGATTAATGAGTGAAAAAATAAAATTTCCAGAAAAAGATACATCTTATCTGAAGGACATTTGCTATTTTCATATAATTATTATTTATCTACTTTTATCGCGTAAAATATTAAAATAAACAAAAATTAGAGCAGGGTGCGTGGGGAAAGTCTTTAAATAACTTAGAGGTCCAGTTGCTTCACTTATAGTCAATAATATTAAATATAAAAGTCAAATTATAAACTAATTGAAGAGACTTTTTTTTGCAAATGTCGTGTTTTGTACTCGTTATGCGAAACGTCGCTCGTTAAGCGAGTTATTCTTTTAGAATTCGTTAGGCAAATTACTCGTTATGAGAGGTGCTCGTTAAGCGAGGTTCTACTGTATTTTAAATGCTAGTTCAATTTTTAATTGAAAAGAAATTCTAAATATTAATAAAATGGTCTAAAAAAATTTCTTTAAGAATTTATAGAGTAGAAAAAAATTTTCTCAAATTTCGAAAAAAAAGAAAAATTTCAAAATATCAAGAAACTACGCTCTTATTTAATCATATGATTAGGTTAACTAGATATAGTGATTTGAATGAGTTTTTTTATTTATTGATATTTTTGTACAAGAGATTAAATGTTGGTATTTATTTTTTTTATTTTTAGTAATCACGAAATGTTTTAGCTACGCCTTTGTTAACGGAGGCGTAATAATCGAAGACTTGAGTCTCCAACGCCATTAATATTATTATTTTTATATAAAAACATTCGAGTTTGATAGGCTATAAATTTTAATATTATAATCAAACCAGTCTGGTATTAACGCTCCCCTTCCCCCTACCTAAATGTCTAAGAAAATCGCAAAAAAAAAAAATAAATAAATAAATTGGAATATAAAAAATATTAAATTATCTCTGTATATTTCATCCACCAAATGCTGATTTATTTATTAATTTTAAATATTCATTATTATATTTTTTAAAATTGTTTTAGAAGATATAATTTAAATTTGTCTGTCGTTAAATAGTGAATTATAAAAAAAAAAAAAAATATTCAATTTGAAAAATTTTATTGAATAAAGAATTCGGATAAAAAAATTCTTTGAAAAATTTAATTAATCGTGAAAATTCGTCAAAATCAATCATTCGAATTAATTCACGATTAAATTGTAAACAAACAAAAAAAAAAAAAATTAGCTGTCGTAATTTACTTACCAAGTAAGTTTACAGCCCAACGAATTTCGCTCCAAAAAAAAAATAATTTAAAAAAAAATATAAATAAAAAAAAAAAAAATTGGTAGGTGATAATAAAAAAAAAAAAAAAATCAGGAGATAAACCAAAAAAACATACACGAATGAGAATGGAAATTAGGTGAGGAGAGTGTTATAAGAATTTTAATGTTGTTGATCGGAGCGCTCGCCAGCGACTGAATGGTTAGACGCGAGGCGACGCGTCTCTCGAGGCGCGAGGCGGGAGGGCGGAGGGGAATCACCCGCCCCTCCACTTGTTCAATCATCCCCACCATGAACGCAGACAACCACCTCCCCCTCGCACGGGTTCGCCCCTCTTTAACAAGACCCTCTAGAAGGCAATTCCTCAATTAATGCTATACTACCAAGGTCATATAGTTGAGTGCGGGGGGGATAAGCCTAGTTACAAAGCCAAATAGGGGTGAACTCTTCCCCTGGCAAAAGTCAACAATTCATTTATATAATATCAAGTGTAAAATTAACTGGTAAAGGTATTTATTAACAGGGGCGTTAAGTTTATTCTATAGCCATTAAGATTTCAAAAATTCGATCTCTAAGAGATATGAATAATTTAAAATCTGGTGTGATCGCACAGTGCACAACCTAAGATACTCATATATATTAGAATTCAAGATGTAAAATTAATGAACATAGAAAAATATTTATATTTTGGTGTCATGGCAACCAATCTATTCTTTCTTATTAAGGTGCGCGTCTCGAAAAATCGTTAAACGCCGAATGAGAAGCTGGTTACTCTAGGCGGCAAGAGATTGCGTTAGTTCTTCCCATAGGGAAACAAGCGTTTTATTCCATTTCATTTGAAAGTTTCCAACTAATTAATTACAAAGAAAAAATTAATTATTGGTCTAAAATATAATTCCCAAATTCAATAATTTTGCTAGGGCTAATTCTTCCTAATAATTAACTAACGCCATCTTTTGCCACCTAGAGTAACTCCGTACTGAATCGTCTTCTAACGGTTTTTTGAGACGCTCATCTTAAATAGGCTAACAGAGAAAATCGCAAATCAAGATTTTTTCAGCATCCCTTAGACCAAATAATTTAAAACTCAACAATAACTTTGTTTCTAATCTTAAAACAAATTTCATAATGATCCTTGAGTGAAGCAAGATTTATTTAAGAAAAAAAAATTTGATAAAAGGTGGTCATGGACATAAAAAATTATTAAAATATAAGTATAAGCAGTGGTTCCCAACCGGTGTGCCCCGGCACCCAAGGGTGCAGCGAGAATGCCTCAGGGGTGCCGCGAGATATTCAGGTAAAAAATAAAATAAAGAGGCAGATAAAATAAAGTTTTATTCGAAAAATAGGTGAAATGATTTTTAACGTCAAAATTTTTGTATAGACGGCAAAAATTTAGGTTCCCTAAAAAAAAGGTGAAATGTTTTCCATGCAAGGGGAGAAAAAAATTTTGCGCAGAGAAAAAAATTTTTGCGGAAGGCGAAAAAAATTTCGTGGAGGGAAAAAATTTCCCGGAGGGCGGCGGCAAAAAGGAAGGGTGCCCCTAGTGTGTAATGTTATTCTTAAAGCACCTTTGGGGTGCCGTGGACTTCAAAAGGTTGGGAAACACTGTTATAGAGAGGTCTGGAAAGAAAAGTATAAATGAAATTTCGTGGCAGGAAAATTATAAAATTTTGTTAAAAGTAAATGAATAATTTGGAGGGAAAGTGGTGTAGGTTTTCCGTGAAACATATTTATAAGTAAAAATTATTTAGGATATGTGTTAGTGAAACCTCACATATCCCAAATAATTTTTACTTGTAAATGAATAAATTTCGTATTTTATCAGTGAAGATAGGTCTTCTTTGTATGATAATAGATCAAATAAACGGAACTCGTATAAATCTCACTGCATTTGATTTAAGCCCATTAATATCATTTGGAGTAGTTATGATTAATTTCGCTTTAAAGCAAAGTGATTAAGTTCACTAAATAGAATTATGTTACTACAAGTTCTTAATTAGTCATCTATATATAAGCTTTGTAAAATACAATATTGTCAAATTTGTCGAAATTTATTTATCATTTTTTTTTTTTATTTAAATGATGGAAGAGACATGAAAATTAGAATAAAAGGATATAAAATATTTGATAATTATAAATAAATATACTAATACAAGTCAAAGAATATAACAAAATGCATGAAAAAATAGAAAAATCTGTTTCGCCCCTGTAAAATGCAACCAAAAATATCCCTAGCTTTACTGGTTGCCTTCATCATTTTTTGAAGGCGTCTATTCAAAAGCATCCCTTGTTCAAATTCTTTCTTAATAATTAAATAATCAAAATAAAAGCAAGGCGACAGGGAATCACTGTAAGGTTGCATCATCCCCTCTCTAAAAAATTAAAAATATGGTGTGATTGGCGCACAGCGGCTATGTTTCTTTAGCTTCGGTAATTGAAAGTTATGTCTGTCCCTGTTTTAATATATTAGAGGGGGATGATGTAAATGCATTCCCTGGCCTGCTTTTATTTTAATAATTTAATTATTAAAAAAGAATTTGAACAAGAGATGCATTTGAATAAAGCGCCCTCAAAACATGATGTAGGCAACCAGTAAAGCTAGGGATATTTTTGGTTGCATTTGTTCATATATGTAATTTCCGGCAATACATTAGAATTCAAGATGTGAAATTTAAAAACAGAAAAATATTTATATTTTGTTACCATGGCAACCATTTCTTTCGATGGAGAATGAATTTCGTTAGAGCCATCATTTGACTTGAAAAATATCATTTATATAAAATTACATAAAATTTCTAAAGAATATCCCAAGTTCTTATTATAATTAGCCATATATTTTTTTTATTTTGTTTAATTTTTTTTATTTGTTGTGGTGATTAAAAAGCCCCCCCCCCCCCCCCCCTTGGTAAACCCTAAGTACTAGCACAGGGGGGAGTAGGGGGGTTAAAGAGAGTAAATTCCCTCCCCCCCTCCCGAGATTTGAGATAAATATTTTTTTTTGGTAATTAAATAAATAAAGATGGTTTCTTTGTATGTGAACAAAATATATCAAGAATGAAAAGACTTAGAAGGTTGAAATTTTTTATTTAAGTTAGGTACCCCCCAGGGACGTGCTTTTGAACAAAATCGGCCGAAGAGTACTAGTATCGTACTTTACTGATGTACTTTTTCAGTTTTTTTCGATTTTCTCAAAATTCGCTCTAACGATTTTGATTAAAATTCAAAAATCAATTATTTTTTAGATGCTCTTTCAAATGTATATTCTCGTTTTGCCCTCAAAATTGTTTGAAGCACACTTTACTCTTGTGCTTCATAGGAAAGATAGGAGAAATGGATACCATGGTAACAGAATATAAATATTTCCCATGTTTATTAATTTTACATCTCAAATATATCTGCGGAAACTAAATATATCTCGAGACAAAAAAAATCTGGTGTGACCAGCAAGTTGTGTGATGTCACACCAGATTTTTTACTGTATTAATAGAGCTTACTAAAAGTGTTGTTCATTCGGAAATTGAATTATTTAATATTTTTTGTATGAATTGTCAGAGTAAATGGGCAATTAGTAATTTTTACTTTATCAGGGTGGGTTTTTAAAAGTGTCGTCCTCGGGGCGAATTAAATAAAAGCATTTAAAACTTATTTGTAGCCTGTTATGCAACCGAGCTCCAATCTTAGACTATAATCGAAACTTTATTGAATTAATAACACTAATAATAATAGCAGTCTTGGGTTTCCAAAGGTAAAGGAGCTCCCATTTGCAAGTTGGCCCTTCTAATGGGGATCGAGTGTCCAAGCAGCCCCCCGAGCTCAAAACCTAATATAAATGGATCGAATACCGGTAAATGGGGGTGGGGGGTATTCAAGCATGTTGAAATATATTAATCACACAAGCGACAGTCACTCTGATTACTTTAAAAAAATCAATTTGGTATTTAAATTAAAATTTAATTTAAGATCGGACACTTTAATCACACATTAATTTGCTGAAAAATATTAACGGGAAGTTTCTTTCATCAAAGGAAGAGTAGTTCTATAAGACACAAATTTTGTGTCATAAAATCTAAATGAAATAATAGAGGTTATCGCAAAATTAAATGTTGTTTCCTGTCCAAATGGCTCTCGTTCAAATAGGACTTGAGAAGTCTGTTAATTTTACGGAAACGAACCAACTTGCCTGTCGGGTAAATAAAATAAGGAGGAAGTCAATTCTTGCTTCATGATCAAGACATCGTGATTAAATTTATTTTAAAAAATCGGAGCGAATTTTGAGAAAATCGCAAAAAAATTGAAAAAGTACATCACTAAAGTGTACTTCAAACGATTTCCACGAAAAATTTCACTGATATCCTTTTTAAAGAGCATCTAAAGTATAATTGATTTTTGAATTTTAATCAAAATCATTGGAGCGAATTTTGAGAAAATCGCAAAAAACTGAAAAAGTACATCAGTAAAGTACTAGTACTTTTTGGCCGATTTTGTTTAAAAGCTTATTTTAACGCCTCAGGGAGGGTGCCAAACTTAAATACAAAATTTCAACCTCGTAGCTCTTATTTATTTTCTATGAAGTACAAGAGTAAAGTGTACTTCAAAAGGGCAAAATGAGAATACACATTTTAAAAAACATGTTAAAAATAATTTGATTTATGAATTTTAAACAAAATTGTTAGAGCGTATTTTGAGAAAATCAAAAAAAAAAAAAAAAACTGAAAAAGTACATCAGTAAAGTACTAGTACTTTTTGGCCGATTTTGTTCAAAAGCTTATTTTCACTCCTTGGAGGGATTCTTAAATTAAATATAAAATTTCAACCTCATACCTCTCTTAGTTCCTGAGATATTTTGTTCACTGACAGACCATGTCGCGAAAAACACTTTTTTGGATTCATGGGACCTTAAAACGTGAAGATCCATCAAAATTTTTGACATGAATCCAATACTTTCTCTCATATATATTTCATATAAAGGGTAAGAGAAAGTAAAATCCAAGGCCATCCAAAAAATTCATGTTTTATTTAATATAACTTATATATTACTGAGATGACGAGTGCTACAAAACTCAATAATTGAGTTATATAGTAGAATACCGATAATTCGAATGGTCACAGAGCGGATAGTTTGGTATCGGGATTATCAACTATAGGTAGTACAAAATTTTTGGGGACCGGCAAATTTATACGAATTAGCCGGAAATACGGATAATCGGGATACAGATTATCGAGATTCCACTGTATTTTTAGGGGATAAATAGAAGGTAAATCTATGAAGGTATATCCGGTATTTTATTTGTAAAATAAATTTGTGTATGGGGGAGATGGATATTTAAAAATGAGTTCAGGCCCCACCTCCTAAAAAAAAATTCTATATACGCCACTGAGATGTTTTTTTAAATACATAGGGTAAGAGAAAGTAAATAATAAAAAAATATATAAATCTTTTTTATTTTCAGAGCATTTTAAATTTAAAAAAAAAAAATTTAATATTGCGGGGCCCCTAAAAAGCGTGGGGCCCATAGGCGATCGCCTACTCTGCCTAATGGGTAATCCGGCACTGCCCCAGACCCAGAAATGCACTCATCTTTATTTTATTTTTTTAGTTTAAATATCGAATAGTAAAAAAAAAAATGTTTAATTCAACACCCTCAAGGAAAAGACAGACATTCAAACACAATATTAAATACATAAATGTATGAATAAATATTGAATAGAATGGGAAACCGGTACCAATGAATTCGTACACTTTTGCTTTCATTGATGAGAAAGTGTGCCGAGCCATTCAGGAAATAGACCAGAGCTGTCCCTGAACTTGAAAACATGATTTATGTAATAGTGTTCCCCTTTCGTTTTGTTTATTTACATTTCTTAAGAGGCTATAGAGACCAATCTAATCAATATATCGATGTGGAAATAAATATGTATGAATATATAAAACATTTTTAAATATATTTAAAAAAAAAAAACAATTTAATGTAATAACCTTACATCACATAACTTTCTATTACAAGCTTATAATCGAAAGTTGCCAGCTGTGCTGGCACACCAAATTTTTTTTATAAACTTTTCTTGCTTAAAAAATGAGGATATTTGAAAAAAAATTATTTAGATGTCCTTTTAAAAAGTATATCAGTTAATATTTTGTGAAAATTGTTTCAAGTACACTTTGATGACGTAATTCAGTTTTTTTTTTTATTTTTATTAATTTGATGAATATAATAAAAATAGAAAATAATTTTATTGTTTTATTATTATTTTTTGCTGTTTGTTATTTCTGAGAAAAATGGGTGTTTGAAATCAGGTTTTATTTTTAGACGATGGATGACAGAAAGTCAGCTTCTTTAAGTCCGAGTGGTAGGGTAGGGGGCGGCGCGGGCCCCCCGCCCCTAACCCCCCCCCCCCCCCCCCCCCACCCCCAAACAAAAATAATATAATATGTAAAATATATAAAATAATAAAATTTTACTTTTACTAAAATATTAATTTAAAATTTATTATTCCATAAATATATAAAAAAAAAAATAAATAAAAAAATGTACATTTATTTTTTAGTTTTTTGTTTCCTCTGCCGTGGGCGGGGCGCGGGGGGCGGGGGCCTCCACGCCCCCCCCCCCCCCCCCCCGCCCGGGGGGTGCCGAGGGGAGGGCGGGGGGGGGGCGCGCCCCAGGCCCCGAGGGCTAACACAAAAAACAAACAAAATTAAAATATCCCTTTCAATATATAAAGCAAATTCATTTTAAGAAAAGATGAATTATAAATTGTGAAGTATTAAAAATAGCAAAGACACCTGGATATAATCTCAGATTGAGAGACATCAAGCGGCGAGAGTTCGAACTAAATAAAAAGCTAGCTTGTATGATTTGATTCTCTTATGCACTTGACAATCAAGTTCCAAGAATACCTTGGTTCCAAGTAAAATGGATATTCTTAGAAATCGATTTTAATAACGAATTGTTAAAATGATATAAGACATATATGTAATAAAAAAATAAGAAATAGGATTTTTATCAAATACAAATTTAAATGGTAGAAAATTTTAGGATACAGATGTGAGGCTAATTAAACTAAATATTAAACGAAATAAGAAATAGGATTTTTTTCAAATGCTTTTAAATAAAGAAAAATGAAATACAACCATTTTTTAATAAAATTCTTTTTTGAATATATTGACCTTTAAAGTCTAAACATGATTAAATTTTGAGTTTAAGGTGTCTATTATATTCTAATCTACTAAAATCGTAAAGTCCTTAAACTCAAAATTTAATCATGTTTGAACTTTTGAGAGCCAAGATATACACAAAAAAGAGAATTTTATTAAAAAAAAATTGTTGAATTTGACTTGAAAAATGTTCAATTTGATTCGGACAGCATTGAATTTGACTTGGGCATTCTATAAATAATATTGTCTAATGTGATTTATTAATCTATTAAATTCATAGAAGACATCAGTATTATGTCAATTAGTAGAAATATAAAAAAAAAAATTGCTTTTATTTAATGTCACTGCCAGGCGGATTTCTACTCATTTAACATAAACACCTTCTTGAAAATATAATGTTTTTAAGAACAAACAAAATATTTCAATAAATGTTTTTTAGAAACATGCTGTTTAATTAGACTAGTCAAATTACAATTAAAATTATAAACCTGACGCCATTTTATGCCGCCAAGAAAATATCAAAAGCGGTAATCTACTTGAGGTTAAAAATTATTATTAAAAAGGTTTAAATATAAAAAAATTTGATTACTTTTAGATGTATGATGCAGGTGATTAGCTCAAGGTGTAGAGATGCAAACACTAAAAGCACAAATACACAAATTTACACTAATAATATGAAACCGAAATACGAGACACTTTTAATGATATAAGCGCGAGACGACAACTAAATTGAAATGCTAGATCCAAAGACTAGGTCGTCGACTGAACTAGTTCAATAAATTTGAACTATTCTTGATCGTTTATAGTACTGAATTTAAATTTGAAAAATTAATTTTGATATAAAATGTAATGATTTTAACATTAACTAATGTCTTTTTATAATTTTTAAAATAAAATTATATTTATGATCATTAATATATTTTAGCCTAATTATTTGCTGTGAAAAAAAGATTGGTAAATGTATATTAAATTTTTTTTTTTTTGTTTCTATATCTATATTTGTTTAAATGTGTTATCATTTTTACTTTACCTCTACTTCTCTACTTTAAACTCTTACCCTAAATATTAAATATATAGAAAGTATTGCGATCATGTCAAAAATTCGATGACGAGATTTTGATGGGTAAATTATTCATGGGCGTACCCAGGATCAAATCTAGGGAGGGCATGGTCAGATCATGGTCGTCCAGATTGTGACATAGCTATTTTTTATATAGAGGGGAAAAGCCTTCGAATTAAAGGCCTAAAAACCCTCGAGTCCTAACAAAAACATCATCCCCGTCGCCATCCACCAATTTTGTTTCGTTTCATCACTTTATAAACATTTAATTTTTTTTTTTTGCTTCTAGGGGGGCAGCTGCCCCCCGCTGGGTACGCCCATGATATTATTAATAATTATTTAATTATAAATTTATTTTCATTCTACAGTGAAGAACAATATTTAGTCCCACCCGTGCGTTTTCTACATGTGATTATTTCATTGTTTTTATAAAAGAAAATGGAAATCTTTCAGGGTAGCTACAGAGATATGATTTGAAATTTCCCTGATAAATTCCAGGTTTTCCAGAGAAATTTTTCTATTCCATGATTTAAAATTTTTATTGGTTTAATTAATATGCCTATAAAGTTTTAATTAAAGTCGTCTTTTTTGATATTTTTCTCAACAAATTGAGCCAAAAACTTTACTTGTATTTTTTAAGCATTAACAAATTTATTGAACCTTCTTTTTACTGTATGGTAATGAGTCCAAAAAATATCGATGATGAGAAGAGTAACTTTTTACTCAATCACAAGAAATAGTTAAATTGTTTGAAATTAATTTTATTTACCTTAAGTAAAGCCATTTTTTTGTGCAATAACAAAAAAATTCATGTTCTTTTAAACGAAAATTAATGCTTAATAACAATAACAAATTTCACAAGATTGGAAATGATTGTAAATTTTCACCAGTACTAAAATTATTATAGCAAAAAAAAAGGAAAAAATTCTTTACAAAAAATATTGAGTTGAAATTCTTGATGACCAGCTTCCTGATTAAAATAAATGTAAAAAATTAAAAAAAAAAAAAAAAACTAATTTGACATAGCTTTAGAAGGCGCGATAAAATTCCCTGATATTTGGATGATAATTCCCTGTCCCATTAAATTCCCTGATAATTCCAGGTATTTAAGGTTTTCCAGGTCAGTAGCCACCCTGTCTTTATTGGAAATTTTCTAGGTTTGAACCATGAAAGTGAGGGACAATTTAAGCCCACCCATGCGTTTTCTACATGTGATTATTTCATTGTTTTTAAAAAAATATTATATATTTTAATCGTATGGAGGAAGGCCGTCTAATTCATAAGAAGGTGAAGAAAATAGACTTTATTCGGCCCAAAATTATTTATTTCCAATGTCAACGTTTCGGGGACTATACGTCACCCATCCTCAGAACCTTAAAATACAACACAACAACAAAACTTTACACATTTAGACAAACTTAAAAAACAAGATATAAAAATAAGAGGGGAAAAGTACACTTACAAAGGTCGTAAAAAATCCTTTGTGCCTCCTGCACTCGTGAAATAAATATAACAATTATTTTGTTGTTTGAAATCAGGCTTCAGGCTTCAGCTCAGTTCAGCCTGAAATACAGGCATCATTTCAAACAACAAAATAATTGTATTTATTTCACGAGTGTTTGAAATGATGCCTGTATTTCAGGCTGAACTGAGCTGAAGCCTGTAGCCTGAAATACAGCCATCATTTCAAACAACAAAATAATTGTTGTATTTATTTCACGAGTGCAGGAGGCACAAAGGATTTTTTAGGATTTTTGTAAATGTACTTTTCCCCTCTTTCTTTTATATCTTGTTTTTATAAGTTTGTCTAAATGTGTAAAGTTTTGTTGTTGTGTTGTATTTTAAGGTTCTGAGGATGGGTGACGTATAGTCCCCGAAACGTTGACATTGGAAATAAATAATTTTGGGCCGAATAAAGTCTATTTTCTTCACCTTCCTATGAATTAGACGGCCTTCCTCCATACGATTAAAATATATATTTTTTTAAAAACAATGAAATAATCACATGTAGAAAAGGCATGAGTGGGCTCAGAGCCGCAGACAGACTTGACCGGCCCCGGGGCTACTTACTAATACGCCCCCCCCCAAAAAAAAAAAACTTAGTTTTTTTTTAGTATATAAAGGTTAGTATATTGTGGCCTTCATGCCAACAATTTTTTACACAGTTTTTGACACAACTTTTGAAATAGTTATACATAGCTTACAATATTTATTTAAATAAAGTTATTTAAAAATTTTTCATAAGTTCCTAAACAAAGAGTCACAATAATTTATCGAGACCAGATCCGAACAGAGGATTTCCGGGAGAATCTGGGGGTATGGAAAATATTTTGAAAATTAGCCACTGAAATCTGCGTTTTTAGCTATCCTGAGTGGTGAAAAAGATCAAACTTGATTTGAGCTTAAAGGGCCCGGGCCCCCTGAGGAAAAAAAATTTCAAGAAAATGATTTTATTAATTGAAATTTTAAGATTTGAGCATAAAAGGCCAGGGCCCCCTGAGGAAAAAAATTTCAAGAAAATAATAATTTTTTTAATTGAAATTTTAACTATGAAATTTAATTTTTATTAGAATTTTAAGGTAGGAGCGCAATGGCCGGGCCCCCTCGAGGGCCCCGGAGATATAGCTCCGCCTGCCCCCCTGTCTGCGGCCCTGAGTGGGCTTAAATTGTCCTTCACTGTACAGTGGAACCTCGCTTAACGATCATAATTCGTTCCAAAATCATAGCCGTAAAGCGAAACACTCGTTATGTGAAACAATAACATTCTCCCCATGATACAGACTTATATAAAATGCGCACAACCCGCGACTTCCCCCTGTCCTCGTGAAACGTCGTTCGTTAAGCAAGTAATTCTTTTACAATTTGTTTTGCTCGTTATGCGAATTACTCGTTATGAGAGATGCTCGCTAAGCCAGGTTCTACTGTATATTAATGAAAATAATTTTAAAATTTAGTCTAACTTTTATTGATATTTTCATGACAGTGAGAGAAATTTCAAGGCCAGGAGTCAAATCATCTGAACTGCATAATTAGAATTGAAAAAAAAAAAAAAAACTTTTTTGCATAACTATGAAAGCGGGTGGGGTGTGGGCGATTCCGAAGCCCTTGCAAGAAGATGGAAGATTCACAGCTCAGTTGGTCAAATTGGCAAATATGCGGCTAACTTTTATTTTTTGGGCTGATCTTTACAAATTTAAAGTTAAATATACGGATTCTTCTATGTCCTTCAATATTTCCATATTTTATCTAAAGGGGTAGAAATTATTTCTTGTCAATAATTGAAAAAAATTCTTCTTGCAAGGGCTTCGGAATCGCTCACACCCGACCCGCTTTATCCTATATATTTTTTTTTAGTTGAGGGATGCTTAAGGAAGGGTGAGGTGGGTCTGTCGCTGGAATATGTAGAAAATCAGTGAAAAAATTGAATCGATCATTTTTAACGATTTTTTGCATTTTAAGGGGCAAAATCTTCCCCCACATCCGCCCCTTGGATCCAAATGTTAATGTTTTTTAACTTTTCACTTCTCTAGACCTTCTAAAAATGTTAGTAAAATATTCCTTTTCATTCCTCCGAATTTGATTCATGGCCCTATAATTAACGAAAAGGGGTGGAAAAAATTAGGGGCTTCCCCTCAAAAACGGTACGTGGTGGGGGAAAACGGAGGTCATATTTGGATTCAGGAGGTCATTTTACTTAAGAATCTGAAGAAATTATCTCGGGGTCTGAAAAAAAGTTTCATTTTGTGCACAGTGTTATTATTTTACGTGAAATAAATATTTTTCTGCCTGGGAGCCGTGGCTCAGTGAGAAGACATTAGCCTCTCGCACCGGAGTCCCGGGTTCGCTTCCCGTCCCAAGCGAAAAAATTTATTTCATTTGATTTGACTACAAATCATTTGAAATAAATAGGGATGGGGTCTAAATGGTCTTAGATGCCAAAAAAGACCTTAAAAAAAAAAAAAAAAATATTTTTCTACATAAATTATTATTTAAAAAATCAAATGAAACCATAAATATAAAAAAAAAGGAAATATGGAGAAAAATCCAAAAGATGTCGTCTTTTTGAAGATTCAGAAGTTGAACATTCAGAATCTTTATCTCCTGATAATCAGGAAGAAGAATGCAGCATGCATCTATTGCAAATCCAAATGTTTATAAAGTTCTGTGTACTTTTTCTTTGAAGATGCCATTGCTTTTTCAACATTTTTCATCACTTCTTCTTCCATGTCTGATTTTGAACATAGAGTCTAAAAAATATTAAAATTTTTGCAAGAAACAAATAGGAAAAATATGGCGAAAGGTTCGAAGAGATCTTACCTCAAGCATAGAAATTGTATTTTCCGCCAGGTTATTAATAGATCGGTTTGTGTCAAGGACCGCTTGACGTACATCTTGGAAGTTTTTTTCCAAATTTTCAAAAAGTTGATCCTTCTAAAAAAATAAATAAAATTTAGTTATCTAATAAATTAAAACTATCACAATTTATATATAGCCCTATTACGGAATTTCTAAGAGGAAGATTCTGTTTTAAACTATGTTATTATTATTTGTGTTGGCCAAATATTATTAAAAATAATAAGGATATTTTTTTGTTGCTTTCAATAGAAGAAAAAATAGACAAGTTATGATTGAAAAATTGAAAAGCTCAACTCAAAGCGGCCCCTACACAATCAATATTTACATTCTTTTTTCAAAAAAAGAGGTATGGTGAGGACGCAGTAAACCACGATAAAATTGGTATATATAATTCACAAAAAGTGAAATAAAAAAATACAGGGCTCTTTTCATTTGGCTGCAAACGTCTTCCTTATTAAAATTAATTTCTTTATTTAGTCGAACATATCCCTGGATTCGAGGATCCATATTTGCAAGAAATCGAAAGTAGGATGAAGGTGGAAGTGATCATTATGAAATAACTATTGTCAATTGCAATCAAAACTTAATTGACACCAGAATTTTTTTACACTAGAGACTGAAATTAAATATAAGCTATGAATCGATAAAGCTGCAAAGAAAAGGTACTTATAAAAAAAATATACTAAATGGAAAAATTTATTTCATTCAACACAGGGCTAACTAAAGTGGGAAAATTCTCAAACAGAAAGTATATTTTACCACTTTTGTTCTAAAACAGAATTATGTAAAATTATAACATAATTAATAAGTTTTTCTTAACAACTTCATATTATTCTAGACTAAACACAGGGCCGTAACTAGGCAGGTGTAACAGGTGCACCCGCACAGGGCCCAGAGATCTAGGGGGCCCTAAAACGAAATTGCTAATTGAATTTTCTTTACAAATATGTTTTACAAAAATTTTATTCGAGACAAATGATGAAGGGAGAGAGGATGTCAGCCAAAAAAGGAGCCTCTATCGAATAAAAATCTCCAATTAGAAGACGTTTCGGGTTTAATTAGATAAATCCATCATCAGTTCCTTAGAGCTGAAATGAGCCATTATTGGCAATCTCAAGGTGTACACCATTGAGTTGCAGATAGAGTTGTTATATATAAACATATACAAAATTATATAAAAATACAAAATTTGCATATAAGTTGTTAGATGCTCATCAGTCAACACGGCCAAGTCTCAAATGTATATAAAATTTTTATTATCAAATACAGTTATTATAAGATAAATACTGGGGAAGCAAAGAACCCTCAGTACATTGACCCATAAAAACATCTTAATAAAAACGAAATCTCACAAAAGCGTGCAGTTGACCTTTTCGAAAATATATTATTTATTTCCAAATGAAAATTTTTAATTAATTAATTAGAAGACGTTTCGGGTTTAAGATTTAATATTTAAATAATGTAGACGCCCAGATGTAAATATTGAAAAAATTTTATAATTTTTATAACAGTATTTGTAATTCGAAAATATATTAAAAATTAATTAATTAAAAATTTTCATTTGGAAATAAATAATATATTTTCGAAAAGGTCAACTGCACGCTTTTGTGAGATTTCGTTTTTATTAAGATGTTTTTATGGGTCAATGTACTGAGGGTTTTGCTTCCCCAGTATTTATCTTATAATAACTGTATTTGATAATAAAAATTTTATATACATTTGAGACTTGGCCGTGTTGACTGATGAGCATCTAACAACTTATATGCAAATTTTGTATTTTTATATAATTTTGTATATGTTTATATATAACAACTCTATCTGCAACTCAATGGTGTACACCTTGAGATTGCCAATAATGGCTCATTTCAGCTCTAAGGAACTGATGATGGATTTATCTAATTAAACCCGAAACGTCTTCTAATTGGAGATTTTTATTCGATAGAGGCTCCTTTTTTGGCTGACATCCTCTCTCCCTTCATCATTTGAATCGCTGAACAGCCACTTCTCTTATCAACATCTTTTATTCGAGATTTTAAAATAAAATATATATATATATATAAAATAAAAAAATATTATTTAAAATAACCCTGAAATTATACATTGTATATAATATTTAACATAAATCTTTTATTTAATATATAGTTTTAAATAATTCATCAAATAAAAGAAAAATTATTTAAAAATATTTAATTTTTTTTTGGATTTTAAATTTATAATAAAAAAACTAAACTTTTTCATGATCCGGAAAAAGAAATATTTTAAATTTTTCTGATACACTTGACCGGGCCCCCTGCATCGGGGGATTGCGGGGATGTACGTTACGCCACTCCATAAAATCATAGAATTGAAAATAGGTGGCAAACAGATAAATGTAATTTATTTTTGAGTACAATAAATTTTTTATATGATATCTATTTGTATAGTAATTACTTTTTCCCAAAAAATATAGGGGCCCTAAAGAATTATAAGGGGCCTATGAACAATTTTTTTCTACGCCTTTAACGCCTTTATGCATAATATACATAAAAGATATAATGGCATATAAAAAAATGCTTCATAGCCCCCATCTAATTCTCAACACTTCAAATATTAGGGATTAATAAAAAAGATGATTAAAAACAGTTTTATTAGATAAACATACTAATTCTACAAACAATTATTCTGTAGTGACAGATCGATTCAAAAATTTAGCAAATTTCAAAAGGGAGGAATTAATTTTACATAATCCTTAGCATAAAGTCTTAAGTGAAATAAATAAGCCGCGGTTGAGATTTCTACAAAAACTATAGTTTGTTAAAAACGAGACAAAATTGACGGTAAGGCCGACAAATATGAAAAAAAACAAAAAAAACGGTACTGTCCCGTTCAGAACGGTAGCCTAATTCGACCTCCTATCGGCCCGTGGGGGAGGATAAACGAGACTTGGCTTAATTTCTAAAATTTATATAAAGTTTTATTTTTTTGAGACAAAATCTTATTTCGGTTGGGGAGAAAACATGGAGTAGTTTGCTCGAGATGTTGAGCTAAGCAACGCCATTGATTGATTAAATTAAAAGCAAAATATTAATACCTTATTTTCGATTAATTGGAAAGCCTTTTCACAAATGGCGAAGTTAGATTCCATTAGATCCAGAGCAGTTTTATTAGATTTATTTATTTGTGTTTGAAAAATGTTTACAGTATCTGAATAAAAAAATATTTAAATGAGAATTAAAATAAATGTATTAAAAAAAAAAAAAATACAACAAACCATTTGCAAATTTTCTGAAGGTCTCTTTTTTGTCTTCCATGTCTGCAATATCTGGAGTAGCATCCAAAGGAGACGATGGCGTTAAAGTATTTTTAACTTTAAATTTCTTGGCCATTTTTTTTGATTCAGGTTCCTTTGATGATACTACACTTCTAGTGCAATCAACTTCGAAACATTCATCTTCTGAAAAGTCCGATAAAATTTGTATAATATCAACTGATTTCCTTTTAGACATTTTTCAAACAGAGAACAGATCAGGGGGCGAGAAGTCAATGGAGATTTTGGTGGGCGTTTTGAGCAGGGAGGTTTTGAGATATACTATTTCCTATGTTCTGAACACTGGTATTGAATGAATATAACTGGCGCTGGCTTATGATGATGCTAGTGTCGCCTGAGCTCGCGGGCGCATGCGCAGGAGACACATTTGTTCCCATTGGTCCATCCATGCATTACGGTTATTTTCAAAAAACCAGTGATCAACGACAAGACTGGTTCCAATTATTCGCACTAGGCGGCGACAAAACCTGCCCTCTAGTTCAAAAATAAAAATAAATCAAATATTAACAATAAATGTAAATAAATTGTTTTATAACAAACATATCTATATGTATAATCTGTCCGTCTGTCACGCCATAGAGGACGTTATGGAGAGTCCAGGACAAGGGCGGATCCAGAGGTGTTTCTCTGGGGGGGGGGGGGGCTTTTTTTTGAAATTTCATAATAAATTCGTTTTATATCACAAATCCGGAGAAAAATTACAAAAAAAAGCCCGAACGAGATTGGAATACTAAAAAGAAAAAAAAAAAAAAAAAAAAAAAAGGTCGAACGAAAAACGGCGCCCCTGTTGAGCTTCGCCCCCTCCGCCCTCAAAGGCTAGTTACGCCGCTGATAATATATTAAGGTGGAAAATTAATAATAATTATAACAAATTGTTTTCTAAAAAACCGATATATTAGAATTCAAGATGTAATAAAATTTATAAACATGGGAAAATATTTATATTTTGTTATCATTTGCAACCAGTGTTCCTATCTTTCCTATGTAGTACAAGAGTAAAGTTGCTTCAGAAGATTTCGAGGGCAAAATGAGAATATACATTTTAAAGAGCATCTAAAAAATAATTGATTTTTGAATTTTAAACAAAATCTTTGGAGCGAATTTTGAGAAAATCGAAAAAAACTGAAAAAGTACATCAGTAAAGTACTAATACTCTTTACTCTTTGGCCGATATTGTTCAAAAGCTTCGTGTTCCGTCCCAGGGGGGTACCAAACTTAATTATAAAATTTCAACCTCCTAGCTCTTTTCATTCTTGAGATATTTTGTTCACAGACAGACAGACAAACAGACCATTTCGCGAAAACCACTTTTTTTGATTCAGGGGACATATATACATATATAAAATCAGTGATATAATAAACTTACATTGGAAATAAAGGAGAACAATCCAATAAGATTTTAGAAGAATGTGTTGTAGATTAAGAATTTTTCTTCAAATGATGACCTGGAAAAGAATAGAAACACATTGAGAATTAGTATAAGTTTTATCAATTTAAAAAAGTAAAAATAAAAGTGAGTTTCGTTCTCTAAAAACATTTAGTCAAAAAAATAAAGAAAATATAAATAGGGGAATGGTGTTTTTAGTATAATTAAACCTTATAATTTAAGATGAGGGTGAAATTATGAAAGAAAACTAGCAGAATTCAGAAAAACGATGAGACGAGTAACTTTTTACTCAATCACTGGTATCTGACACAGAGAAAAAAAATCTGCTCTGACTGGCGCACTTACCCTTCGGTAAGAGAAAGTTGTGTACACCAGTTGTGTCGAGATATATTTAGTTTCCCATAGCACCTTAGTTTCAAACTTGACCACTTGCATTTCATAAGTAAAAATTAGAAATGATTTATCAAAATTTTAAAATCTCAACATCGACTTTTTGACATGAATCCAATACTTTCTCTCTATATATATTAACATATATATATATATATATATATAGGTTAAAGAAAGTAATGAAAGATATTGATTTGGTTAAGCTGAAAAAGAGGCTTGGTGAAATAAAAATCATTTCGGTATTAGTGGTTTTAAACTAAATGGAAGAGTTATTTTTAAAATTCATCTTATTTTAGTCGATTTACAAAGAAATATAAAATATATATACCTATATACATATCTAGTATATTCTATCGTGTAAGCCTCAGGAAAAATATTCATTATTAAAATAACCTAATAAATTTAAAAATTATAAGAAAATAAAGTTTTTTTTTTAACAGAATTTTTTTTAAATTAAGGAACTTGATATATACAATACTACAGAATTTATATATAAGTTCATATAAATATACTAAATAGGTGTGAGGGGAGGTATTTTTCTATCCTCGCTCTAAGATATTACCCCCACTCTTTCTCTTTGTCTCTAACGGACTAATCTATTTTTAGATCAATCAATAATAGAAAGAAAAAAAAAAAAAATTAAAACTCATCAAGTGCATTTTTTATGAATAATTTAAAAATTATTTTGTTTTCTGGCTTTTTATATAAAAATAGTAATGGAAAATGTGTAGTGCAAATTTTAGAAAGACAATAAAAGCAACAAAAGAGTAGACTAACAGATTTTGTTTTTCAAATAATTTTGAAAAATAAAATAGCTAAAAGAACACATGTAAAAATCAACCAACGAAATAGAAATTATTCTCTAGGCCTATTCTCCTTAAATATTATAATATTAATTTAATAACAAAGTGAGATACGAATATTAATTAAGTTGCATTTTATATAGAGAAGTTTGATATAAAGTGTCATTAAGATTTAGTAAAATAATTACTGTACTTTTTTAAAAATTAGCACATAAATGAATTCACCTCTACGATTCAACTCTAGTTACGCCCATGGTGGTCTTCAAACAATTTTGAAAGCAAAATGAGAACGGCATCAAAAAAATAATTGATTTTTGAATTTTAAGAGAAAGTAAAAATATGTCAAAATAAATTTGGAAAATCGATTTTTAATCATTTTCAGAACGTCTTTAGACTAAAATTTCATTGTTTTTGCTTGAATATTTTATATACTAAGTTATTCAATCAATATTAAGGCCTAAATGTGTTTATTTAATTAAAAAACAATAAATTAGGGTAATTAGAAAATGAAGGCGGCAGTTAAAATTTGAAGATGTAAAATGCAATTAATAAACCCCCATTTTATGTGGTCGTAGTTAAATAAAAAAATGTCTATAGCTTTATAATTGATTGAAAAGACCAGTTTTGCATTTTTCCACGAATCCAACGAAAAATAAGAGAGATATAGCAACTTTTTGAAAAGCGAATCTGCGCGTAGAAGAAAAGCCTAGACGAGAGTGAAGCGAGGCTCCCTGGCTGCACTCTGGGCGCCGATCGAATTAGAAAAAACAAATTGATGCTCTCCCATCATTTGAAATAATTGCCAAATTGATTGATTTCATCTTTTTATGCTTTTATAAAATTTTATTCGAAACCTTTTTTTAATTATAAGAATAAAAGACTGCATATTTATCTATAAAAATTCAATCCTTTTAGAAAAAATAAAATTTCAAAATATTTTGTCTTCAATTAAAGAGATGCTTATTTCTCATAAATATATTAAATAATAAAATCCATCCCTTTAGACCAGTGGTACCCAACCGGTGTGCCCCGGCACCCAAGGGTGCCGCGAGAATGCCTAAGGGGTGCCGCGAGATATTTAGATAAAAAAAAATCTGGTGTGACTGGCGCACAGCACACAACTTTCTCTTACCCTTCGGTAAGAGAAAGTTGTGCACCGTGCTGGTCACACCAGATTTTTTGTGTCGAGATATATTTAGTTTCCCATTTTTAATCTAATAAAAAGAAAAAGATTTAAATTCCGTTACCATGGCAACCATTTCTATCTTTCCTATGAAGCACAAGAGTAAAGTGGTCTTCAGAAGATTTCAACGGCAAAATGAGAATATACATTTTAAAGAGCATCTAAAAAATCGTTGATTTATGAATTTAAAAAAAAAATCCTTGGAGGGAATTTTGAGAAAATCGAAAAAAACTAAAAAAGTACATCAGTAAAGTACTAGTACTTTTTGACCGATTTTGTTCAAAAGCTTATTTTGAGATTCTTCAAAGGTACCTAAGTTAAATATAAAATTTCAATCCGGTAGCTCAATTCCTTCATGCTAAAAATCTGTCCACACATACAGACATACGCACACACGCGCACACACACACAGACCAATTTGCGGGACCCACTTTTTTGGACTCAGGGGACCTCAAAACATGTATATCCATCAAAATCTCGACATCGAATTTTTGACATGATCGCAATACTTTCTCTCTCTATATATTTCATATATAGGCTAAAAGAAAGTAAAAATAAAATAAAGAGGCGAAAAAATTAAGCTTTGCCAAAAAAAAGGTCAAATGATTTTCACGCAAGGGAAAAAAAATTTGCCCCAGGGTGGAAAAAATTTCGATTTGATAAGGAAAAAAAAAGGAAGGGTGCCGCTAGTGTGTAATATTATTCCCAATGCACCTTTGGGGTGCCCTGGACTTCAAAAGGTTGGGAAACGCTGCTTTAGACCTTTAGTTCAATTATTTTTTTTCTTTAGGGACTCGAATTGAATAAAGACAGACTTGCAACCAAATATTGTGCATAATTGCAAGGCAGCGCCGGCAAGTGCTGCCACCTGGTGTTGATTCTATAAACCATTTTGTTAAAATGAAAATAATCCTTAATTTAATCAAACAAATTTCATAAAATTAGTATAAATAGCACGGAGGGGACAACTTAAAGGGGGAGGGGGGAGGGGAGGGGGGCCTAAAAGACGTCCCCTCCTTGAAAAAGCAAAAATTCAAATATTATGGTCTAAAAGAGGCTCTGGAATCGCATTTGAATAGAAAGAGAGCGAAGGTAATGAGTGCGAGTGAGATGGAGAGAGTCGCTATAAGATGCTGAGTCTCTGTCCTTGGTGCACACAAACCGGATTCCAAACAATGCGCGTGACGTCATCTTTTCCCAGAAGCTATTAGAGACAGCAATAAAAATAAAACTATTTGTTTTTTTTTATATTCATCAAATTAGAAGAAAAAAACAAATCAAATAATTTAAAAAAATGAATATGAAAAAATTATTTTAATAAAGGAAATAAATATATTTTAACTTTTGATTGATTATTGAGGTGGGTTTATTTATTTTTCTTCCTGAGACGGGTGTTAAAGGAAGGCGCTTTGGCCTTAACAATTAACAATGATATAATTTAAAAAATTTATTTTTCTTCCGTTAGTATCCACTCAAAATGGACCTATTCTCACAAATAAAAATATTTTTTAAATAAAATATTTTAAACTATTAAGATCCTTGTGACCTTTTCATGGGCGTAACTAGGAGGGTGCCGGGTGCTGCCCCCCAGAAAGCTCCTTGCCCCAAAAAAAATTGAGAAAATATGGGGCTTTCCAGGCCCATCGGAGGATAGCTGGTCCCATGCCCCCCCCCCCAGCCTAATTCTCTAGTTACGCCCATGGTGGTCTTCAAACAATTTTGAAAGCAAAATGAGAACAGCATAAAAAAAATAATTGATTTTTGAATTTTAAGAGAAAGTAAAAATTATATGTCAAAATAAATTTGGGAAATCGATTTTTAAATTTTAAATCCATTTTCAGAACGTTTTGGGGCTAAAATTTCATTGTTTTTGCTTGAATATTTTATATACTAAGTTAATCGATCAATATCAAGGCCTAAATGTGTTTATTTAATTAAAAAACAATAAATTAGGATAATTAGAAAATGAAAGAGGCAGTTAAAATTTGAAGATGTAAAAGGCAATTAATAAACCCCCATTTTATGTGGTCGTAGCTAAATAAAAAAATGTCCATAGCTTTATAATTGATTGAAATGACCAGTTTTGCATTTTTTCACAAATCCAACGAAAAATAAGAGAGATATAGCGACTTTTTGAAAAGCGAATGTGCGCGTGAAGAAAAGCCTAGACGAGAGTGAAGCGAGGCTCCCTGGCTGCACTCTGGGCGCCGATCGAATTAGAAAAAACAAATTGATGCTCTCCCATCATTTGAAATAATTGCCAAATTGATTGATTTCATCTTTTTAAGGTTTTATAAAATTTTATTCGAAACTTTTTTTTAACTATAAGAATAAAAAGACTGCATATTTATCTATAAAAATTCAATCCTTTTAGAAAAAATAAAATTTCAAAATATTTTGTTTTCAATCAAAGAGATGCTTATTTCTCATAAATATATTAAATAATAAAATCCATCCCTTTAGACTTGCTTGTTAAACTTTCTGAGCCGCTGCCTCGTTGGGAACCAAATAAATATCTCACGGCCCCCCTATTTTTTTTTTTTTTTACATTCTCTTGCCTATAGGTGTTCAATTTTAAGCATGAAGGAATTGAGCTAGGAGGGTGAAATTTTATATTTAATTTAGACACCCCCCTGAGGCGTGGAAATAAGCTTTTAATCAAAATCAACCAAAAAGTACTAGTACTTTACTGATGTAGTTTTTCAGTTTTTTTTTTTCGATTTTCTCAAAATTCGCTCAAACTATTTTTTTTTTTTATAATTAATAAATCAATTATTTTTTACATGCTCTTTAAAATGTATATTCTCATTTTTCCGTTGAAATCTTCTGAAGACCACTTTACTCTTGTTCTTCATTGGAAAGATAGGTGAAATGGTTGCCATGGTAACAAAGAAATATAAAATATATATACCTATATACATATCTGGTATATTCTATCGTGTAAGCCTCAGAAAAAATATTCATTATTAAAATAACTTAGTAAATTTAATTTAAAAATTATAAGAAAATAAAGTTTTTTTTTTTTTTAAAGGAATTTTTTTTAATTAAGAAATATACAATACTACACAATTTATATATAAGCTTATATATATATATATATATATATATATACTAAATAGGTGTGAGGGGAGGTATTTTTCTATCCTCGCTCTAAGATATTACCCCCCAATTTTTCTCTTTGTCTCTAACGGACTAATCTATTTTTAGATCAATCAATAATAGAAAGAAAATAAAAAAATAAAAATTAAAACTCATCAAGTAAAAGTAATGGAAAATGTGTAGTGGAAATTTTAGAAAGACTATAAAAACAACAAAAGAGAAGGGTAACAGATTTTGTTTTTCAAATATAATTTTGAAAAATAAAATAGCTAAAAGAACACATGTAAAAATCAACCAACGAAATAGAAATTATTCTCTAGGCCTATTCTCCTTAAATATTATAATATTAATTTAATAACAAAGTGAGATATTATTTAAGTTGCATTTTATATAGAGAAATTTGATATAAAGTGTCATTAAGATTTAGTAAAATAATAGAAGTTAAAATTTTGCTGGGACAAATCGTTGAGGTAATGGATATGGAGAAAATATACACCAGTGAGTTGCTTTCCACAATTAAAATAATTTATTCTGCAAATATTTCGTATTGCGTAGGCATTCCGAAATATTTGCAGAATAAATTATTTTAATTGTGGAGAGCAACTCGCTGGTGTATATTTTCTCCATATCCATTACCTTTAGTAAAATAATTACTGTACTTTTTTAAAAATTAGTTATATTATTATAGAAGTGTATATGGCTCAACTTGGTGGGATGGAGCTTTGATGATTACCTCCCAAGAGAGAAAAAATCTGGTGTGTCTCTAACTAGGGGTGTTCGATTATTGAAAAAAATAATCGATTTTCGATTATAAAAAATAATCGATTATTCCGATTAATCGATTATTCCGATTAATCGGTTTCCCGATTAATCGAAAATAATCGGAATATGGTTTCCCGATTAATCGAAAATAATCGGAAATAATCGGAGAACCGATTAATCGGAAATAATCGGAGAACCGATTAATCGGAAATAATCGGAGAACCGATTAATCGGAAATAATCGGAGAACCGATTAATCGGAAATAATCGGAGAACCGATTAATCGGAAATAATCGGAGAACCGATTAATCGAAAATAATCGGAATAATCGGAGAACCGATTAATCGGAAATAATCGAAATAATAGTAGAACCGATTAATCGGAAATAATCTATTATTTTTTCATAACTGATTATAGAGAAATAATCGTTTCAAAATAAGAATTTTTTTTTTTTTTAAACACACTTTTTTCACAGTCACACTCACATTCAAACACACATACATACAAGTCATTTCGGCATCTGAGGCCATATAAGACAAACTATAACCCAAGGGCGGATCCAGAGGTGTTTCTCGGGGGGGGGGGGTAATCTGGTGTGACTCGTCGCACAGCACACTATTTTTTTTTAATTTCGGTAATTTAAAAGCGCATTCTGTACTTGTTTGCCAGAATATAAATACACATCAAATTTTTAAGTATTAATTTTAAAAATTTTACATTAAAAATAAATTTTTTTGCGAAAAAAAGGTATTTTTTTCGAATCTCGGGGGGGGGGGGTAATTACCCCCTTTACTCCCCCCCCCTTGTATCCGCCCTTGCTATAACCGATATATATGAATAAATATGTATTGGGGGTTAGGCATTTTTATTCAAGCCATTTGGTATCCAAAGCCATCGGACTTGCCTGGGTCCGAACCCGCGACTCCTGGTATACAAGGCCAGCACGCTAACCCCTACACCACGACCCGTGGGCCAAAATAATAATTTTTTTTTTTTTTATAAAAAACATTCTCACTTTTTTCACAAACACACACCCATACACACACACATTCTTACAGTCTTTTCGGCAGCTTCGGCCATTTAAGACAGACGATAACCGTTATAGATAAATATATATTTCAGGCATATTTATTTAAGCCATTTGGTAGCCAAATGTCTTAAATAAAATCATCGAAAAATAATAAATTCTAAATATGGAATATTATTAAAACTTTCATATAAATGTGTGATTTTTAATAAAAAAAAATTCATAGACAGACATATTTACATAAACATAAGGGAAGAAGCAAATTCTCTGTCTCCTCGCTCTTTCTCTCTCTTTCCCCCTTCTTTAACACTGAGTCATTTACACCCGGTCAATAAACAATTTATTTATTATACAGTATTATATATATATTTTTTTTTCTATTCTAAAGATATAAAATGATACATTTTTTCCGATTTATGAAAAATTTTAAATTCATTTAAATACTTATATCCAAATAATTAGTCTACAGTTAAATTTAAAAAAATTACAGATATCAAATCTATTAATTATTATTATTAATAATTTCATATGGTATATTTTAGTGAAATTTTGGATCTTAGATCCTTAGAAGAAAAAATCTATACCAGATTGGGAGTGGCGTTTTGCTATTTTTACACCGAAATACTCTATATTTAAAAAATGACTTTGGACTATAAAATAAAAATATACTAAATGCTAAATAAATGGCTTGAATAAAAATGCTTGGACCCCAATATATCATATATGTATTATCTATAACGGTTATAGTAAAATTCTTATATGGCCTGAGTTCAGTGGCGGCGCGTCCACTAGGCAAACTAGGCGGCCGCCTAGGGCGGCAACCTGGAGAGGGCGGCAAAAAGGGAAAAATAAAAAATTTTGGTTCCGCAAGAGGCACCCGAAAAAAATTTCGGTCCCGGGGGCGGCAAAAATTGAGCGTCTCTAAAAAAAAGGTAAATTATTTTCCCGGACGGGAAAAATTTTTGGTTCCGCGCAAGAGAAAATGTTTCGCGGGCGGCACACGGGAAAAAATTTTGGTTCCGGGAAAAAAAAAAAATATCGCAGAAAAATTCTTGAGATCGGGGAAAATTTTAAGGAGGGGGCGGCAAATTAAATTTTTAAAGTTTTTTGGGAGGGGGGGCTCAAAAAAAATATCTTGCCTAGGGCGGCAGAATAGCTTGCGCCGGCCCTGTCCCCACCCCATCGAACAAATTGGTTACCGTATCTAATTCTCCATTAAAATTAATTATATCAATAGTTAATAGATTTGATATCTGTAATTTTATTAAAA
The DNA here is from genome assembly GCA_023213315.1 of Euborellia annulipes. Lineage (NCBI taxonomy): Eukaryota > Metazoa > Arthropoda > Insecta > Dermaptera > Anisolabididae > Euborellia > Euborellia annulipes. Next base: position 96,649 of record JAKCPI010011134.1, on the reverse strand, counting down.
ATTAAATACTATAGATTAATTATTTTTAGAAATTTTTTTGTGATTCCAATGATATATTGAACATATTTTTTATTTGTTCTAAATTTGGATATATATTTAAATGAATTAAAAACTTTTCATAAATTGGAAAAAATGTATCATTTTTACTTTCTCTTACCTATGTATATATGTAATATATATATAGAGAGAAAGTATTGGATTCATGTCAAAAAATTCGATGTCGAGATTTTGATGGATCTTCACGTTTTGAGGTCCCCTGAATCCAAAAAAGTGGTTTTCGCGACATGGTCTGTCTGTGTGTGGGTGGGTGGGTGGGTGGGTGGGTGGGTGTGTGTCAAATTTTAAGCATGAAGGAATTGAGCTATGAGGCTGAAATTTTATATTTAAGTTAAACACCCCCGGGACCGGAAAAATAAGCTTTTAATCAAAATCGGCCAAAAGAGTACTAGTACTTTACTGATGTACTTTTTCAGTTTTTTTTCGATTTTCTCAAAATTCGCTCTAACGATTTTGATTAAAATTCAAAAATCAATTATTTTTTAGATGCTCTTTCAAATGTATATTCTCGTTTTGCCCATTAAAATTGTTTGAAGCACACTTTACTCTTGTGCTTCATAGGAAAGATAGGAGAAATGGTTGCCATGGTAACAAAATATAAATATTTTCCCATACTTATAAATTTTACATCTGAATTCAAATATTCCCTACTGCCGGGAACTAAATACATGTCGACACAAAAAATCTGGTGTGACAAGCACAGTGCACAACTTTCGATTACCGAAGGTAAGAGAAAGTTGTGTGCTGTGCGCCAGTCACACCAGATTTTTTATCTTTAGCTTAAAATAAAACAAAACAAAATATATAAACTGTATAATAAATAAATTGTTTATTGTCCAGGCGGCAATGACTCACTGTTAAAGAAGGGGGAGAGAGAGAGATAGGATAGAGAGAGAAAGAGAGAGAGAGAAGAGAGAGAAAGAGAAGAATTTGCTTCTTCCCTTAAGCTTTAGTTTGTCTATTAATTTTTTTTTTTATTAAAAATCAACACATTTATATAAAAGTTTTCATAATAGTCCATATTTATAATTTATTATTTTGGCCCATGGGTCGTGGTTAGGGGTTAGCGTGCTGGCCTTGTATACCAGGAGTCGCGGGTTCGGACCCAGGCAAGTCCGATGGCTTTGGATACCAAATGGCTTGAATAAAAATGCCTAACCCCCAATACATATTTATTCATATATATCGGTTATAGTTTGTCTTATATGGCCTCAGATACCGAAAAGACTTGTATGTATGTGTGTGTGAATGTGAGTGTGACTGTGAAAAAAGTGTGTTTAAAAAAAAAATTTCTTATTTTGAAACGAGTTGGAATATATATTCACCTCAATCGATTATTTGGATACAATCAATGTTGAAAAAAACACCGATTATTTCTCTATAATCAGTTATGAAAAAATAATAGATTATTTCCGATTAATCGGTTCTCCGATTATTCCGATTATTTCCGATTAATCGGTTCTCCGATTATTCCGATTATTTTCGATTAATCGGTTCTCCGATTATTCCGATTATTTTCGATTAATCGGTTCTCCGATTATTCCGATTATTTCCGATTAATCGGTTTCCCGATTATTTCCGATTAATCGGTTTCCCGATTATTTCCGATTAATCGGTTTCCCGATTATTTCCGATTAATCGGTTTCCCGATTATTCCGATTATTTCCGATTAATCGGTTTCCCGGATTAATCGATTATTTTTTTTATAATAATCGATTATTTTTTAAGAAAATAATCGGTATAAAAACGATTAATCGATTATTTTTCCCAGCCCTAGTCTTAACTTAATTTTGTTTCAGAGTCCAGAGGGTGCCTAACTTAAATATAAAATTTCAATCCTGTAGCTCAATTGCTAAAAATCGTTACACACAGGCAAACAGACAGACCAGTAGCGTAATGCCTTTTTAGCCGCCCCCCCACAAAACCTTTATTTGGGGCCCCATTATTAGGACCTTACAAAAAATATTTTTATAATACAATATATCCCTTCAAAGGGGGGGGCCTTTCGTAAAGACAAATTTTCATTCTTTTTTTTTTATCTAAATTTTTCCATTTTTACTGGAGCCCTGGAGGAGATATTTTTTAGCCCGGCCCCGCTCCATGGGCCCCCGCATTGCGGGCCCCGAAGGGGCGTACGTTACGCCACTGAGACAGACCCAATTTTTTTGACTCAGTGGACCTCAAAACATGTATTTCCACTAAAATAATCGATATCGAATTTTTTACATGACCACAATACTTTCAAATATTACATATATAGATAAGAGAGAAAGTAAAATGTTAGCATTTGTTTTATATATTACACATTAAAGTATAAGCTCCTCTTTCCTTTTAAGAAGAATCCTACTTAATGCCAAATAGACTCTAAAAAATTTTAATTCTTCCTTCTTCATAAATCGGGGAATTTATATATATATATATATATAACGATTTGTGAGCATTGAAATAAGAAACAGTACTGTAGTCAAGGGCGGTCCCAGAGGGGGGTCAGTCGCACCCCTAAAATCTTTTTTTTTTTTAACACACACTTTTTCCCCACTCACTCTCCCATTCACACAACTTTTTCGGCAACTTAGGCCATTTAAGACTTAAACGATACTCATATTTGATTAATATATATTTATTGGGGTCCAAGCCCATTTATTTATACCATAAAAAAAAAGTGACCCCCCCCAAATGTAAGGCTAGGACCGCCATTGACTGTAGTTCAAATCTGGCAAAACTAATGTCCGTCTGGAACACACATAAAATGAATTCAATTCTACGGTTCAACTTTAATTTGTTTGTATTAACCTAATATTTGTTTGTTTAGCTCTTTTCATTGGATAATTAAAAGAGCTTGTTGAATTTAAGTAATTGTATGTATCTATCACTGTCGGTCCTGAATCGAATCTATCCCCAATCTCCACGGCACAAGTACGATATAAATTGAGTAAATCAAGTTAGCGTCGAATATAATTGTATTTCCTCTTCAATGTGTGTTATTTGTTGGTGGTTTCAATTGAATCAAAGGACGGAGAGAGGATTGGGGGGGATATTGAGGAAACTGTTTGCTGGCGTCAATAAACAACAAAATAGCGCTGGGACCTGAAAAATTAAACAAAAAAAAAAAAGGTTGGTAAATGAGGTTTAATTCATTTCTACGGAGAAATGAAAAATCCACCTCTTGCCTTGAAGTATTTTTTTTTTTTTTTTATGCCAAACACACAAATAATGGCTTAATCAATAGTATATTATTTAAATGTATTCAAAGCGAAAAAGAAAAGTAAAGCAAATTGTTAGTCAATATTTGGGTAATTTAGAAAGTTGGAATTTTGTTTCTAGAACAAAGAGACCGAGTCTGAGGAGCACTTGCCTCTAGGGCTGTGCAAAATAGTTACTTACATCGATTATTCTCCGACTCTTTTCTTAAAAAATAATCGATTTAAAAAAAAAAAAAAATAAAGGTTAAATAATTTCCTCGAAAGGAAAAAAAAAATGATTTTCGCGTGAGGGAAAAATAGAGAGAAAAAAAAGGTATAATCGATTGTTTTCCATAATCGAAATAATCGATTAATCGGAATAATAATAATAAGCTTTTAAACAAAATCGGCCAAAAAATACTAGTACTTTACTGATGAACTTTTCAGTTTTTTTTTCCGATTTTCTCAAGAATCGTGATGTAATTATAACGAAAATTTATTATTTTTTAAAAAATATAATATAAATATTATATTAGAATTAGGACTTTCGCTGGATCATATGCATATAGAAGGAACCGGAGAATAAAACCAAAATCAAAACGTTCTCTCATGCTGACATTAGTCCCCCGCTTCTCTGAATTAGAAATTGTTTTTTACATATTGGTTGACAAGGGCCCTTTTTTTTTGTACTGATGATGACCAGGCGTGATGCCGGTCGAAATATTTACGAATTAAAAGGATGTGAGAGGCGTCCACTAACGGCTGGTTTTATTCACCGGTTCCTTCTATATAAATATTATATATTAAATAATTTAATATTATATATTAAATTTTATATTATTATTTGTATGCCTATATTGACAACCCGCAAGCTCTGAGGATGGTCTTGACCAAGACCGAAACGTCAGCCTAGTGGATCAATAAATGAAATAATTTTAGCTGCTATTCTTTTATTTACCAATCAACGATTATCCAGCTATAAAATCAACATTTATATGATGTAATTAAGTTTTTTCAAATTCACTTTCAGGCTCTTCCTTCCATAGAGACAATGTTATCCCCTTTTTGAACTTTTTACGTATTTTAAAAAAAATTTCCAATTCTTATTAAATGTTGTATTTATTTAGGATTCTTTATTGTGTATAAAAAATATCCAAATATGGGATTAAAATTTTGAAAAATAACCATAGTTTATTTCAGGGTCGGATCTAGGGGGGAGCGGCAGATATCAGGGGGGGGGGCGGCAATTTAAGAAAGATTTACTAAAACAAAGGTAAAATGATATGAATTTTGTATAGAAAATTTTAAGGAGAGAGTGCGGCAAATTAAATTTTGTCCCCCCTAAAAATCTCGTAGTTCCGCCCTGGTTTATTTCAACATTTAAAATGCAAGTTTGAAACTAAGGTTTTATATATTTCAAGATTAATTATTTTAAGAAAAAGTAGATAGTAGAAGAGAAATCTGATTGCATTTAATAAGTTTAATTAAATAACCTCTTGATTTTAATACCAACATATCTTGACTCTCTTTTGATTTAACAGGGTAGGCCTAATTCAAAACAACGAATTATTTATATCAACATAGAACGAACAGTAAATAAAAAAGTAAAAATTCAATATATTTAAAATAGTAGAAATAATATTCCCTAAAGAACGAGAATCATTTAAGAATGTATTAATTTTCTTTTCCTTTGATTTATTCATCGAGTAGAAAGAGAGGGGAAAACTGCGAGTGCAAGTGAGAGAGAAAATCATCTGTTTTGAGCACAAAACCGGTTTGCCGTCTGGAAGTCAAAACAATCGATCTGACTACTCAGAAGCAAATAAAAAATCAATAAAATTAAAATTATATAAATATATTCCCCGAACTGAAAAAAATAGGCTGATTAAAAAAAAAAAAAAATTGTTTTAATATAATAAAAATAACTTCTTGATTACAAACTCATTTTATATTTTTACTTTCTCTTACCCTATATATGAAATATATGAAAGATAGGAGAAATAAAATTTTTCCCAATTTTATTGTACACAAAAATATATTACATTATTTATATGATAAGAATAATTAATTTTCATTCAATTGTACTTTTCTATTGTGTATAAAATATCCAAATATGAGAGTTAAAATTTTGAAAAATAACCATAATTTTATTTAGAGCAGTCAACATTTAAAATACACAGAGCTAAGACCGTAACTAAATTTTTTTGGGCCCTGTGCAAAAAATTTTTTAGGGCCCCTATATTTTTGGGGAAAAAATAATTATAGTTCAAATAGATATCATATAAAGAAATTATTGTACACAAAAATATATGATAAGAATATTTAATTTTAATTCAATTGTACTTTTCTAGCTTTCATTTGAGCAAAGTCATTAATTAAAAAATTCAAAAATGTTGACGTCTATAAATAAGAACCACTCTAATATATGTAAGTAAAAAACAATAAATTAGGGTATTAGATAATTATAACGGGGGTCAAAATTGTGGGGAGGGTCTCTAATAAAACCCTAATTTCTGTGAGCGTAGATAAATAAAAGATATAGCTATAGCTTTATAATTAATTGAAAAGACCAGTTTTGCATTTTGTCCCAAATCGATTGCAAAATAAGAGCGATATAGTAACTTTTTGAAAAGCGATTTGGTGCGCGAAAAGAAGGCAAGCCAAGACTCACTCCAGGCTCCTTGCCTGATCTCTGAGCGCCGAGCGAATCAGAAAAAAAAAAATCAGACCCTTCTTCCATCATTTGGCCAAATGATTGATTTCATCGTTTTATGGTCAAATTTTATTAAATTTAATAAAGATTTTATCTTCTTTATATATAAAGTCCATGTAAAAGTATAAATTATTATAAAAATAAAAGAGTGCATTTTTTTTAAAGAATTGTTTGAAGTGCGGTTACAGACGAGTAATAAATAAAATGCAAAATCTTTTTCTTTAAACAAAGAGATGTTTATTTCTCATAAATATAATATATTAATAAATTAATGTGCTCGGAGTATGCCAGGAAAGACAGCATTTGATATGCTATTTTTGTACAATTTTTCGTTATTTTTTTTTTTTTTTATTTTGGTTTCATTTTTTCTCTCTGTAATTGGAAGAAAATCTGTTGAGAGATTGCTAAATAAATAAATAACTTGACACAAAAAATCTGGTGGGACCGTGCTATGCACAACTTTCTCTTACCCAAGAGTAAGAGAAAGTTGTCTTCTGTGCGCCAGCAAAACAAGATTTTTTAATATTAAATAATTAAATGAAATAAACATGGGCGTAACTAGGAGGGGGTGGCCTGGCCCCCCCCCCCCCCAGAAAGCTCCTTGCCCCAAAAAAAATTGAGAAAATATGGGGCTTTCCAGGCCCATCGGAGGATAGCTGGTCCCATGCCCCCCCCCCCCAGCCAAATTCTCTAGTTACGCCCATGGTGGTCTTCAAACAATTTTGAAAGCAAAATAGAACAGCATCAAAAAAATAATTGATTTTTAAATTTTAAGAGAAAGTAAAAATTAATATGTCAAAATAAATTTGGAAAATCGATTTTTAATCATTTTCAGAACGTTTTGAGAATAAAATTTCATTGTTTTTGCTTGAATATTTTATATACTAAGTTATTCAATCAATATTAAGGCCTAAATGTGTTTATTTAATTAAAAAAAGCAATAAATTAGGATAATTAGAAAATGAAGGCGGCAGTTAAAATTTGAAGATATAAAACGTAATTAATAAACCCCCATTTTATGTGGTCGTAGTTAAATAAAAAAATGTCCATAGCTTTATAATTGATTGAAAAGACCAGTTTTGCATTTTTCCACAAATCCGACGAAAAATAAGAGAGATATAGCAACTTTTTGAAAAGCGAATCTGCGCGTGAAGAAAAGCCTAGACGAGAGTGAAGCGAGGCTCCCTGGCTGCACTCTGGGCGCCGATCGAATTGGAAAAAACAAATTGATGCTCTCCCATCATTTGAAATAATTGCCAAATTGATTGATTTCATCTTTTTATGCTTTTATAAAATTTTATTCGAAACTTTTTTTTTAACTAAATGAATAAAAGACTGCATATTTATCTAAAAAAATTGAATCCTTTGAGAAAAAAAAAAATTTCAAAATATTTTGTCTTCAATCAAAGAGATGCTTATTTCTCATAAATATATTAAATAATAAAATCCATCCCTTTAGACCTTTAGTTCAGTGCTTGTTAAACTTTTTGAGTCTCGGCCCCGTTGGGAATCAAATAAATATCTCACGGCCCCCTATTTTTTTTTTTTTTTTTTTTTTACATTCTCTTGCCTATGTGTGTTCAATTTTAAGCATGAAGTAATTGAGCTAGGAGGGTGAAATTTCATATTTAATTTAGACACCCCCCTGAGGCGTGGAAATAAGCTTTTAATCAAAATCAGCCAAAAAGTACTAGTACTTTACTGATGTAGTTTTTCAGTTTTTTTTTTTGATTTTTCTCAAAATTCGCTCAAACGATTTTTTTTTTTTTTTAATTGATAAATCAATTATTTTTTACATGCTCTTTAAAATGTATATTCTCATTTTTCTGTTGAAATCTTCTGAAGACCACTTTACTCTTGTTCTTCATAGGAAAGATAGGTGAAATGGTTGCCATGGTAACAGAATTTAAATCTTTTACTTTTTGGTTTAAAATTCATATAAATCAATCATTTAGATGTCCTTTAAAAAGTCCATCAGTAATATTTTGTGAAAATTGTTTGAAGTACTCAAATCATTTTATCTAAATTAAATTTTACACTTTGATATTTAACTACCCTACAGTAATACAAGATCGAAATATCGCTTTTTTTTTGAATGGGTGCATAAGGTCTGAAGACCTATAATGACCAATGGTCACATGCAGCCAGGAAGAAAATGTTCAAATAAAAATAACAACCATGTGATGATGAAGAATTGAAAGATCTTACATTTAACTAAATATATAACGATCATTTATTTGGCAATTTTCGCTGACTGATTAACTAATTTGTTCAAATAAAAATAACCATGTGATGATGAAGAATTGAAAGATCTTACATTTAACTAAATATATAACGATCATTTATTTGGCAATTTTCGCTGACTGATTAACCCCTATCTTCCCGACAATAGAAATTTTGAAAAAATATTTTATTTTGTCATCAATTCCACTTAAAAGTAATTCAAATAAGATGATAAATATTAAAAATTAGCAGTATGTGTTGTCATTTTGACATAACACAACGTTGCGCTCACGCAACGTTGGGAGTTTCCTGGTAAAAAAATAATTTTTTTTTTTTATTTCAATCACCTACTTTTCTTTGCTCAAAATGTTAAATATTAATGATTGTATGAAAAAACTGAACAAGATTGATTCTATTACTCATGAAATTAAAAAAAAAATGTGAATGAAGGTGAAACTGATATTTTTTGCATATGTAGATCATCTGGATTTTGCAAATTTTGCATCTCGTCTGCGCATTTTCTTCATCGCGGATTATAATATGGAGAGTTCTGTTCTCTCTCTAATGTTCTTATTGAAATTACAAATGTCAGGTTATTTTAGTTTGAGCATAGTTTATTCAAAACTCTACTATATCCTCCACAATGTCGTCTAAGAAATGTTCAAACAATTGTAAACGTGTCAAATTCCCAAATTTATTCTTTATTTCCTTAGACACATCTGACTTTACAGTTTTTAGGCGTATCACTGTTAGTTGGGACACACTTCGGCCCCTTTGTTATAGGATACTTTTTTTTTTCTAGTGTGGTTCATCATAAATATTTTTTATAGTGTCAGGTACTGATATATCTGTTTTGTCGTCTATACTGGCATACATTTTAAATGTAGCACCATATCTACTGTAATTATTCACCCCATCAATGATAATCATAAGTCTATCTTCTATTTCTTCTTCATCAATAAGTTTATCTACTTTAGGAGTTTTGATGACTACATAAATGGCTTCTTCTCCCTCTAATTCCTCAAAAATAGCTATAATTTTCTCAGCTGTTAGTATTTTTTTTTTTGTAGAAAGCCATTTCTATGTTCAATAATTGAAAAATAGGACAAATAATAAAAAATAATAATAATAAAATAAAATACGAAAGTCATAGAAGGATATTATAATACGATGTTACTACTAAAAACCGAGCCGGGGAACTCCCAACGTTGCGTCAACGCAACGGATAAATGTATCATTCGCTACTGTGTCATAGGTCTAATATATTTAAGAAAAAAAAATATATGTGTATTCCACATCTATAACATTCTGGAATATGTACATAAAAGTTGAATTAAATATATTTTAGTACTTGAAAAAAATTATTGAAAAATATTGATAAAAACAGGTGTTCAGTAATTAATTTTTTTCACGGAGTGTTGCACTTATTTTGAAATGTAAATACATAGAAAGAAAGCTTATGAATGCCTTTTAATAAATGAATGATGACTTTTGCATAAAAACTTCATTTTGACTGCATTTTATGAAGTTAAACTTGGTGTTGCGTATACGCAACGCCGGGAAGAAATGGGTTAACTAATTTTTTTTTCTCGTTCAATTTTTTATAATTCTTCCAAATGTCCAAAAAAAAAAAAATTTAACTTAAAAGCTGTTAAATTATTATTTTTAAAAAGAGAAAGAATCTTTTTTATAAAAAGGGGAGGGCGCCTGGCGCCTTTTCTCCTTAGCAACAATCAGAGCGGAGGGGTGGGGGAGCCTGCAACTCGCCACCCTCCCTCCTTTGGCCAAACTAAGAGGCCCTAATTAAATAACGTTGGAAATGAATAAAAACTTAGAGAAATCAATTGTCTATAACTCGCAAACCGCGCACCCGATTCGCATCGGATCTTTTGTAATGAGTTTAGAATTTCCTAGAGAATATTCACATGTAACTAAAATTGAATAATTAAGAATATATTTTTTCTTTAATCTAACCATCCGTTCAACCAATCAAATGATAGTAAAAAGGATCATCGTTCTATATTCTCTCTTTTATCTGTATATAAAATTTTCAGTTTTTTTTTTTTTATTTCTCTTTATTAGCAATCTCCGCACTCCCAATTTTTATTAAATAAACGAATATTATATAAATTTTAAATAAATAACTTAGGGGTTGTCCACATATTAAGTAACGCGTTAGGGGATAGATAGATAGATAGATAGATAGATTTATTACTGCTCTGAGATCATATCATCTCTTTGAGCATTCTTAAAAAAAATTACAAATTAATTTTTGAATCTCTCGCAAAATACAAAAAAAAAAAAATAAGAGAGGCATGGGCGTAACTAGGGGGTGCCGGGGGCATGACCCCCAGAAAGCTCCCTGGCCCAAGAAAAATTAAGAAAATATGGGGTCCAGGCCCTCCGGAGAATAGCTGGTCCCATGGTCCCCCCCAGCCAAATTCTCTAGTTACGCCCATGAAAATAAATATCTTTTTTGTTTGATTAAAAATGCAAATGCCTATGTCTATAGGAAAAAAACATTCTGTTTTGACTTTAGCAGTATCATAAGTCATCTTAATCTGCCTAAGATAAAAATAGAAATTGACAATAGAATTATTATCAGCCATTAAATACAATTGTACTAATAGTATTAATAAATCTATTGTGATAGTTATATTCAAATCAAATTGAAAAGGCTTTCATTCACCAATAGACAACAAAAGGATTTATATTTACTAAATTGTGGTTATTTTTTAATTATTGTGATACCAAAATTAAAAAGCTAAAGGATTAATAATTTTTTTTTTATGTTTTAACCTATTATTTTATTTAAAAATAAATCGGGAATGACTTTCCTAAAACTTTCTGGTATATTCTTTTGGAATTACGTCTGGGGGTGTGTGTGTGAACACGATTGCTTAAAAACGCATGCAGCCAACCAGATCGATGAAATTTGACTAAGTACTACTTCCAGGTGGCAAAATCTCAAAGTCGAATTTTTTGACGATTACAATACTTTCTCTTTACGAGAAAGTAGAAAAACTATTAAAATTTCTAAAATGATTTATAAAAGACTGTCGTAAATATAGAAAAATTGTCAACTCTTGGAATGGGAAACGAACCTCAGACCCTTAGCACAAGAGACGAGACCTATACCTCTCTAGTACAGCCTGAGAGCTTCACCAAAGTAAATACTTGAAAAGATATTTTGATTTTTCAGCTGTGAACTTCATATATAAGTCAATTTTTCCATTTTTTTTATTTTAATATAAATTAATTGGAATTGACCCTCAAATTCATTGGAAGTATTTTAAAAAAGGACTAGACGATGTCCATACCTCTTTATTCCCCTCCCTCTTTCTTAATCATCCCCATATGGATTTCACAGGATTACCATAAATCACCGAGAAACAAATTGAATATTAATTGACTATTACCAACTAAATTATACTTTAAAACAATTATCTGTAATAGTAACTAAGATCAAATAAATTCCAGATGATGTATTAAATTAATTGGAAATGGGTAGGGGAAGTCAAACCTTCCCCTTCATGTTGTAATAGAGATAATTTTTTCCTATAATCCCTTAACGCCCTTTATATACAAAGTCGTTATTATGAAAAATCAATTAATAATCAAATAAAAGGTTAATTATTAATCAAACGAGGTGGTTGTTTTGTAATTTAGGTAGAAATTGAAATTCAGAAACACACACACACCCCAGATATATACTCGTATATATTAAAAGGTTTGTTCGTTTCACTTGCCATGGTAAAAAGTGCAAGCTATTTTTCTCAGAAGGTGCATGTAATGGAGGGCAAAATGTGTAAATTATACTGCAATGGAAACGAACACTCCTAATATATATTACTTAACCTCTCCTAGGACTCCAGAAGTGGTTTCAGAAATATAAGAAAGTAAAAAACTTTAAACATACACACACGCCCATCCATATGTAAATAAAAACACACTTCTTCAAGTCTTAAATTTGTAACCTCCGAATAGCCGTTCCAGAGATTAAGCAATTAAAAACATATTTTAGAGAAATTTTGTAATGAACAGCCAGTCTTCATGTCTCTATCGAAAATCAACCCATTATTAAAAACCCAAATCATGTGTGGGACCTGAAATCTTTAAGACCTTTTAGCTAACAGCCATAAATCTGTCAATCATTTGAATGAACAAATTTCGTTCAAAAACTATGAAGTTTTTTTTTTTTTTTTTTAATTGGGAAGTTGTTATGAAGAAATGAATCATCAATTATTAATAAAATGGTTCAGCCATTTATTCTGTGGCTTTCTTCAGGTACAATTCAGTTGAGATTACAAAGGTATTACAATTTGAATTAAAATGAGATTGTCACAGATGTATAATTTTAACTGAAAAATAAATTTCAAAATCCCTGATTTGAGTCAGGGTTAGACCAAACATCCCTAATTAAAACAATTATTTATCTTAACCTTAACCACATTGACAGAGTCTCGAGCCATTGTTTTGAAAATGTGACTTAACAAATTCTTATTATTCAATTTTAATATTCGTCAGATCTCTCCGGTATTAATCACTAATTAATGTTTATAAAGTTCTTTAACCTAGTATTCTCAGAAAATAGAAAAACAATAAATAAATGATTTTTTTTTAAGATTATTTTGAGGTTATGTTTTTATCAACAAATGTTTAATGCCCGTTTGCACCAACACAACTTAGATCTCAATTGTTTCCAAAGAAAATAAATTAAAAGGATCCCACATAATAAGATTTTTTTCTATTTCTGTAATTTAATATGATATAATAATGTTAATTTAGTTTTTCAGTAATTTTATTTCAATATTTTACTAAAATTTATTGCCGGACGATAAGTAACTTATAACATTGGATTATTTTTGAAAGATGTCGATTCTTTCGCAGTTGCTATTTTGGTTTTTGCGCAGCAAAAGAAGGAAGATATGTTTGTAAAAAAAACAGCCGAAGGTATAATAAATGTCTCAGGTGTATTTGTGGAATACCTAATCGGACGACGGCCCCAACCTGGGCCGGTTTTTGGACGACCAAGAGAGCAAGAGCACTGGCCTCGGGATCGCCGAGCATCGAACCCGAGACCCGAGGTCCGACGACCCAAATCCACCAGGAAGAGCAAAAAAAAAAAAAAATAAAATAGTCATTGCTCATATAAACAAATATAGGAAGGAGAATTGCAAAGTCCGTAAATTCGATTTAGTGAAATGCGGATTTGGTAAATTTATAAGTCAAGAACTATATTTGAAGATGAGGTTTAATAAAAAGTAAAAAAAAAAACTTAATATTTTGAAAAATTAAATGTTCTCTATGAGAAAATCAAGGGCGGATACAGGGGGGGGGTAAAGGGGGTATCACCCCCCCCGAGATTTGAGAAAAATATTTTTTTTTGACAATAAAATTTTAAAAATGCTTACGAATTTGATTTGTATAACAGGTATATAATATATACCTTAAAGGTGCATTGTTTACCAGAATATATATTCTGGTAAACAATGCACCTTTAAATTACCGAAAGTACGAAAAAAATTATGTGCTGTGCGACCAGTCACACCAGATTCCCCCCACCCGCCGAGAAACTCCTCTGGATCCGGCCTTGAAGAAAATTGAGAGATTTCAAGGACTACGAGGTCTCGTAATTTATTTCAATAAATATTGACACCAACACTGGATTATAAATTAAATCACCAACGGGAGAATGTGAGTTCGACTCCTAAGAGTGCCTTATTTTTTTTCTACGTCAAAGTTTTAAGATTTCGAAATTTATATTATTTTATTAGCTACTCTTCAAATCCAGTGGCGTACCGAGGGGGGGCGAGGGGGGCGGTCCGCCCCAGGCCCCGTCCGGGATAGGCCCCCATATATTTATAAAAAAAAAAATTTAATGAAAATTTTCCTTTGAAAGGCCCCGGGGCCCTCAGGGCTCAAGTAAAAATGGGAAAATTTAGATAAAAAAAAGAAAATTTAATAAAAATTTCTCTTTGAGAGGCCCCGGGGCCTTCAGGGCTCAAGTAAAAATGGGAAAATTTAGATAAAAAAAAGAAAATTTAATAAAAATTTCTCTTTGAGGGCGGGGCCTTGGGCCAAAAACAAAATTTAATGAAAATTTCCCTTTGAAAGGCCCCGGGGCCCTCAGGGCTCAAGTAAAAACAAAATTTAATGAAAATTTCTCTTTGAGAGGCCCCGGGGCCTTCAGAGTTCAAGTAAAAATGGGAAAATTTAGATAAAAAAAAAGAAAATTTAATAAAAATTTCTCTTTGAGAGGCCCCGGGGCCTTCAGGGCTCAAGTAAAAATGGGAAAATTTAGATAAAAAAAAGAAAATTTAATAAAAATTTCTCTTTGAGAGGCCCCGGGGCCTTCAGGGCTCAAGTAAAAATGGGAAAATTTAGATAAAAAAAAGAAAATTTAATAAAAATTTCTCTTTGAGGGGCCCCGGGGCCCTTGGGGCTCAAGTAAAAACAAAATTTAATGAAAATTTCCCTTTGAAAGGCCCTTGGGGTTCAGGGATATACGGTATTTTAAAAATATTTTTGTGTATGGAGGAGAAGGATATTTAAAGATGACCACCCCCCTCCAAGAAAAAAAATTCAATTTAAGGCCCCCTCTTCTAGTTCCGCCCCAGGCCCCCAACTTCCTCGGTACGCCTCTGCACGGACCTCTCTAGAAGATTCTTTATTGTTTGCAAAAAACCGCATTCAAATCGACTTAGTGGTTTTCAAGATATATCAATTTCAACTTTAAGTTAACGAGATTACTCTGGTTAAGCATAAATAAAAAAAAATAAAAAACTTTGGTAACCCATCTCATGAATCCAACCAGAATAATTAAAAAAATTATTTTTTTTAATAATAAGATTTATTAATTATTAATAATTTATTTAAAAAAGAATATTATAAAAGCATTATTTTAAAATGTTTTTTTTTTTATTGCTTTTTTTTATTTCCTGGAATAATTTTATTACTATTTTGTTTTTATCTTTTTAATTGATTCTTAGAAATGACGTCACCTCGATTGTTTGGCTTGGATGTCGGCTGGTCGTCGAGCAGAAAACAGATCTTTTAAGTGACTATCTTTTTCTCACTTCCACTCATAATCTTCTGTCTCTTTCTCCTCGATGAATATTTCAAACGAAAAGGAATTAATACATTGAATAAGAGAAGTCAATGATTCTCGTTCATTTGAAATGACTAGTTCTTTGTGATTCCCTTGTTAAACATATTCAAATGGGTTTTTCCTAACTCATCTGTAATGTTCTAGTTCTTTCTATGGTGTGAACAGACGCACAGCTCTCTCCTGATCAGAATTCAACTCAAATACAGTATATACATGACTAAATAAAATATTTATAGATAAAAAAGAGAATTAGAAATCTTTAAACACTAAATGAAAAAATTATTGAAAGATTAAAAAGGAAGAAATAGCGATAATTTTTATTTTTTTACTTTCTCTTACCTATGTATATATTTATATAGAGAAAGTAAGTAAGGGAACAAAAATTAATTTTGTAACTTAATTTAATTAAGGTTATAATTTCGAAGAACAAATAAAATCTACTTTAAATCAATACCTATTATTATATAGAAATAAAAGGAGGTGAGACCAAACAAATTTAATAATAAATTATATTCGTACCTATATACCGGTAAGATGGCTAAATATTATTCGATTAGTAATTAAAGAAATTTTTTTCTTAACTCTAATAACCTTTTCCAATAGCTAATTTCACTTTCAATAATTCTAAAAGTCTCCACAGGGTCGCAGCACTAATCAGCCTGAGAAATCCTCTTAATTTATATTATAAATTACCAAAGAATATACCCGGAAATCAAAAAGAGAGAGATTATTTTTTTTTTTTGCACCAACACTCCTTTACTATTCTATTCTCCTGTTCACTCCTGGCAGGTGTTGAAATAATTGCTTTTTGAATTTTAAGGGAAAGTAAAAATTAATATGTCAAAATAAATTTGGAAAATCGATTTTTAATCATTTTCAGAACGTTTTAAGACTAAAATTTGATTGTTTTTTCTTGAATATTTTATATACTAAGTTATTCAATCAATATCAAGGCCTAAATGTGTTTATTTAGTTAAAAAACAATAAATTAGGATAATTAGAAAATGAAGGCGGCAGTTAAAATCTGAAGATGTAAAAGGCAATTAATAAACCCCCATTTTATGTGGTCGTAGTTAAATGAAAAAATGTTTATGGCTTTATAATTGATTGAAAAGACCAGTTTTGCATTTTTCCACGAATCCATCGAAAAATAAGAGAGATATATTGACTTTTTGAAACGCGATTGTGCGCGAGAAAAAAAGCCTAGACGAGAGTGAAGCGAGGCTCCCTGGCTGCACTCTGGGCGCGGATCGAATTAGAAAAAAAAAATTGATGCTCTCCCATCATTTGAAATAATTGCCAAATTGATTGATTTCTTGATATTTTTATGCTTTTATAACATTTTATATTCGAAACTTTATTTAACTATTAGAATAAAAGACTGCATATTTATCTATAAAAAATTCAATCATTTGAGAAAAAATAAAATTCAAAATATTTTGTCTTCAATCAAAGAGATGCCTATTTCTCATAAATATATTAAATAATAAAATAAATTCATATTGTTTGTAGATGGCCGTAAGGATGATAAATTTTATTATAAAGACATCAGCCAAAAATAAATATTTTTGCGTATTATCTGTTAATTTGTAAATATTTCGACCCCAATGACAGAATCATGATTATGAAAATCGCATTCATGGAATGATCAGCTGTTTTGTCATATTGGATGGGAGGAGTTAACGATTTGCAAAACATCTGATGATTGTACTGAGGATGATTCTATTTCCCTGGAACAGTGGCGTACCGAGGGGGGGGGGCGAGGGGGCGGTCCGCCCCAGGCCCCGAGCCGGCATAGGCCCCCATATATTTATAAAAAAAAAAAATTTAATGAAAATTTCCCTTTGAGAAGCCCCGGGGCCCTCAGGGCTCAAGTAAGAACAAAATTTAATGAAAATCTCCCTTTGAGAGGCCCCGGGGCCCTCAGGGCTCAAGTAAGAACAAAATTTAATGAAAATCTCCCTTTGAGAGGCCCCGGGGCCCTTGGGCTTCAGTGATATACGGTATTTTAAAAATATTTTTGTGTATATTTGTGTGTATATTTAAAGATGAGCCCCCCAAAAAAAAAATTCAATATAAGGCCCCCTCTTCTAGAGCCGCCCCAGGCCCCCAACTGCCTCGGTACGCCTCTGTTCAAATCTAAAAAATTAAATATAAGTTAGGGGTACCTATAAGGTAAACAAACCTAATTTCTTAAATCTTCGAATCTGATTAATCTTGAATTTTATAATATACTAATAGAAACAAGATAAAGGAATTGAAATACAAAGACGAATCATCCTACTCAAGGGGAAGTTGACTTTTATTATACTTAAATGCAAATCGTTTAAAAGTTCAGGCTTTGCGATGGACCAGGGTTGGCATAGAATTTCCCCAGGTGGGCACAACCTACTGGGTTTTTCAATTTAAAAAAAAAACACACCCTTCTACCCATCCTTGATATAGACCTATTTAGTTTCAGATTTTCAATTCCTTGAAACTTGAAAAATATAAAATTTTTGAGATGATTACGGCGCTACGAATTTCGTTTTTCAGTATTATAATAGTAGTAATCTGTGGAGTATTTAATTGATCTTGAAATTTGTACTTAAATTAGAAAATATAATATTTTTTAATGTATTATGACTATAAGACTATATATAAGAAATTTAATTAATTAATTGTTAATATTTATATAATAATTATTATTAATTTATTCTTAATAAACTTGTATTAAAAATATGGTCTTTGTAACAGGAGTGAACAGGAGAATAGAATAGTAAAGGAGTGTGTTGGCGCCAAAAAAAAAATAACCTCCTTTCTGTTTTTGATCTCCGGATAATTGGAAATTTATCATATAAATTAAGAGGATATCTATTATCTCAGGCTGATTAGTGCTGCGACCCTGTGGAGACTTTTAGAATTATAAGTATAATTTTTAAAGTTTCCACAAGAGTGCAGCACAAATCAGATATTTTATTCAATTATAAAGATTTTCTTTCCACAATATATAATTTATATGATAAATTACCAGAGGATATCTCAGGCTAATTAGTGCTGCGACCTTGTGGAGACTTTTAGAATTATAAGTATAATTTTTAAAGTTTCCACAAGAGTGCAGCACAAATCAGATATTTTATTCAATTATAAAGATTTTCTTTCTATACCCCGCAATAGATATAATTTATATGATAAATTACCAAAGAATACCAGGAGATTAAAAACAGAGAGGAGGTTATTTTTTTTCTTGGCGCCAACACACTCCTCTACTATTCTATTCTCCTGTTCACTCCTGTTACAAAGACATATTTTTTATACAAATAAATTTATTAAAAAATAATAATTAAATAATAATAAATTAAAACGTATGAAGAATAAAAAATATATTAATAATTACATTCCATTGATTGATTATATTAATAAATACATTTGTTATCGTCAAAAACATTTGTTTTCTAAATTAAATACAAGATTTCAAAGTTATTATTCCACATATTTTACTATTATACAATAATACCGAGTTTTCAGGTAATTTGGCCCAGAATAAATATTTAGCTAGGAAATATTGGTTTTAACATTAGAGAAAGAAAAAATAGTTTACAAGGCATTATTTCCAAATATTTCGAAATTCACTGAAGAAGATACGTCTCTGAAATATTATATTTATATATTGCTTTGTAAACTAATAAAAAATTGCTGAAAATTTACCGTTTTTCATTCTCAAATAAACCAACTTCAGCCAATGACGTAGCAAGGGAGGGGGCAAGGGGGTGCAACATGCTCTGGGCGCTACTCACAAAGGGGCGCCAAATGGATCGCAAAACAAAAAAATTGTTGGATAATTTTTATTTTTATTATAATTGATTTCTGGAAAATATATTTTAAATTTAGTGCCAGTATAATAAAGGCGGGGTGAAAATAAGCTTTTTAACAAAATCGGCCAAAGAGTACTAGTACTTTACTGATGTACTTTTTCAGTTGTTTTTTTTTTTCGATTTTTTTAAAAATCGTTCCTAAGATTTTGATTAAAATTCAGAATTCAACTATTTTTTAGCCCCCGGGTGTGGCGTAGTAGGTAGCGTGCCTACCTCCTATGCCAAACGTCGCGGGTTCGGACCCAGGCAGTCCGATGATTTTATTTAAGCCATTTGGATACCAGATGGCTTAAATAGAAATGCCTGAACCCCCAATAGATATATATATTACAACGGTTATCGTCAACGTCTTATATGGCCTGAGTTGCGAAAAGACTGTGTGAATGTGTGTGTGAGTGTGAATGAGAAAAAAAAAAAAAAACTATTTTTTAGAAGCTCTTTAAAATGTATATTCTCATTTTACTTATATTTCAAGGTTATTTATTTATTTATTGTTTTGCAAAAATATTGAAATTTATATAAAACTGACAAGAGCAGAAAAGATAAATCAACTTAAAAGAAACGAAATTCCCAAAAAAAAAAACCGGGTTTTTCAGTGGCGTAACGAGGGGGGGGGGAGGGGGCGGTCCGCCCCAGGCCCCGAGCCGGCATAGGCCCCCATATATTTATAAAAAAAAATTTAATGAAAATTTCTCTTTGAGAGGCCCCGGGGCCCTCAGGACTCAAGTAAAAACGGAAAAATTTAGATTAAAAAAAAAAAAAACAAAATTTAATGAAAATTTCTCTTTGAGAGGCTCTGACCCCTTGGGGTTCAGGGATAAACGGTATTTTAAAAATATTTTTGTGTATGGTGATGGATATTCAAAGATGAGCACCCCCCCAAAAAAAAAAAAAATTCAATATAAGGCCCCCTCTTCTAGTGCCGCCCCAGGCCCCCAACTGCCTCGGTACGCCTCTGGTTTTTCCAACCCTGCGATGGGCCGTATAATTACAAGCCCAACTCTAGAAATAAGCAAACACAAGAAGACAAACAGAAGTACGTAGTTTCAATAAAGGATTTATGATTCTCAGAAAGTCTGTCTTTTTTATGAGGCAATAAATAAATTGAAAAAAAAAAAGTTTTAAAAATAGATTGATGATTTAAAAGAAAATAGAGAAGAAAAATAATTTTTATATAAAATACACAGGCAAATACAGTAGAGTCCCGTTAATCCGAACTAATTGGGACCGAGGGTCGTTCGGATTATCGGGAAGTTCGGATTAACCGGAATTGTAAGCTTGAATTAGTTAATTTTGATAATAAAGTCGTATTTATAACGTTGTAAACCGTGAAACTTGTAGGTGATATTAAACTCTAAATAAATATTTCATAATAATAATAAAATAAAGTTCCTTTAATGTCTAATTTTCATTTATATTCCTCTTAAAAAAAAAAAAAAAATCGTACGCAAAAAGAGTTCGGATTAACCGGAAGTTCGGATTAGCGAGGTTCGGATTACCGGGAATCTACTGTACTTGGCTCTATACTGGTTGATAATTAACAAATTTCTAATAAACAATTACTATGAAATGAAATTAAGGGAAATTCTCGGAAAAGTTTGTATGGATCTTTTCTTTAAAAGGCAATTTTCTTCAATCAATCGATCAAACGCTTTTTAAATCTTTACTTTAATAGGATCTAAATTATTGAGAAAAGAATCCTTATTCTATAAAATTTGGTTCAAATTATACTTGAAATAAATATAAAGCAGTAAAAATTGATAATGTTTGGATTTTGAGAAACTTATATTTACCCAATACAACAAGACGAACAATACGAGAAGACTGACTGGCCTTTTGTATAAATAAATTAATATTCACAATAAAAAAAATAAACTTTATTAAGAAATTCTACTTATTTTAAATAATTAAAAAAAAAAAAATTATTTAAACAAGTGGTTAAGTAAATTCCCGGAGTAAAACTGAATTAGAGAGACGAGACAAACTAACCTAGTTGAAAAGTCCGCCCCTAGGTGCACTGGCGTCACTTTTTAGATTTTTTAGTTGTTATTTATTCTTTGCAAGCGGCAATTCAAATTTTAAATTAAAAATGCATTTAATAAATTTTTTATAGTCTAAATTCAAGAAAAAATTTATTAAAAAACTAATTATAATTAAAAAAACTTCATAATTATTTTTTAAATTAAAATTAAAATTTTAATTCATGTTGGGGCTATTCTTTGATTACCAGATTTATAATTATTCTTTGATTACCAGATTTATAATTATTCTTTGATTTGAAAGAAAGTGGAATGTCTATTAATCACTCTTTCCCTCCTTTTTTTCTTATTATAAGTCTTTTTTTAATTATTCACAAACAATATAAAAATATTATATTAATATATAATTTCGTTTGAAAGTGCGTGATAAGGAGCCAAAACTAGACATAGAAGAAATTAATTATAATAAAGAAGAAAATTGTGTACTATTTATAGAACAACATAGACGGTTAGTATACCTATATATATAAATATTTTATCAAATTTGTTAATCAATTAATATAATTATGCTTGTAAACATAAATTATAGATATAATAAATTTTAGACTATATTGTCGCAAATGCCAGACTAATTAAAAAAAAAAAATTGGTGTGGCTAACCGCACATCACATCAAATTTTTTTTGTCTCCACAATTATTTAGTTTCCGATAATATATTAGAACCGAAGAGGTAAAATGTATAATAGAATATAGTAAAATATTTATATTTTATTCACATGATATCTTTCCTAATTTTTTAAGAGTAAAGTGGGCTAGAATTTTGGGCGGGAGAAATATGAGAATATACATTTTTACTTTTTCTTACCTCTATATAATTAATATATATAGAGAGAAAGTATCTATTGGATTCATGTCAAAAATTTGATGCCGAGATTTTGATGGAAATACACGTTTTGAGGTCCCCTGAATCCAAAAAAGTGGTTTTCGCAACATGGTCTGTCTTTGAACAAAATATCTCAAGAACGAAAAGAGCTAGGAGGTTGAAATTTTATATTTAATTTAGGTACCCCCATGGGACGTGACACGCAGCTTTTGAACAAAATCGGCCAAAGAGTACTAGTACTTTACTGATGCACTTTTTCAGTTTTTTTCGATTTTGATTAAAATTCAAAAATCAATTGTTTTTTAGATGCTCTTTAAAATGAATATTCTCATTTGCTCTGAAAATTGAAGACCACCAGTGGCGTAGCGAGGGGGGCAAGGGGGGTATCATGCCCCGGGCGCTACTCACAAAGGGGCGCCAAATGGTCCACAAAACAAAAAATTGCTGTAGTTTAGAGGGAAAGTGGTGTAGGTTTTCCGTGAAACATATTTATAAGTAAAATTGCTGGATAATTTTGTCTAAAATTTAAAGCCTAGCTTGAGCCTATGACTTTATTTATTTGCGAGTATATATTCAACGACTTCAAAACATGCATTTTCATAAATAAAAATCTCAACATAAATTTTTTGATAAGATAGAAATTCTCACTATTACATGTCTAAGAAAATGCTATATAAATTAATTTTTTATCTTGTTTTTTTTTTTATTTTTAGCTGTGCTTCAACAAGAGCTCCGGTAATTCTCCAATCGTCAAATCTTTTCTGCTTGGTCTTCGGAATCCGAACATACGAGTGAGTTTTTTTTTTTAAACATGCATAAACCTTAATTTATCTCAACCTTTTGCAATGGCTCTTCGCCCTTATTGCCGAGGGATGAGATTATCTCGCACTTTTCTACCCCATTATGAGACTTTGGCTATTTTTGTGACAAGTAAATTACAATTCTTTCTATTATAATTTACCGGACTACAAAAAACCCATATTTTGTGTCGAAATTGTTCTTCTCTATACAGATTCAGTTTATATTATAAATTGATATTTTGGTTAAATCAGAGCGCCCCCATTAAAATAATCTCGTGCCCCCAAAGGGGCTGGGTTCCACAGTCAGGAAATCACTGGGCTGTACGATGATCTTTTTATAATAGGGTGTATCAGTCAGTCTGAATGTTCATTTTTCTTATAAATCCCAGAATATTATAGATGTATATACATTCGACACCGTTATTAGTCGCCACATTTGAGACTCATGCCTTATGTTTAGACAACCAAAACGCATTTTTAAAATAAGTAAATATCTTTATTGTAAAGCTACTTATGGTATATCACTTGCCACAGCTTTTGGTTGTCTACTAAATAATTTTTAAATGAGGCAATTCATTGATAATGTTTAGTCAGGTTTAAGGCGTTTTCGGGTTTTTGACTTTTTTAATTTAATTTTATGGGAAGGGTCATCAGGATTTTAGAGATTCTTTGATAGGCAATGACCAAAAAAAATTTGGTTGTTTTTCATCTCTTCCGAAAAATGCTGATTTCCGATTGATCAACATTCTTCCTTACTTAATGTCAAAAATTAAATCGTATTAATATTTATTAAAATATCTAAGTTGAAGAATTTTGCCTGACAAATTCCAAACGAATTCATGTATAGATCCGGTCATCATTTATATGATATAACATTTGAAATTTTCTTTCCTGACAGTTTTTAAGAATTGCTCAAATAGAAAGAAAAAAAATATGTTTATGTCGAGTTGCCATGCGAATAATTTAAAGATCTACCTTTAAGAAAATAATAAGTAGAATTATTTGGCAGTGAAAAATATAGCGGAATTAATTATTGAGAATTTTTTTTAACAAAAATCTAAGTTTCAATCAATATTGTTCTTCTTCCCTCCTTGAATTATTAGCCCCATGATGCGGGATAAAAAAATGTTCATTCAAGTTTGTTATGATTAATAAATAATGTTTTCGATTAATCTGTTTATTTGTATAAAAAAAAACTCATTCTTCCCAGTCTCAACTCCAACATACCTAAATCGTTCTCAATATTACACACCACTCCACAAGCAAAAATAAATTATTTTTAATTGATACATTTCAAAAATAGTATTGTCCGCAAATTCCTCTCTGGATATACTGTAGGTGTAAAATAATTCCTGACTCAATCACATTTTTTTAACAATAAAAAAGGGAGCAGACACTTATAGGTATTGTAAACTTCAATTTTGATATGTTTCGGCTTTGATTTATTAATAAATAACGCCATCATTAGTTCAATTAGAGATATCAACAAAGCATTGAATTAAATGTAGAGTGCATTTAACATACAAATAATGTTTCTATATAAATTATATTTGTCAATTCAAAGAATAGCACTTGATGTAAGCTGAAAAGCATTTGATAATTTTATCTACAAGCTTTATTTGTATACTAAATACACTAACGGACAATTTTATTGACTCAATGCTCTCTAATTGGATTGATGATGCTGTTATTTATTTAAATAAAGCAAAAACGTCTCCAATTTAAGAGTTTTCAATATCATTCTTTAACTTTTTCATGTCTCAGCTTCCCTGCGATAGTCCATGGCCCCAACTAAAAATTTTTTTGAATATGAGTAGGTTAAAAAATTACTATATATACATACTATTCTATTTTATTATTATCTATCTTCAATCTTCATATATATATATATATATATATATATATATATATATAAAGATGAAATGGAAAAAACGTATGTATGTATATGTTCTATAGAAATCCACAATTTTCAATGAATCTATTTGAAATTAAGTACACATATAGTACATGGACCAGGGAGTAACGTAGTAATAATTTGAATCTCTTAAATATTCTGGATTAATAATTATAATCAAATTTCTTCAATATGGGAACACAAAATCAACAAGTTGGCTTGGAAATTAGAGGCAGGTAGTTGCTCTATGAGTCAGCTTTTCAAGTATACCAATAGGGCTGTGGGCGGGGCTACGCAGCAGTTGAAAAAAGAAGAGAGCATACATATGACCACTTTAAAAAGACCTGCCTTTGAGAATCTTCTCCTAGCTGCCTGCTCCTTTTCTTATTGTTAAATACCAGTATAGCATCATATATTTTTTATATTCCTTGAGCTTTATTATTCGTCAAATCATAAATCATTTCTCCGGTACAATATGAATGAAAAACATTCTTCAGTATCATTTAGAAAAAAAATGCCGCTGTCCGGGAATAGGTACCTGTACAAAGATTCCGTCCCTGAAAATCTCGGTAATTTAGGAAATAGATTAATAAAATAAAGAAATACATATATATAAAAAATATTTATATTTTATTATTACTTTTCTGTTCAATATCTTCTTATAATGAACATATGGTGTATCTTACAAGCTGTGTGCGGATCAATAGTCATTATAACATTTATAAAAAAACTTAATACAAGTACAGTAGAGTCTTGCTAATCCGGTGTGTTGAAAAGCCACTTCTTCCCGATTTTGCAACAAAAAAAAAGTGGTAATTTAAGGAAACAAAGTGTCATTACAGATTTTTTCATATTAAATTTTTGCATTATCTTAAATGTTTCGAGTAATCCGGGACTGGGCCGGTCCCGTTTTGGCCGGATTAGCAAGACTCTACTGTATATAATAGGAAAATGAGATATTGGTCAATTTTTAAAACTTTATAGATATGTACAGTGAGAGATAATATTAAGTCTCACCCATGCGTTTTCTACATGTGATTATTTCATTGTTTTTATATTATATATTTTTTAATGGAAACATTCATGGTTCAAACCTAGAAAATTTCCAATAAAGATTTTTCTTTTATAAAAACAATGAAATAATCACATGTAGAAAACGTATGGGTGGGACTTAATATTGTCCCTAACTGTACATTTCCAATGATAAAAAAAGAAAGGGAGTGAGCAGGAGAATAGCCCTCTATAGTCCAATATCTGTTTTTACACGGCTAAAAAAACATCGTAAACAAAGTTGAGGTTGAACCTTGAATAATTTTAATTTCTAAAGAAATGACTTTCCGTTTTTGTTTTATAGTTTGTAGTTATAGAGAAAAAAAACTTTAAAAATCAAATGAGTAGCGGTCCAAAATAGAGTCAAATTGTGTAAAAAAGACTGTTAAATCAAAACCGTGTAAATACAGAATTATGTGTAATAGGAAATTTAGTTTAATTTTTAAAATGACATGGCTTAATAAAAAAAAACAAAAACATTGTTGTAGAAAATTCATACTAGTTTGAAGTTATTCTGCACATGCTCATGTTTTGAGCCTTTCGTTAATTCATGATTCCGGGTAAACTGATTTATTTGTAAAAGATACAAAGTTTTGGTCACTTATTCTTTAGATATAATTCAGATACAATCATAGTCTTATATCTATTTCAGTTCAGAATGTAAATCTCTGGACGTTTAAGTTGGTATCTGAATTATTCAGAAAAAAATCACAGAATAAGTGCCCGAAACGTTGAATCTTATACATAGGTTTTCTGAAATTTTGAGTTTTTAATTAATAACAACTATGGAAGCTTTAACTTTCAAGTTCGAATTAGTATTTTGTGCATGCCTAAATATCTTTTCAAACTAGTTTGAATTAGAAAAATCAGAATCGATTCGAGAACAATTTCTGGGTAGACCCCAATTGAGAACAACCGGCTCTGATTAAATTTTAAAATATTAGAAAATAAATTATATAATTATTTTCAACATAGATTTCATTAAATAATAAATATTTATACTTATAGGTATAGGAGACTTTGCAGCCAAGGAATTAAATAAAAAACTTTTATTTAATTATTAATCGTCGTTTCGGTTAATAATTAAATAAAAGTTTTTTATTTAATTCCTTGGCTGCAAAGTCTCCTATACCTCAAAGTCTACAGCCACTTCTCATCACTAGTTTGTACTTATATAATAAATAGAGATTTTAAAAATAGACTAGCAAGATAAGCGAGATTCTTTTATAAAATTAATTAATTCACGAATTATTTATCAAATATAATCAAAAATAGTAATATCCAAGATTAATTGAAGCCAGAATCAAATAGAAACATGCAAAAAAACAGACATACGCCCGGGTACTAGAACGCCAGATATCAGACAGTTAAAGGTAACGTACAGTGAGTGACAATATTAAGTCCCACCCATGCGTTTACTACTTGTAATTATTTTATTGTTTTTAAAAAAATATTATATATTTTTTAATGGAAACTTTCATGCTTCCTAGAAAACCTAGAAAATTTCCAATAAAGATTTTGATTTTCTTTTATAAAAACAATGAAATAATCACATGTAGAAAACGCATGGGTGGGACTTGATATTGCAAGCAGGCACTGGATTAGAATATTGGATCTCACCAAAATAGCCCTCAGAAAAAGGCAGTTACCTCAATATTATTATTTTTTTGAATTATTATAACAAATAAATCCTTTTAGTCCCAAAAATTGTTTAGTAATTAAATGAAGAGCTGAATGAAAAAGTCGGCCATTTTGGATCTTTACTTGCCGATACCAATCTCTTAGTAAAAAACAGTCAACATTCGTGTCTAGCACGCCATAAAAAGGTAACGGCATGTTAGGAGGTACCTAACCATTGCGTTCTAGCACCCGGGCGATGGCATGCCAACCAACCCCGGTATTCTTCATCTGCCTTCAATTGGATACCACTAAAGAAATAATATATATATATTAGGGTTGTCCTTGCTTTGAAGAGAAAAATTTGAAATTTCAAAATACGTACCCTCTAAATTTTTACACTAGTCAGCTTCCAAATTTCATCTCGATCATATCATATTAAGTAGACGAGCATTTAGGTCAAATTTTTAACGCTTTTGGACAATTTTTCCAAAAAATGCATAAATATAGCAAGATTTATTACATCTTTTTATTTATCAAATTTAATTCTTTTGGTCCTAGATAAATTTTTAAACAAACAAAGAGTTATGACAGAAAAATCAAATGTGTCAGTTTATATTATATCAGTCCATCAAGGGACTTTTGTTATATTTGGAAACGTTTATTTACAAATTTTAATCATTGTTTTTCATTAAAAATTATATTACAATTACATTTCGTTTATACTATGCTAAATATAGCAAGTTAGTTCTGACAAATCTTAACAGAAGCATTTGATTTTTCCGTCATAACTCTTAAAGGAAGTATCTCTGGATAAATTTAACTAGAACATAAGAGAATTAAATTTGATACTAGAATGATATTGGAGGGTAACTTTCTTTCTTGTAGTGTAAAAAATTTAAAAAGTTGAAAAACAAAGATCACCTTAATATAAATTGCAATATATATATATATGTATAAAATTAAAAATCTAAAAAATGACTAGCAATTATGAGCATTGCTATATATTCATGGTGGGAATATTATAAAATTAAAAAAAAATCGTAAAAAAGGAATAATTACCAAAAGCCAGCGAGTTTAACAGATTAAAATTTGGCACATATCTGAACGAATAATTTTAAATATTAATAATCTCAGATTTCTTCTTAAACTTTTGATGCTTTCATAATATTAGTTATTCTAAAAAAAAAAAAAAAAAAAAAAAAAAAAATTAATTATTATTTTATATATTTATACCGATATATATATATATTTGTTGGATCAAATTCAAAGAGGTCTTAATTTAAGATTTTTTTTATTTTTATTGTAGTGCCTTAAAATTTCACTGAACCAAAAAATGAACGGAACATGTTTGTGTTGTTCCTATACTAAATAATAATTTATCTATCTTCCAAGCATATACCATTATATCTATTTTTATATGGAAGTAAAATTTTAAAATATATAACACCAATAAAAATAAACACAGAACAAGACTCTACACCCACAATGGTGACAGTTCGGCCTACCTGCGAATATAATGTTATTATCCTAAAGAACCCAATCGCCGTTCTACATGTCACTAAGTAGAAAAGAAACCTAAACCTCTGGGTGAACGCCGGGACTCGAAAGCCAGCAAATCGCTGAAATTCAATTTACTATGAAGCTCATCTCTTCTTCACAAGACTCTGAGTCTTAAACAGTTCTAAAATTTCTTTATAATTGACTTCCACAGCAGGGATCAAAATTTTACACTCTGCACCTTTTCCAACAAATTTGACAGCCACCAGACATATGACAAATAAATGAAGTAAAAGATCGCACAAAAGGAAAATATATTCTTCTTCAGAATGGTCAGCCTATTAAAATGAAGACCAATTCATTTTAAAAAGCCAAACACTGTAAAGGTCCTATTAACAATTGTTTCAGTATGTAAATTAAAAGACGATTTCCAATCAAAGATAATACCCTGCTTACTAACACTGTTATTAATATAGTAGGGATAATGTTGCTCCTTTTTTAATTAAAAGTAGAGTAAGGATCATTATAAAAGCTCAACCATTTGATTAATTCATTGTTTTTCTTTTTTTAAATATGAAAACTTTTCAGGGATAAAAGCATCAACCATTTGATTAATTCATTGTTTTTATTTTTTTAAATAAACGGATTAATACAATATTTTCGGTGGGGCGGTTTTTTTTTTTTTTTTTTTTTTTTTTTTAATAAGGTTTTTTTCGACATCTATGGCCATTTAGACCCATTCCTTATTATTTAAATTGATTGGTAGCCAATTCAATTTAAATAAATTTTTATTGCATGAGACTGGATGCGATTTTCGGGGGTGGGGGGGGGGGGGCGGTTGGTTGGAAGTTTCAATTTACAGGAGGGCTATTCTGGGGGATGAAAATTTTTTAAATAATAAATAATAGCACGTTAAGGTTATTTGTGACTTGAATTGATAGTTTAAAATAAATGTAAAAAGATATTTTAGACAAAAAATCATAATTTCTTTAGATGACTAGTTTTTAAAACTTTTTCAATTTTTTCTCGGAGGGGGCGGTCGCTCCCTTTAATCCGTCCCTGAAACTTTTATGTTTAAAACATAGAAGAGAATTCCAATAAATATTTCTATCTTCTTTTATAAAAACAATGAAATAATCAAATGAGAAATGCATACTTTAATTTTATCCATCACTGAAGAATTCAATATTTAGATTTCAAACACACCATCCCTGAATAGAAGTGAAAGCTTTCTCAAACTTAACACAATCCGAAGTATCCTGTATTGACTGATAAATTTTATTTAACAGTCCGTTTGCAAACAACTATGGATCGAACGCGTTCATTGTCTGGTCCAAATTGATGTTCTGTGCAATGTTCAGATCGAATATTTAGAATGAAAAAAGACGTGAATGTCATTAAAAGAACAATATAGGCTATCAATTTGCGTTTGTTTTCATTATAAAACATAACAATATATAATTTTCTATTCTGAAAAAAAATTCATTAAAAAAATGGAAAAATTATATACAAAAAAATTGAAATGTCTGTTTGAATTTGATCAATAAATTAATAGTATTTTGTTTTATTTTAAATTATCTATATATATATATATAAATAAGCTTACCATTAAAAAAGATATTTTATTTAATATGTAGATGATCCATAGAAGTCAGGAAAGACATTTGATTATAAGAAATAAAGTAAAGTAAAGTTAATAATAATAAAGGAAAGCAAATAAAGCAGAGAAATTTTAAGAAAAATGAAGAATCTATATAAAGTTAGAAAAACAGAAAGTGTAAGAAATTAATAAAATATATGAAAACAAATTGTTTTCAGTTCAGATAACATTAAATTTATGACATTTTTACTTCATCACTAAAAAAAAATAATTCTAAAAATCTTTCATTAAATATATATTTTTATTAATTTTGTTGTAAAGAATATTCTCCTGATACAAATCAAATAATTTTTGTATTTTCAATATAAATAATATTTTTAAAAATATACTTGCTATATAGCAAGAATTTTGTTTAAAAAAAAAAATTACAATTTTTTTTTTTGATATGATTAACAAATAAATAATTTTTTTTTTAAAGATATGGTCATTTTTTTATTATTTTTTCTAAGCAATACTAGGTAAAATAAATTAACAATAGAATTTTTATATTTTTTTTGGTGTTCTTTTATATTTTAATTAAAATCTCTTAACATTTTATTCCAGATTTAATTCAAATTTATCTAAAATTTTATAATCTATTATTAATATTAACTATGCTTTTTTTTTTGTTTTATAAAATTTCACTCTATTTGAACAGATTATAAATTATTGTCTCAATTATTTTTTATAAAATATATATTATAACTCTAAACATTTTTAACAATAAACTGGAATAAAATATTAAAGATTAAAGGGTATCTCCCGTTTGTTTAAAAGTCAGATCAGTGTTTCTAGGTACGTAATTTGCCGAGGTCAATGAGGAGTTATAGTTATGATCTTGTTTATTTTATTTATTTATAATTCAACAATCAACTCTCTGATTCAACCAACGGGGTACTAATTGTGCCCAGAGAGACAGCACCCAAGCAACATGCCTGACCTCAGGGCATTATGTGCATGTGCAAAATGACAATCAATTCAAAAAGATCTTTCTTTACCTCCTGTGAATTCAACTAATAAATTCCTAAGATGTTTTCAGTGGTGAGGTCCATATGAGATGGAGCGTTTGAGTATTTATGATATTGTGATTTTTCGTCTCCAGGATCCTTTATAGTTTGTTTGATCCTCCGTCTTTTCTTTGGTAACCAGTCTTTTCATCCCCTGCGTATTTTGTTGCAAGTCATTGATGCCCTTTTAGGGCCCATAATTGCTTTAAGTTGTGGCTATGATGTGTTTATAGTAGAGGGATGGAGATATCAGCCAAATTGAAATGCTCGAGGTTCAATAAAATCCCCAGAATAAGAAGTTTCGGGCCTGAATTTATTTGGACATCTTCTCAGTTAATGGAAATTATACACATAATGCAAAGCGCACTAATAGAGGGATGGAGATATCAGCCAAATTGAAATGCTCAAGGTTAAATAAAACGTTTCGGCCTGAATTTATTTCCCCATCTTCAGTTATTGGAAATTATACACATAATGGAAAGCGTACATGTGATTGAACCAGAATTTGTCAATAAAAAATTTATTGCTTCATACAAAATTATATGGCTCCTGTGCACAATATCAGATAAAAAAAAAAATAATCTCTAATCTTGGGCACAGAAGCCATATAATTTTGTATGAATGCAATAAATTTTATTATTGACAAATCCTAGTTCAATCATATGTGCGCTTTGCATTATGTGTATAATTTCCAATAACTGAAGATGGCCAAATAAATTCAGGCCGAAACGTTTTATTTAACCTAGAGCATTTCAATTTGGCTGATATCTCCATCCCTCTATTCTAATCTCACAATGCTGTTCGTTATCCTTTTAACGTATACTTTCAAATCATGTCTTGTCAAATAGTCCTCAATAATTATATCTCTTTTTATTATATGTTCAAAGTCTTTGCGTCTCTTAGTCCCCGTGGGTCCCAGAGAATATTACTGTTTCTGTGGCCTTCTCTATTCATCCCTTCTACTGCCTCTTTCTAGGCTGAAGGCTAGCTTTCCAAATCTATTATCTTTATTAGAATTCAATCTTCCTTTTGAGGATTCACCAGTCGAATTCTATCTTCCGTAAGTAGTGAAGTGTGTCTTTCTTCATAAAACTAGACATGATATCTTCCTTTGTTCTTTTCCATATTTCCACTTCGTACAACAAGATGCGTATCAAAACGGTGTCAATTCTCCATAGTTTGTTTGCTTGTTAATTTCTTCCCGTACATGTCTCTGTTTTTTAAAGGTTTCATTTCCATTTTGCAGTATTTTTTGGCATTGTTAGATCACTTCCATTGTTCTAAAGAAAAATATTATTTATATATATATATATATATTCGAAGATAAGTTTTCTTGGGTAAATCACATGGGATTTAGTAGTAAATCTCAACATCCCACTCGACTTAACCCGAGAAAACTTATCTTCGCATACATCCGGTCGCGGAAACCTTCCAGAATATATATATATATATATATGATAAATATCTTGTTTTTATGACTAACTATTTAATAGAATTCACTTGCCCCTTTTATTTTAACCCCGATTGGTAGATAATATCTGAACAATAAGTTTATACATCATTTATCAGTCATCTTTCAGCCGGATAATATTAAAATTTCAAACTTTTGCACATGGCAATACAGTAAGACAATCTTTGAGAGCTATCCCTTTCGGCTTTTCCGTTTTAGAAACACTGTTAGATCAGAAACCCTTGATTCGTGAATATATAATATTTTCAGCGTATAATAATTGTATGTGTGATTACATTTCATTTGTTATATATTAAAATACTTTATTATAAATGTATATTTTTATATCATAAATACTGATATAGTTTCTAATTTTTTTAAATATCTAATTAAAAAATAAATAGCTATTCTAATCAGGGCTGAACCAGTTTACGCACTCCCCCCCCCCCCCCAAACATTTGACCTTTTTTTGTTTAGAACTCCTTTCCATTAAACAGACCCTGATTCTAATATAACACTTATCAAATTTAATCGGCAATGAGATCGTATATATATATATTTCCTAAAATTAATAGTTAACTAAAATTGGTGTTTAAAAAATTGCTATAACATTATTTATATAACATATAATAATCTTGAATTAAATAATTTGAATTCATTTGATGGCCACTCTTTTTTTTTGAACATTTAGACTATAAAATTGCAATTTCGTTGCATTTGAAATAGTTAAGTAAAATAAATATTTAACTATTTAACATATAAAATTATAATAAATTTCTATTTATTATCACATATTGATGGAAAGAATTTAAGAAAAATTGAAAATACAAACATCTTTCCATTAGAAAAGGTTTTTTTTTTATTGAAAAATAAAATTTTATTTGTTTTTCGCAAAATTTATCTAAAAATATTATACTTTGATGAATTAAATATGAGCAGAATGAATAAAACCTGACATATGCTTTTAGTAGGTTTAAATGAAATAATATATTAGGATTCATATTGGGAGTAATTCACCAGAAAATTATTAGAGAAGTGATGCTATTGAATTTCCACATTTTTAACAAGTTTATATTTTATTTAATAAATTTATTCAAAATATGAGATGAATCAATTTTTGTTAAGAATTTTATCAAAATTCAATTAATAATTTTAATAATCCATATTTTGAATACATTTCTTAGACAAAATAGAAACAATATAAGTAATCACTTGTTGAAAAAGCTCAAATTCAATAGCAATACTTTTCCAATAATTTTTCCTGTAGATTACTAAGAGGAGTGTCAACCCTACATTCCACTCCACGCCACCATATGAGCAATCCTTCATTATATAATTTATACTTAAATTATTATAAGTAAGTGATCCTAACAGATTAAATTTTTAGGATTATAACATTTTTTTTTTCTTATAAAAATTAGAAACATTTCTAAACGATTTAATAAATTAATTTTTACACTTTAAAAGTGAATTTAAAATAACTAATGAAAAAAGAATAGAGTACTTATAATTTTTGAATAGTAGACCGTGGCTGAAGCTGATATGTTGAATAGAGAAGAGAATGCAGCCAATTTACTATTTAGTAATAAACATTCTTTATTGGAACGTTTCAGCTGGGATTAACCCTGCCATCTTCAGCCTTCAAAGAGCATGTTCAAATTTTTTATACAAAAATAGATGTTTGTTTTAATACAAGTTATTTGTATTTTTTGTCCAACGAATGTAATTATACTTAAAATACCAAGAAGTGATACTACGAAGTTCATGCTTATAATAATAAATTTAAATATGCTCTTTGAAGTCTGAAGATGGCAGGGTTGATCCCAGCCGAAACGTTCCAATAAAGATTGTTTATTACTAAATAGAGACTCAATTAAGTGGCTGCATCCTCTTCTCTATTCAACTTATAATTTTTGGATAATATCGGTTGATAATCTTAAAATTTTAAAATACTATAAAAATTTTATAAGAAAATATTGTTTTTATTTAACAAATAGATACATTAGATTTTATTCATTCAGCTCTATATATTTTTTTTAAGATTGCATATCCAAGTGATTTTATTTTTCAAATATAATTATCTAAAAAAAGATTTGTCACTTTGAGATGTTATTACGTTGAAAAATAATTAATTTTTCAAATTTTTTTTTTATAAAAACTCGGAAAAAAGAAATAGGCCCAGAAGAGTTATATATAAATAATTGAAAGAAAAAAAAGATGACATAAGAAATTCTAATACTAATATTAGTAATAAATAAGAATTGTTAGTAATCGTTAGTTAAAGCATTCACATATCAAACACAATATTTTTAAATTTAACTGTCTTCGATCTGAATACTAAGCCCCAGTTAATAATTAATACAGTTAAACTCAAAAATTTTGTATTTTAAAATTAAATAGATATTTGTTTGTTAGAAGATGAAATAAAAATGAACACATACTAGAACAAATAGAATCAGGTACTTAGAAAAATATTATTTGATATAGTCATATCTCACTTTAGTTAAAACCAAATGTGATTTGAAAAATTTAAATTAAAAATAAAAAAAAGTTTTATTATCTTTAAGGTGCGCGTCTCGAATTATTAGCCGATTCAGAAGCTGGTTACTCTAGGCGGCAAGAGATGGAGTTAGTTCTTCCCAAAGTGAAACAAGCGTTTTATTCCATTTCATTTGGAAGGTTCCAGCTAATTAATTAAAGGCAAACAATTAATTATTTTTTAACACAGTGATTACTAATTTAATTATCTATAAGATATAGTCCGAATTTTTAAAAAATATCTTTTATTTAATGGGATTAATCTAAAAAAAATCGTGTTTTTTTTCGAAAATCAAAAAATGGGCTTCTATAAGTTGTAGATATTTTAAATAGCTTTAATTTAAAAAAAAATTGAGGTCGATAGCTTCAAAATTGTGGCCGTTGGAACCTCTCAAAATCAGCACTTCGAGACGCGCACCTCAAGTCTATCTTATTAGAAATGTTTGATGAAATGAGGAATAAAATTTTTTGCTATAACAGGAAAGCGTTTATTATAAAGAATAAAATTTTAATTTGATGACAGCAAGTTTTGACACTCCTAATTTAAATTCGTTAAAACTTTAACTTTAAAGTGCTATATGACTATATCAGAGTTTAACAAGTGGTTCTCAGATTTTTTTTAATAAAAAAAAAAACAAAAACACCCTCTTTATTATATTTTCAATTGTTTTTTATATATAATATGTTTATCTTTCAAATTTAATAAATTTAATTTAATTTTTTATTAAGAACCTAAATAATTTGCTTGTTAACAAATAACAAGATTTTATTTTTTTTATATATAAAGAGAACGTTTGAATGAATTCTAACATGAATAAAAAAAATTTGATTTAAAAAAAATAATGTAAGAACCACTATTATTATATATAAATATATATATAGAACCGGCTTTAGGATTATTTAAAAAAAAAAAAAATTTAGGGTGACAACTTGAAAAAAATACTAAACACGAATTGAATATGTAGTAGTAGTAGATTTATTGATTCCTTTTGTTTGCCTTTGACCTAATTGGTCTTCAGGCTGTACATAAGTGTATTACATTTCGCAAAGAAAAAAAAAAAATATAGACAAATAAACAAATTAACAAAAAAAAATTTTCTAAAACAATCTTGTTGCTCTTCCCCTCATTCAATTGGTCTTCCCTCCATTCTTCTTCTTCCCCTCTTCTGTTCTCAATTGTTCCACCACCTCGGTTTTTAGGTCTTCCTTCTTGAGATCGATCTCCATGGCCTTCCAAAAATCTTTCTTGAACGCAGTTTCCTCCTGCCCATTGTATATGTTGCCACACCTCGCCCTCGCCCAAATCTTCTTCTTCCACTCTTCCACCTCCCCACTCACTAAATACTTTTCCGGCCCTACATACGATTTTATATATTTATAATGTGGAAAATATGTGGATCTTTCCACTCTCTCCCACTGCATCTGTAGCTCTTGCTCTATGCCCTTCCTCACTCCTTCCTCCATCCTTCTTACTCTTTCTGGCTTTGGCCAATCTTCCAAATGGGCCACGAGTCCCGGTTCACCCCACCTCTCCCATCTCTGTCTAAAATGGGTCCCCCAAGTAGACTCAGTTCTATTTTTTAAATTCCTCAATATATTTCTTAAGCATATTCTTGGCCATCTATTATTATCCATATCCAGGATACTTAGTGTGAACTTGCTTATCCTTTTCGTTTGGCATATGACCATTTTATTTCTCCCTGTTTCCAATTTCCATATGTAATTAGGGGTATTTCTTGCGAGGCCCAAGATTAATTTATAGTATTCCCCTTGCACTCTTTCAACCTCTTCCCTTTCTTGCCATCCCCACACTTCCACGCCGTACATTATAATGGACTCAATCAGGGATTCGAATAAATAGGTCTTCTTTCTAAAATCCACTATTTTACTTCTCCTCAGTAAGCTCCATGTTGAATAGATAACTCTTTTGGCCTTTCTTATCTGTTCGCTGATATGCTCTTTATGGCTATTTCTTTCATCAAATATGTACCCTAAGTATTTATATTTGGTTACCTGTTCTACTTTCTTGTTATTTATTTTCCAAACTTCTTCTTTTCCTTTCCTTCCTTTCTTTCTAAATCTCATTACTTTCGACTTTTCAATATTTATTTCTAAGTCGTTTTCTTCCATATATTTTTCCAATTCTTTCATCATCTCTTGAAGCCCTTCCCTGTCATCCGCCACCATAGCAACGTCATCGGCAAATTTTAAGCAGAAGATTTTTTCTCCTTCTATCACTGTCCCCCCAATGTTTTTATTTTGCCATACGTCTTCTAAATCATTTAGATAAACGTTGAACAGGGTCGGGCTGAGGGGGCATCCCTGTCTCACACCCCGAGTGGTCCAAAATGTTTCACCCTCAAACTGGTCGTTTATTATTTTATTTCTTGTTTCGCTGTATATATTTCCTACTAAATTCTTCATTCTTCCACTGATTCCTATCTTGTGTATTTTTTCTATTAACTTCTGTCTATTTACTTTGTCGAATGCAGCTTTTAAATCTAAAAATAATACGTATAACCTTCCCTTTTTATGCTTCAGTTTGTTTTCAATTAGGGTGTTTAGTATGAATAGGTTATCTCTTGTTCCTCTTCGTTCTCTAAAGCCGCTTTGGCTTTCCTTTATTATCTTTTCGCTTTCTAGCCATATCTTTAATCTGTTTGTAAGAATTGTAGCCATTATCTTATACGATGTATTCAGCAAGGATATACCTCTGTAATTGTTTGCTTCTTTCTTGTCACCGGCTTTGTATATCGGAAATATAAGGGCTTCCCTCCATGAATCCGGAATCGTGCCACTCCTCCAATATCTATTCAACATGACCAGTAATTCTTCTTTCACACTCATAGACATTGCCTTAAGAAACTCGTTCAAGATTCCATCTGTTCCTGGCGCCTTATTCCTTTTTAATTTCCTTAAGGCCTTGTCTAACTCCGCCATCGATATATCCATATTCAAGATATTGTTGGTATCTGCTTCTTCCTCTGAATTGACCACATATATTCCCTCTTTCACTTCCATTTGTTCAAGGTTCAAAATCGTCCTGTCTGTCGTCGCCCCCAGCAAATCCCTAAAATGCTTATTTAGCTTTTCTTCATCACATTCTATAACATTTATTCTTTTATTTCTAAAATAGTTTATTGCTTTCCAAAAGTCTGAGGTGTTCCTGCTTAGCTTGATTTGTTCGAATAATTTACTCAGTTTTTCTTGATACATTTCTTTTTTCCTTTCTTTTATTTTCTTTCTATATTTTACAAATTCTTTTCTATATTCTTCCTTTTTTTCCTTTCTAAATCGTCTTAGTGCCTTTAGCATGTTCTTTCTTATTTCTTCATATTGCTTATC
The DNA here is from genome assembly GCA_023213315.1 of Euborellia annulipes. NCBI lineage: Eukaryota > Metazoa > Arthropoda > Insecta > Dermaptera > Anisolabididae > Euborellia > Euborellia annulipes. The sequence continues at coordinate 57,807 of JAKCPI010011134.1, read as the reverse complement.
TTTGCCTTCCTTTTTCCCTACCTCCCCTCTTTTTTTCAATCCTATTTGCTTGGCTACGGAATGGAATATTAAGTTGAAGTTTTCAAGATTCAATTCCTCTTCCGTTTCTTTTTCCTTTTTCCATGCCTCTTTAATCTTTTCTTCAAATAACTTCTTCTTGTTCTCATCCCATTTCCATCTAAGTTGGTTATTACTCTTTCTGTTTTCACTCTCCTCGTTTTCTCCTTTTTGAATTTTTATTTCAATCGCTAAGGGCATATGGTCCGAATCTCCTCTTTCTAGGACTTCCATATTTTCTATCAAGGATTTGTTAATATTATCCCTCGTAATTAAATAATCAACAACTGATGCCGCCTTGGGTCCAATATATGTATATTTCCCCTCTCTATCCTTTTCGGTCCGTCCATTCCAAATAGTTAAACCATTATTTCTACATATATCCAGTAATTTCTTTCCCTCAGCATTAAGAACTTTATCCTGGGATTTTCTCGCCGGTAACTCGCTTTCTTCCTCATATAAATTTTCATTTTCTGCTCCAATTCGTGCATTAAAATCTCCTATTATTATTATTTCGTTGTCTTCCAGCGCTTCTTCGTATAGTATCTCTTCCATTTCTTCTCTAATTTCTTCTATCCCTTCATTGTTATATAGTGTCAATAGTGTAATCTTTCCCCTGTCTTTCTCCTGAATGCACATTCTAAGTCCTCCTTTCCACTGTTCTGTCGTTGTCTTCAATTTTATGTCCTTTTTAATTCCAATTAATTGTCCTCCACTAGCTCTTCCTTTTTTAAATCTTCTTCTTTTAAATCGGTCTTGTCCATACTGAAAAATCCCTATTCAATTTTTCCCTTAACCTTTGTTCTTTATTTTCTTCTTGCCAAGTTTCCAGCAAAATCACTATGTCATGCTTTCTAACGTACTCCCAAAATTCATTCGTCTTGTTGAGTGTCCCAGCTACATTCCACCCCAAGATTTTTATTTTTCCATTTCTAATACTTTCTGCTGGGATCTCTTCTGAGTTTCCACTTAATCGTTTTTTGTTCCCCTTGGGTCGATTGAACACAAGGGTTCTATTTCTCTTTCATACCCGTCCATCTTAATTAATATTTTGTCTCCCTTAAGAAAAGCATTTTTGCCCTCCCTTCGAAGCATTCGTACTCTTTCTAAAAGATTGTATCTCTTTTGTCTCTCTTCTTTATGTAGATCATTCTCTAAGAACACTCTTGATCCCTTTAGATTTCCTCTTGCCCTGAAAATTGTCTCCTTATCTTCCTTCCTTTCGACCTTCAAAAGGATTGGTCTTGATCGCATGTTCATTTTTTTTCCTAATCTAAATGTTTCCGCAATTTTAACATTCTCTACTTTTAATTCTTTTTCTAAAATTTCCTCACTATAACCTCAGTCCCCACAGTCCCCTCCCTCCCCGTCTCCTGGACCCCTTTTATAATAATATTCTTGGATCTTTCATTATTTTCTAGTCTCTGCACTCGGCCCTTATACTGGTCGAGTTCCTGTCTAAGTTCCTCTCTTTCTGTTTTGTAGACGTCTATTTCCTTTTTCAAATCCTCTGTGATCTTTTGCCATTCTTTTCTTTCTCTTTCCCTCGCTGTTCTGTCCACCTCCAGTTCTTTTTTCATTTCTTCTATTATTTCCTTCTTGAGAGTGTTTTTTATTTCTTCCATCTGCAATGACAGCCTTGAGATTGCTTCAACAACACTACATGATTCTGATGGATCATCTCTTCTCCTCTTCTTATCTTGGACATCTTCATTGTATTTTTTAGTCTCCTTATTTACACTTTTAATTTTCTCGGTGTATCTATCCATTGTTATTTGTCCCAAGCTACCCGCCCTCGGCTTCGTATGAGCAATTATCAGGGTAGGAGGGGCATCAGGATTTGGAAGGTCAGTGCACTGCGTCGGCTTATCCGAGTGACTCACTAAGGGGTCTGATTCTCTGAGCAATTTCCTTTTGAAAAAAATTAAATAATTTAAAGGAGAAGAAAGATAGAGAAAAATGAATGAAAATTCGAAATTGAATGCTGAAGAACTGACCACAAATGAGCAAGCCAGGGAATTGAATATGAAATTCTTTATTAATTTCATATTCAAATGTGAAATTAAAAAAAAATTGAAATAAGATTTTTAAATAAATATAAATCAAAGAAAATGTGGAAGAAGGTCATTACGGTCGTAACTGTATTACACAGATAGAAGATGAAATAAAAACAAGACTTGTTTTCGGCCCGAATTATTCAATTTTCCTTTGTCGACGTTTCAGGACCTATATTACCAAGCAATACATATTGATATAATCAGAAACTTTTTTAATACACATCAATCACACTCAATAGACAGAAAGGCATTATAAATACCACTCTACTTACAAAGGTGTTAAAAAATTCTTAGCACTGCCTCCTTCAGTTGTTAGGTAGTATATTTTATAATATACAAATTCCTCTGCGTGTACAATGAGGGGCAATATTAAGTCCCACCCATGCGTTTTCTACTTGTGATTATTTCATTGTTTTTATAAAGGTATTCTATATTTTTTAATGGAAACCTTTCATGGTTCAAATCTAGAAAATTTCCAATAAAGATTTTCATTTTCTTTTATAAAACAATGTAATAATCACAAGTAGAAAAAGCATGGGTGGGACATAATATTACCTCTCACTGTACATATCCTGAGCCACCATCAGAGTTAATGCAAGGCTGCTGTACAGGACGGATCGAATACCATATTCACAGTCAAAAATAAACAAATAAATAAAAAATAAATTTTCGACTGTGAATATGATATTCGATCCGTCCTGTACTTTATAGAAGGGGAAAAAGAAAAATGTTTTCTTTCATGTAGAAAGTGGCTGTGTAGAATTGAATAAAGGTTGAAGAGCCAAGCAGGAGCCTCTATTAAATTAAACTCCTTTTATGCAAAACGTTTCGGCCGACTCTTGACAATTCTATTTACTAAAAAACTCTGATGCAACTGAGGATGGCATCATTAAATCGGCCGAAACGTTTCGTTTTGCATAAAAGGAGTTTAATTTAATAGAGGCTCCTGCCTGGCTGTTTTCCTCTTAAACCTTTATTGAAAAATGTTTCCTTTGTTTTTGACCATCTTGTGAGTAAGATCTCCCCCTACTCAATGATATCATGTGACGTTGTACTATGAGGCGCCACAATTAAGTCCCCACCTGATAGCTTTAGCCTAAAGTATATGGTATAGTATATAGTAAATGGTGAAATAATTTTAAATTTGAAAAGGTAAAATAAAATTATCTGTAATTATTTCACTTTAAACCATATACTATATATAGGCTAAAGCTATCAGGTGGGGACTTAATTGTGGCGCGCTCACTGCACACACAGAGGAATTTGTATATTATAAAATATACTAACATTTTAACTTACCTAACAACTGAAGGAAGCAGTGCTAAGAATTTTTTAACACCTTTGTAAGTAGAGTGGTATTTATAATGCCTTTCGGTCCATTGAGTGTGATGGATGTGTATTAAAAAAGTTTCTGATTATATGTATTGATCGTAATATAGGTCCTGAAGATGGGTGACGTTTAGTTCCCGAAACGTCGACAAAGGAAAATTAAATAATTCGGGCCGAAAACAAGTCTTGTTTTTATTTCATCTTCAAAATATAAATTAAAAAAAAAAATTAGATCATAACGCAATCAACAAGAACAAAAAGATTTAAACATAATTTAACTTTTTTTTTTAATATTAAAATAATATTTACATTTGAGAAGAATTTTATAATTTTCCCAAACTAAAGCCGATTCTATAAGTCAAATTAAAAATATATAATTATTCGAGATTCATATTTTTTGAGTTGAATCAACAAAATAAGTTTTATTTTTTCAATTTCATTAGATATATATATATATACAAGCAGGTCTTAAAGAGAATGGAGAAAGACAAACAAATCAGTTATCGCTTTCATCACTTTCTTTGTGATCCTCCTGATAGTCACGATTTAAACCTCGAATATGTACATACTGAACTGTCTTGCGTCTAAAACATGATGAGAACATTGGGTCGGTGAACAGAACCTCCATCTCTTCTAAGGTTTTTCCTTTGGTCTCCGGTAGGCAAAAGAAAAATATAAACAGCCCGATGAGTGTGAATCCAGAATAGAGATAAAAAGCGCCTAAAGACAAAAAAAATGTGTTAGTAATTTAAGAAATGTATAATATTTCATATTGGTAATAAGTTTTAGGATGTTTTTGTTATTTTTGGATGTAAAGCTGAATTTTGGGCCAAGTGCCAAAGCTCTCACGACTTCTTGAGGTATTGTTTTTGAGTTATTGTTGTTGGAGATATTTTTCTGAGTATGTTTTTCGCAGATTCTTGAGTTTTTTGTCAACAAATACTTCTTTCTCGTATATATATGCTATGCATTGATTTATTCTTTTGAATTCATTAAAACTAACATAATTGTTGATGTGTTGCCAAGCAGCAGATTGTTTTTGATTTGTTTCACTTGTAATGTTGTAAGTATACTTTCTTTTAAGTTTAAGAACTTTGTTTTGTTAAATATATGTTTGTCTATTTATTCTATCATTGAATTGTTGATTATATTTTGTGGTATTTATACTTTTTTTTATTAATCATGTGTTGTATATATTTAGGTAATCGACAAAAGACCACAACAATTTAAGAAGAATATAAATACATTTAGCACAACTAAATACCAACATGATAGATGTATTACCAAAGGATTAATACCTAAATATATATAACATATGATTAATAAAAAAAGTATAAATACCACAAAATACCCACTAATACTTTTTTTATTAATCATATGTTATATATATTTAGGTATTAATCCTTTGGTAATACATCTATTTAAAAAGTGTATATTGGTATTTAGTTGTGCTAAATGTATATATATTCTTCTTAAATTGTTGTGGTCTTTTGTCGATTACCTAAATATATACAACACATGATTAATAAAAATAAAGTATAAATACCATAAAATATAATCCAAATGATTGAATGATAGAATAAATAGACAAACATATATTTACCAAAACAAAGTTCTTAAACTTAAAAGAAAGAATACAGTGAAACAAATCAAAAACAATCTGCTGCTTGGCAACACATCAACAATTATGTTAGTTTTAATGAATTCAAAAGAATAAATCAACGCATAGCATATATATACGAGAAAGAAGTATATTGTTGACAAAAAACTCAAGAATCTGCGAAAAACATACACAGAAAAATATCTCCAAAAACAACAACAACAACAATACATTCTCAAAAACGATATCTCAAGAAGTCGTGAGAGCTTTGGCACTTGGCCCAAAATTTGGCTTTGCATCTAACAATAACAAAAATATATAGACCTAATAGTTAATAAAACAGGAATTATTCAGACGTGTAGTGTCCAGATGGTCTTGGATCTTATTGAAAGTCCTCAGAACTAAAATTGACTTTTTGCGATCTTCAGAGAAGAAAAATAAATATACAATTGAAATATTTCGTCTTTAAGTAGAATAAATTCGACGTATGAGTGGTAATTATCAGGATTAGATAGCTGTAGGCAGCCAGCAAATAATAAAAAAATTTATTTAATTATCGTCGACGTTTCGGGATCGATTTAATCGATTTGTACAGTATTTTAATAAATATTTAATACATTATCGTCAACGTTTCGGGATCAAATCGATCCTGAAACGTCGACGATAATTAAATAAGTTTTTTTATTTTTTGCTGGCTGCTTACATCTACCTAATCCTGATATTTCGTCTTTTTAAAAAAGATTTTCATTTCATTTATTTTTATCACTATTATCAAATGGCAATAATTTTTCAATTTTAATTAATATTATTATTTGTTTATTAAAGCTTTTGTGGTTTGAAATATTATTATTAGAGCAATTTTTAATCATAGACCACATTTTTGTATTAAATATTTATTAAAATTATAAATACTGTACAACGTTTCGACTGCTTATTCTGCAACTGCTATCAAGTACTGTGCACTTGCTCCGACTCAAGTGCAGTACTTGACAACGGCTGCAGTACTTGATAACGGCTGCAGAATAAGCAATCGAAACTTTGTACAGTATTTATAATTTTAATAAATATTTAATACAAAAATGTGGTCTATGATTAAAAATTCCTCTAATAATAATATTATTATTACCTGGAGTAGTAATCCAATTAGTTAAGGATAGAAATGTCATCGAAATGAAGAGATTAAACATCCAATTGGTTGAGGTTGCAAAGCTATTGCAAGTACTCCGAGCCCAGGTTGGATAAATTTCGGCGTTAATAGTCCAAGGCATAGTTCCCATGCCTAAAAACAAAATAAGTAAAATTATTTAGTATACGTGAGGTTTCTTTACAACTTAAAAACAACATTTTTATTTTTAAATAAATAGAATAGTAGATAGTGGCTGTAGATAATGTGTTTGAAAAGAAAGTGGATGCAGTCAACAATTGAGCTTCTAAAAATAAAGTCTCCGCAATATTGTTGTAGCATTCAGAATTATTTCCTTTTGGCTGCCTCTGTCTGCCCTTCCTCACAAAGTTATCATCACTTCTTAATAGAATAGAGGCTTAATTATTAGCTGCATCCTCTTTCTTTCCAACCCTTTGAAGTAATGAGATAGTAAAGGGTTACTTTTATATCCAAAAATGTGCAAACAAGCATCTAAATTTATTTGTTCTTAAAACCTCTACAAAGGAAAATAAACTTAAAATTATTTATTTTTACCTGGAGCAAAAGTTAGCAAATAAAGGCAGAGTGAAATAAGAACGAGCCAAGTATAAGGCGATGGACACCAATTATATGAAAAATTTGCAATTGAATTTTCGTATCTGCATGGTCCGTTGAAGGGTATATTATTTGTTGTATTAAACAACCAGCATGAGGACTCTATGGAGTCACCGTAGCAAAAACCACAATTTTCATTGGCGATACATTGAGAACAGGTTCTAAAAGAAATATTCAAAAATTTTAGGAAATTTATCCAAGGAATATAAATAATATTCAAATTAAAAGATTATAGTTACATAAAATCTCCACAATCTCCTTTAGCCTTAATTAAAGGTGAATAGGTATCCATTAAAGTGAAACCGAGACCAAGCATCATTAATGAAATTGCAGTACCTGGAAAATAAAATAAATTAATATTTATATATAATAGTTAATCGTGGCTGTTGAAGAATTGGATTTTCAAGGAAAGGATGCTGCCAATAAATTTTTAAAAATCTTTAATCCGAAACGTCCCGGATTAAAGAGTATTTTTTAAATACAGGCTGTCATTCTCTCTTTAAACATTTAAAAATTATATATATATATATAAGCAATTCAATTTAACTTGAAATCTGTGATTCATTAAAAATTTGTTATTTTTTTTAACTTTAAAGTTGGCATAAATAAGAGTCAATTTAATTCTCAATCATCAGCGAATAATTCATGTATAGTGAGGACCAAAGTTAAGTTTTACTCATTCGTTTTCTCTATGTGATTATTTCATTGGTTTCTTTTTAATATGAATATTTTCGTGGCCCAAACCTTGGAAAACTTGAAATATTAGAATTCCATTATCTTTTAGAAAAACAATGAAATAATCACATGTAGAAAAGGTAAATGGTGGGACTTAATTTAGGCACTCATTGTACTGAGCAGAGAATTGGGGATGGCAGAAGAGGAGACAAGTGGAGACAAATTCTTTAAGATGATAACAAGATTGGATTTATCTACATCTGAAGAATGGGACTGGGTAAAACTAAACTCCAGATTCTCGAAGAAAATACTCAAGTATATACTGCATATCGGGTAGATGATGAGAAAAGGTGGTCAAAGATTTGTCTGCGCGAAATAATTAGAGATCTCGACAACCACTGCGGAAGAGGAATGACAAAATAATTGGAAGGAGCACTTAAGAATAAGCTAAAGAAAGGAACTGCTAAACAGATAATTCAGAAGGCAGAATAAATAACTCCAACTATTTTAGACAAACAACCTAAAAAGGAAATCGGCGTGGAAGCAAAACAAAAAGATATTAGAGGAAGATAGAAGAAGAGAGATGTGTGGCAATTTGATAGAAAAGGGAATGAAATGGATAATGGGAATGTGCAAGTTTTGAAGAATGCGATGAGGTCGGCATGGGGGAAGGCAAAACACATAATGGAAGGGTTTAAGGTGCGCGTTTTGAAAGTTTAAAAATATATTTTTAAAAAATTCGGTCTATATCTTATAGATAATTAAATTAGTAATCATTGTGTTGAAAAATAATTAATTTTTTTGTCTTTAATTAATTAGCTGGAAACTTTCAAATGAAATGGATTAAAACGCTTGTTTCCCTATGGGAAAAACTAACGCCATCTCTTGCCGCCTAGAGTAACCATCTTCTGAAACGGCCTCTAACGGTTTTTCGAGACGCGCACCTTAAGTGGACTTAACAACCAAAGAATTGGGTGGAACTGCAGATGAGGGAAGGGCTCAAACCCAATAGGGTATGGTTTTGGACTTATTCAAGTGCATAATAATCTATATAAAAGTTTATTATGTACTGAATAAAATATTAGAAAAATATATATTACAGAAATGTTACCGATGAGGGAAACGATCAATATAGAACGGCGTCCAATACGATCAACTAATTCCAATCCAATAAATGAGCAAACGAAATTCACTGTAGCTGGTATACAAGCAAGCCAAATAGCTGAAGTATTATCTCTCACTCCAGCCATCTGAATAATAGTGGCACTATAATACCTAAAACAATAAATAATATATAATATATCAAAATCATTATTCAATAAAATAATCAAAAGAGATAATAATTACATGACTGTATTTATTCCTGCAAGTTGTTGAAATGCTTGTAGGAGAGAGCCAATGATAACAGCTCGAAAAACAGTCGGTGTGTGGATTATGTGGCTGTAGATTGAACGTCCTTTTAAATCTGTTAATCGAAAAAAATTAACAAAATAAATAAATTAATAAATAGTAATTTTTACAAGGAAAGAGGCAAGGGACTAAACGCCAACAAAAGGCTGTCAATATTTTATATAATGAGTCAATATTTTATATAATAAGTGTCCAATACAAACTATGAATAACGTTATTTAGAAAAATGGTACAAAAAAAGTAAAGCCTATTCTCGATTCGTAATATTCTCACAAATGTTCTACATAGCTGCCACCTGTAGCAAGAACGATATCGAGGCGGTACTAGAGTTCAGGGTGTTTAAAAAAAAAAAAACAGTTTTTTTAGATTTTGACTGGTCAAAAGTGGTTAAAACTGTCCAAAATTGGTAATTTAACCAAAAAATTAATTTAAATTGTGGAGTAAGTAACATATAAAACAAAATCGCCGTTAATTTTGCACCAACCCAATAGCTAATTCAATGATATTCATTGAGACTGTTAAGCATATAGTCAAGCAAAATTTTAACTCAAATCAATAATGTTTTTATATAAATAATATTTAAACAATTAATTTTAAACTGGTAACCGTGGGCTCTAGTTGAAACATTATGCTTTAATAAGAGAATTAAATTCAAGTACACAAGGTTTTTTGTTTCAATGATATTTAATATTAGGTTTGTTCATTTTTAGTTCAGTGGGCGCCCGAGGGCGTTCGGCGCATGCGTAGTGAGAAAGATCACATGCGCAGTAACGAAAATAATACTCCTTTCATTAATGCGCATGCGCCGGACGCCCACTAAGCTAAAAACGAACAAACCTAGTAACACTTTATGCGCATTTCGACACCATATGTGTCATCTTTGGAAGTGAATTACATACTGATGACTGACATACGGTATGTAATTCACTTCCGAAGATGACACATATGGTGTCGAAATGCGCATAAAGTGTTAATATTAAATAAATATATCATTGAAACAAAAAACCTTGTGTACTTGAATTTAATTCTCTTATTAAAAAAATATTTAAACATTCCATTTCTACCTGGTGTCTCTTCAGAAATAGCTGCTTTAATGATTTCAAGTTCAGATTCAACTCGTGCATTTGACGTCCGAATGGTACGGAGGACTTTAAGAGCATCGTCGTATCTGAAAAAAAAAAAAAAAAAAATCGAAGGCATAATATATCAATGTCTGATCACACAAATCCCCAATGGTGAGTTTACTATTTTTGTTGATACGAACTTGACAAGAAGAAATATTTAAAATTTTATATTTGCTGAAAGGACTTGTCTCAAATGTAAACATCGCTTATAAGGTTTTTCTTTTTTTTTGAAAACTTAATTATGGTCGACCAATCGCCTTCGGTTTTGCAAAAAACCATTTTCAAGGCCTAAAAAATCAGAAATAACATCAATATTCTATTTTACATTTTATTTATATATAAGAGGCGAGTTTTTGCTTATAGCTATTGATTGCATTTTTTTAATAAATTTTTTTATATACTACATACAAGCATGATGATCTTAACAGAGGATGTACAGTGAACTCCACAATTAAGTCACCACCTAATAGCTAGAGCCTCAAGTATATGGTATAGTATATGGTGTATAGTGAAATAATTTTAATAGACCGAAAAGGTAAAAAGTAAAATCTGGTACAGATGATTTTATTTTACCTTTTCAAATTTAAAATTACTTCACCATAAACTATATACTATACCATATTCTTAAAGCTCTAGCTATCAGGTGGGGACTTGATTGTGGCGCTCACTGTACATACACATGACAATTTAAGTCTATTTTTGTTAATTTTCAGTACAAAAAGATCTATTTTGTTTTTACCCAACTCAGTTTCTACGGAGTTTCGAAAAAGACAGCTACCATATATATATATATACATCCCAGGAGGTTTCATTTTTGAATATACTCACCATCCTGGGATGTATATATATGTGGTGGCTGTCTTTTTCGAAACTCCCTGGAAACTGAGTTGGGTAAAAACAAAATAGATCTTTTTGTACTGAAAATTAACAAAATAAATTGTCATGTGTATGTACATCCTCTGTTAAGATCATCATGCTTATATGTATATAAAAAAATTTTTTAAAAGTGCAATCAATAGCTATAAGCAAAAACTCGCCTCTTATATATATAAAATGTAAAATAGAATATTGATGTTATTTCTGATTTTTTAGGCCTTGAAAATGGTTTTTTGCAAAACCCAAGGCGATTGGTCGGCCATAATTAAGTTTTTCAAAATAAAAAAGGAAAAACCTTATCAAGCGATTTTTCTTTTCAAAAAAGCCTTTCACCTGCTTACAATTGAGACAAGTAATCTCAGCAAATATAAGATTTTACTATTTTTATAGAGTTACAGAAAATAAGAGACGAATTTTACTAAATAACACAAATCAATATAACTCACAAAATGATTTGACAATTACAAGTTGACATTCAAAAATCGAGATCTGTCATTTAAAAATTTATTTGTTTAAGAAAAAATTAGTACTTGTACAGATCTTTAAAGAAAATGAAATTTTAATGGTCATCAACTTAAAATAACAGATATTAACTAGTTAGAGCTTTGTTTAAAAAGAGATGGAATTTTTTCAAACAACGCTCAAATAGACTGTAAATAAGCCAGTGAATATATCGGATAACAAATTTGCGAGATAAGTTCGTGTTTGATTGGGCAAAAATTGCGCCCCCTGGAGTCGAACCATGACCTCCACGCTTTCGCGGCGGGCGGACTATTTTTATCCTAGATCCTAGATAACAGTTTTATAAAAATATTATTTCAACATGTTGTTCAAAAATTCATGCGAAAAAGGAACCCGATTATCGAAGTAGAGATTTTTGAAAATCAACCTGTGTGTATATATATATATAATAAAAAAACCGTATATACCGTTTTTTTGAGACAAGCCAGCGAGGACTTTCAGGCATGCCAAGAAAGGCAAAAAATTGAAAAGCTGCAGCTATTGCCGGCAATCCAAGCATATATCTAAAAAAAAAATACCAATAAAATATTTAAAATATAATAAAAAAAGAAACATGCAGAGAAATAAATGAAAAAAGAAAAAAAATATCTAAATGCACTATCCCAAAGAGTTAGAAAGTTAAAACTGTAGAATATTAAAGAGGATCATATTTGGATATTTGGTGAGCACCTCCAACCATTATGGTAATGTGCGAAGGCTCCACAGACGATGGCTGCTATCATTTGTCCTGCAGTGATTAGGGTTGCGTTGATGGTGACCATATGACCACGATAATTCGGGAGGGCACATTCCGCAATAATCATTGGCACGGTCATACTATCAAACCCTGGAGGGCCAATCGAAACAGAAAAAATAAAAATAAAATAAACATAAATAAAAAAAAAAAAAAGAAGAAGAAAATGCGAGTGGTAAAATTAGAAAAATTCCAATTAGTAAACATCATCTGTTCATTTAAATCTGTCGAGTATATTTTAATAAAAATTATTTACTTTTTACTTGTTAAATTATTATTTCTCGGGTGATTGATGTTACAAAAAATAGAAATTGTGACACACAGATCAACGTTAGTAAAGTCTGGCCGTAAAGGAAAGAATGTTAGTATTTTCTATAAATCTGGCAAAATATGGTGCGAAATTCAATGATTCGGATTTAATGTCATCTTTTTTTTTAAGTGTTTAATTTGATTTTAGGCTCCTAGAAAAAGTCTTTGGTTCTATTGACAAGAAATTGTTTCATCTTTTATGCGTTTTTTGAGTTTGTATGTGTGGTTTTATTTGTTTTTTTAAATCCATATTTTGGCAATTTATTTTGGTTTATTTATTGTATTTTGGAGTTAGGGCTTTCACAGTTGTTATCATTAATAAAAAGAATTTGATTTTCGGTTTAACTGTGGTTTATTTGTAAAATAGAATTTCTTTCGGTCACTCATTCTATGACTTTCTACAGGTACAATTCAGTTAAGATTACAAAGGTTACATCTGTGACAATCTCATTTCAATTAGTTGAGAAAAAACAAGATCTCTCTAATTCAAATGAGATTGCCACCCATGTAACAACCTTTGTAATCTTAACTGAATTCTACCTGAAGAAGGCCAGAGAATTAGTGACCGAAACGTTGTAATTTTTACAAATAAACCACAGTTAAACCGAAAATCAAATTCTTTTAATAATTATTTATTGTATATCCATACGAAACTTAGTGATCATTCAATGCAATTAAATAAAGATTACAAGTATCAAAGATTTCAAAGATTCTTATATATATATATATATATATATATATATATATATCATCCGGCACGGAAACCTCCAGAACATATATATATATAGAGGAAGGATTAAACCAAAAATAAAACCTCTCAATTCCCTTTGAATGCCCACACGTTTCATTATTTGATTTATCTTGACTATGAAAATAGTCAGTTTTAATAATAAAGAACTCATTTATCATCATATTATTATATTAAATAGAATACGTAGTAGAATCTAATAACCACTATTAAATATATTAAGGAGACTTAACTCACTCCCACTAGAATAGTTCACTGAGAATGGGCGAATAAATTTTGCCCGAAACGTCTGGCATTCAAGGAATTGAAAGCGTTGGCTGCCTGCATTTTCACATCCTTCCTCAATATATTTCCAGCCATTAAATATTATTATTATATATATATATATACATATACACAGGGTGAGGCAAAAGTCACCAAAGGGGTTGATAAGTTGTAATTATTCTGTTGCTATTGATATTGTTTTAACTTTCTTTTCAGATTCTTATAATGGACTTCTTTGAAATTAATTATGTAAAAATACACAACTAAACAAAGAACACAAAATCAGAAATTTTATTATCAAAATCAAATGTAAATTATCTTGATGGAACGAAACGAGCCTATCGACGTCATTAGGGAGTCAAGGATTCATCCAAGTGAATCAATGATAAGACGGTTGATTGGTTGATTTGAAGAACGGGGTTCAGTCCAGGACCGTCATTTCCGAGTTGAGGTTGACGGATCTTCTACAATACTCTTTCAACAACAACTTCAGTAGTAGCAGTTCAGGTACAGTGAGGGTCAATATTAAGTCCCATCCATGCGTTTTCTACTTGTGATTATTTCATTGTTTTTATAAAAGAAAATGAAAATCCTTTGATTCTAGGTATAAACCATGAAAGATTCCATTATAAAATAAAAAATATTTTTTTAAAAACAATGAAATAATCACAAGTAGAAAACCCATGGGTGGGACTTTATATTGTCCCTCACTGTACCTGTTCGTGAACGGTCCTGGACTGAACCCTGTTCCTCAAATCGACAAATCAACCGTCTTATCATTGATTCACTTGGATAATCCCTGACTCCATAATGACTTCGATAGGCTCGTTCTGTCAAGATAATTGACATTTGATTGTTTGTGGATGGCCGTAAGGATGATTAATTTTATTATAAGGACATCGGCCAAAAAATAAATTCTTTTGCGTATCAGTATAATCAATAGATGTTTTGCAAATCGTTAATTTCTCCCATCCAATATGACAAAATATTTTTATAATTATAAAAATTGCATTCATGGAATGCTTAGCTATTTTATAATATTGGATGGGAGAAATTAACGTTTTGCAAAACATCTGGTGATAATAAAATTTCACAATTTGTGTTCTTTGTTCAGTTGTGTATTTTTCTATAATTAATTCCTAGATGTCCTTTATAAGAATCTGAAAAGAAAGTTAAAACAATATCAATAACAACAAAATAATTACAACTTCGTGACTTTTGACTCAACCTGTATATATACGATATATGTTCTAGAGATATATATATTCACTGGTGGACAAAATTAAGAGATGGAAAGCATTTTCACACATGGAAGAGTGGGAAGGTATTCCACAAGCACTCCTAAACTCTCTTCTTAACAGCATGCATACTCGTTGTGCATGCTGTCTATCTGTCAGAGGTGACCACACACCTTACTAGAGGCAAACAGCACCGTGCTAGCTTCACTTTCACTGCCTTCTTTTATCATGAATTTCAGACCACATCGGACTATTGGCCATAACTCTTGCCAATGAATTTCACTTTCATTGTTGTTTTGCACACTTCATTGTCATTAAATAAGATTTTCAAATTTTATTTCTTTGTATTCAGTATTTCTCGAGATATTTAGAAAAATACTCCATTTCTTAATTTTGTCCACCAGTGTATATATATGTCGTAGACAGATCGTGAAATTAGACAGTTCATGAACTGTCTAGACATTTCATGAACTGCAGCCAGATCGTGTAATGGTCAAACAGTTACATGATCTGGCTAAAAATTTTAGACAGTTCATGAAATGCAATTGGGCCTTAGACAGATCGTGTAATGCTCGAGAATTACATGAAATGTCTAAATTTTTTAGGCAGTTCATGAACTGCCTAACAGCAGTTTTGCCGATCGTGTACTGTTTGTAATTTAATGCAATAAATCTAAAAAAAAAATTTTATTTTTTCGAAAATCAAAAAAAAGGGCTTCTATAAGTTGTAGACATTTTAAATCGCTTTAATTTAAAAAAAAATTGAGATGATAGCTTCAAATTTGTGGCCGCTGGAATCTCCCAAAATTAGAACCCCGAGACGCGCACCTTAACTCAAGATTTACAAAGTGAGGAAGATTTGGAAAATTTAGTAATCGATAATAATAATAATATTGAAAAAAATTGACTTTTTTCGAGATCTTTATTTGCTTTACAAACAGTACACGATCGGCAAAACTGCTGTTAGGCAGTTCATGAACTGCCTAAAAAATTTAGACATTTCATGTAATTCTCGAGCATTACACGATCTGTCTAAGGCCCAATTGCATTTCATGAACTGTCTAAAATTTTTAGCCAGATCATGTAACTGTTTGACCATTACACGATCTGGCTGCAGTTCATGAAATGTCTAGACAGTTCATGAACTGTCTAATTTCACGATCTGTCTACGACATATACATGTATAATTTCGTTGATTTTAATCAC
The DNA here is from genome assembly GCA_023213315.1 of Euborellia annulipes. NCBI lineage: Eukaryota > Metazoa > Arthropoda > Insecta > Dermaptera > Anisolabididae > Euborellia > Euborellia annulipes. The sequence goes on along the minus strand of JAKCPI010011134.1, from coordinate 41,901 downwards.
TTCCGGAGCTTTGTTGCTCTTGCCTTTCCATTTTTTTGCCAATTTAACAAACTTGTAAAAACATATAAGCAGAAAGGTAGATAATAGCTGGGTGTCCTCAAAAGTTCTATTCCATATTTCTGAGTAGTTTGACTGCAACAGCAGAAATTCGCATCCGCTTCAGCTTCCATTATTTAAAAATTGAATTTATTATTAATTTCGTCATTGATCCACTTGTTTTTTGTTGGTTAATATAAATTTAATTAATTAAAAAATAAAAAATAAAATAAAATTCAAAGATCGACATTTGACTAATCGAACCTCCAGCCAGTGGCCGATTGGGAAGCGCAGATCCCTGCTATAGCGGAGGCAGTCAAATGACCGAAAGCGATGAACAGAGGATGAAGTATGATAAGCTTCTCTCTGAGAGAAGCTGAAGCCGATTCGAGCCAGTATAATGGGACACTGGCCCAGCTGAGTCCTGAAAATCATCTTCTTTCAGAAATCTCTCTCCGGCCTTGTATGTAGATTCTCAGTAACGCAACAATTAGGAAATTGAGGACTTAATTATAAACTCAGTGCTAAAAGTAGAATAAATGGAATAGTATTCAGTATAAAAAGAACTAATTGTTGACTCTGAAGGATATGATAGCAGAATTTCGAATTTATTTTTATTCCATTTTGTTACGTCACTGGCCATTATTTTTTCTAAAAGAATAATTTTTACAGATAAAAAATTGAGATAAAATCAAATTTACCGATGCCAACTCCTACAATAATTCGACCTATTAAAAGCATTTCTTTCCCATTAGCAAAACACATAATAAGCGAACCAGCAGTAAAGAGAATACTTGCAAAGAGTATAACCGGTTTGCGACCAAATTTATCTGAAACAAAAAAAAAAATATATATATATGTTAATTAAAACATCGAAAACAACAATTATGAAGATTCTTTCTAATATTAATAAATGGAAATGTCTCAGAGAAACGATAAACTCCCCCCCCCCTTAGATTTTTTGCTCTGTTTTTCCATTGTCTTAAGGTGTGCGTCTCGAAAAACCGTTAGAGACCTATTCAGAAGATGGTTTCTCTAGGCGGCAAGAGATGGCGTTAGTTTTTCCCATAAGGAAACAAGCGTTTTATTCCATTTCATTTGAAAGTTTCCAGCTTAATTAGCTTAATTAAAGACAAAAAATTAATTATTTTTCAACACAATGATTACTAATTTAATTATCTATAAGATATAGACCGAATTTTTTTTTAAATAATTTTTATTTAATGTGATTAATTAAAAAAATTTTTTTTTTTTTCGAAAATCAAAAAAAGGGCTTCTATAAGTTGTAGATATTTTAAATAGCTTTAATTTAAAAAAAAAATTTGAGGTCGATAGCTTCAAAATTGTGGCCGCTGGAAACTTTCAAAATCTAAACCCCGAGACGCGTACCTTAATCCTAACAGTCACCATTTCTATTTTCTTAAATATTTATTTATTGATAAATACCTTGGTAAAAGAATACAATTTTATTTTATTTTTTTAATGAAATTTTAGTGTTAATTAAAAAAAAAACAAAGATAATAAACAGTAAGATAAGAGAATCCTTGAATTTTAAGAATCATAAATGTAATTATCATAAAATTTAACTTAAAAAGTTAGCATGTCGAAAAAATAGTATTGATTAAGAAAAGCAGAAAATCAGTGAGATGAGATTGTTTATAAGTTTATGCTCTAAATTATTTCGAGAATAATTTAATGTGAGTGGGTTTTTTCTTTCTTCAAATAAAATTCTATCCTGATTCACATACCGGCAAAATATCCACCAAAAAATGAAGAAATCCAAGCTGCCAGGATTGTAACAGAAACTATAGCCTCATGCCATTCAGTTGTCAGAGAGAACTGTGGTCTGAAAATATATAAAAAAAAAAATCAATTAGAAAATTATATTATCAAGACTTGTAAATTGATTTAACACTATTGCTGTATTAAAAATTATTTCCTGTATTGTTCAATTAGAAACATCCTTTAAGTTCTTTTAATTCTACATTTCCCTTTAAGATCGTATAAGAGCATTTATTTAATATGCTCATTGGCATGGCTCAAATATAATAAAAAATATAGTAGGAAAAATAAAGGCCAAGCAGCTTTTCTTTCTTTATTACAGAACCCACAGCGACGTTTCGGTCGACTATGCCACCATCTTCAAGGCTAGGGTTCAGTCAAACCCTCTTATGTTCTTTGATAGAATTCTGTTGACTGAACCCTAGCCATGAAGATGGTCGCATAGTCCAGGGCTTCCTAAACTTTTTGAAGTTGCGGCCCCCTTGGAACCCAAGTCACTATCTCCGCCCCCTTGAACCCAAGTCACTATCTCGCGGCCCCTTGGAACCCAAGTCACTATCTCACGGCCCCCTATATATATATATTTTTAATTCAGATTGGTTAAAAAACTATTTATAATTTTAAATTTAAAAATATATTATCATTTCAATATATTATTGAAATATTACAATTATATTTCAAGTATTTAAACTTATTTAACAATAATTTGTTATTAGGGGAATTTTTAATTATAGACCACATTTTTGTTATTAATTATTTATTAAAATATAAATACTGTACAACGTTTCGACTCCGACTCAAGTGAACTGAATCGTTCACTTGAGTCGGAGCAAGTGCACAGTCCTTGATAACGGCTGCAGAATAATTAGTCGAAACTTTATACAGTATTTAATAAATAATTAATAACAAAAATGTGGTCTATAATTAAAAATTCCTCTAATAATAATAATTCAAAACACAAAAGCTTTAATAAACACATTCGTGATAAATATTATATTAATTTGTTACATTTGAGACTCTTCGCGGCCCAGTACTCTAAGAAGCCCTGGGATAGTCGCATTGGCGTAGCCAGAAATTTTTGATGGGGGGGGGGTTCAAAAATTTTTTTCAAAAATTTGAAAAATTTCAGATTATTTTAGGGCATTTATAAATTATTTCTAGAGTAAATTATTATATTTTACTTTCTCTTACCCGATATGAAAAATAATTTGTATTATAGAGCTTAAATATCTAGTCATGGCTTGGGTCTCATGGGGGGATTGAACCCCCCAAACCCCCCCCCCTCCCTGGCTACGCCTATGGATAGTCGATCGAAACGTCGCTGTGAGTTCTATAATAAAGAAATACACATAGCTGCTTGGCCTTTTATTTATACTACTACATATTGATTCAGCTATTCACCTTGCTAACATAATAAAAAAAAATGCAAATATATTTTCAAATATTTCTCCAAAGTGAAAAAAAAATTAAAAAAAAAAAAACAAAACAAAAAAAATAAAAACTGGATCAATTTCAAAGTATATATATATATATATGTTCTGGAAGGTTTCCGAGACAGGATGTATCCGAAGATAAGTTTTCTCGGGTTAAGTCGCGTGTTATGTTGACGTTTCGGCTCTCCTTTTGGAGCCATTTTCAAGAGTATGGGATTAGGGGGGAATTGTTGGGGTGGTTTGTTTACGGGGTCGCAGTCTTGCTGGTCCCCAGGTCAATTTGGTGGATTCCTCAGAGGCTTAGTTTGGTCTCTGAGAGCTGGAGGAAGATTGGGTGTGTGTAATTGTCGGTTTAGGTTGACTACGGGATCTCAATCTTCCTACTCTCCAAGTCGATGTATTGCTGGATGTTTCCGAGGCTTGTGTTTGCCTTTGAGATGTATATATATATATATATATATAATTGTAAATTTAAATAAATAATACATTATCAAAAAAAAATTGCCGAAAATAAAGTATGATGATAAAAATATAGGCTAAGAGAAAGTAAAAATATATATATATATATATATAATAGTTAGAAAATAGTAACACGTAAAGGTTTAATAAATGTATCCCTCAGCACATGTACTTTTTTATTTTTAGTTCTTATTTATAAACTCAAGTTTTTTTAATAAATCCAACACCATCAAGACACTATACGTCTTAGTAATACTTCTATATATATATATATATATATATATATATATATATATATATTTTCAGTAACTCTATGTAGAAATTAATAAATCAAAATAGAAAATTAATTTGAATTTCAAAACTAATAAAAATAAAATAACACCCATTGTTCTATTCATCATTTTGAAGAGCTTTTGTTAGAAATTATATATTTATATCTTTTACAAGATATAGAGAACATTAGTTATCAAATGCTTATCAATGGATAGGCTTAAAGAAAAATCACGTGCCATTGACAGCTATTTTTTTTTTTTTCATTCATTTCTAATAATCTATTTATATAAATACATTAACTTACTTGATTAATACCATCGCTCCAGAAACGACGCCGGTGTCATATCCAAAAAGAAATCCACCCACTGTACTTAAAAATGTTAATAAATATATAAATGTTTTCTGATGAAGTTGTGGAAAAACATTCGAATTTTTTCTTTGCGTATTCGCTGGCTCATTTTGTTCAAACGATGACATTTTATTTTTTTTTTGTTGATTAAATTTAAATTCTAAAAAAATAAAAATAAATAAATATTAATAAGTAAATTTGGACAAATTCATTCGAACGGTTAGTTGTCAAAAAAGGTTAGAAGTTGAATTTAAATCTGTCTCGATTGAGGAGGAGGAAAAGTTAAATAAATAGAGGGGATTAATTATATGATTACACTATGGGAAGCATAGCAATCAGAACAATTTTAATTTGAAATAATAATATAAGTGGAGAAGGATTCATTTTAAATCAGATATTACGTCCCTACATGTAAGAAAACTTAACATCTATTGATACTAAAAAACACTAGATTTTTATTAAAAAAAAAAAAAATTAATAAATAAATTATTGTATCAATAAATAACTTAGATTTTGAATATATTAATATAAATTATTATGAATAAAAAAAAATTAATTTATATAAAATTTATAAAAATCAATATTTTTTGTTAATTTGGTAGGAGCTATAAGCCCAAAGAGAAATGTTTTCAGGGTGTTCCCATAGGGTATAATCCATACAAGGTCGTATATAGGGGAGGGGAGAGTTGAAAATATATCTTCGGGCAAATGAAATATGAACATTTTAAAAAATTTTTCTTTGAGAGGCTTCTTTCCGGGGCATAGGCGTGCTGTCAACCAGGCCACCGGACCCTCGACCTGCACCAACAAAACTCAGTTCCCCTTATATGCAGTTAGTGGTGCAAGTCACTAACAAAGTGAAAAACTTTAAAGAAAATTTTTCACATGTCCTCCGCTTTTTAAACCAGTAGAGGGACAGACATCTGGGTCTGCTCTAACACACTACTGTAAGCAGCAAAGCCCTGAGGGCAGCGGGGTTAAGTTATAGTTAAATATTTTTCGAGATCTATATATTTGAATAAGATAATAGTATTCAAAATACCTATAAATACCTGGTAAATATCTATGACTAGTTAAGTCCGAATCGAGGTATTTTGAATACTATTATCTTATTCAAATATATAGATCTCGAAAAATATTTAACAAATATATATATATATATATTGCTCCGTAAAAAAAATGGTGCTCTTTGTTTTTTCTTAAGAAGACCTATTCTAATCTATCTTAGTTTATTAACAAACATATGTCGGAAGTTTACTTCTTATTTAAGCCAGATCTAGCATGTATTATAAAAAATATGTATATATATATATATAAAACTTTCATGTAAAAACTATTTGACTTGTAATAGCTCATGTTATAAATTATTGTTGCAGATCTGATGATGGTCTCTTGGTAGGCCGAAACTGGTAGTTTATTGTGCGCATCAGTCGTCTATTAATAAAAATCCTGAAAATAAAAAATTGTTTTAATTTTTTATAATACCTGCTAGAAGATCTTGCTTAAATAAGAAGTAAACTTCCGACATATGTTTATTAATCAATTGTCTCTTGCAACTTCCTAAATTCTACTGTAATTTATAAAACTATTAAAATGAAATAGCTTATACATTTCTAAGTAAATAAGCAAAAATTCAAATTATTTAAATCAAATTATACAATTTAAATAAAATAAAGAAAAATATGTCGATTTTCAATTTGTGTGACAAAACAAAATAATTTCGATATGTTTTAGCTGTATATTAATTAAAAATTTTGTTTTTATAAGAATTTCCAATAAAATAGTCAGAGAAAAACTGTAATGGAAAGATTATTTTAAAAATTTGGCGTTAATAAAAAATTCCAAATTTTTGTCTTTGTTTCATTTAAATTGTATTTATTTATTAAAATGATGAAATGTTAAATTTACTTCTGTCTAAGATATTTCATATTAAATGAATAATAAATTACAGTATCATTAAGACCTATTCTAGGTCTTTTTAAGAAGAAACAAAGTGCACCACTTTTTTTGCGGAACAGTGAATTTTTTTTTTTTTTTTTTGAAGGGGTGAGTGTACAAATAAGAGTTCTCACCCTCCTTCGGAAACACAAATATAAGTAATTAAATAACAAATAATAAATAATAACGAGATGTAATGAATCGTAATCAATTTGTCCTCCGTTTGGTCAAAGTAAATAAAAATGGAAATTTTAATGGCCTCTACTCCTTGCCCCGATACCCAAGCCCTGATTACAGTGGTGTCTTGGTTAACGATAGTAAATGGGTTTTAGGATACTGTTGTTATCCCAGACACGGAATCACATTAACAAAATTTAGCACATAATCAAGTGTCGTTAATCAAAGCCTTAGATGTTTTTATTTTCTTATTCACTCGTCTTTAATCAGGATATCATTATAGTATTTCAAAAGTTAATTTTATTTTTAAAGACAAATAAGTGGGCGGGGTGGAGGAGAGCCGATTATCACCCCCTTACCGGGTCCTGGGGCTGTATATTAATACAGTCGCTCTCAGTGGCGTAACGTACAGTGAGGGACAATATTAAGTCCCACCCATGCGTTTTCTACTTGTGATTATTTCATTGTTTTTGTTAATAAAATGAAAATCTTTATTGGAAATTTTCTAGGTTTGAACCATGAGAGAATATACAATATATTTTTAAAAACAATGAAATAATCACAAGTAGAAAACGCATGGGTGGGACTTAATATTGTCCCCCACTGTACACCCCCCGCGGGCTTTCAAGCCCATGAAAAAATGATATATTCTTTTATAATATATCATTTTTCACAAAATGTGGTCTATAACTAAAAATTCCCCCAAATAATAATAATTCAAACCACAAAAGCTTTAATAAACACATATCATTTTTCCGTTTTCACCTAAGCCCCGAGGGGCCCGGGCCCTCTCTAAGACAAAACTTTTATTAAAAAAATGCATAAATATTAATATCGACGCTCTCAGTAGAAAAGTGTCTAATTCCACTTTTTTTCGAAAATCATTTTTTGTATTTTCTGTTGAAAAATATCATTCTCCTTATGCCCTGAACTGGGTAAGAGCGTAATTCAAATTTTTCAGTTCGAAAAGTTGCTGCACGAAAAGTGTTTAACAGTGGCTCCAACAATGACAATGAAATGTTTTTTGGCTCTCCTGAAAAATAAACAAAAATGGAGTTAGGCACTTTGCTAATTAGAACGTCGATATATTTCATTTTTTTTATTAGTTTTATTTATGAGACACACTTTTTCAAACAAAAATTTAGAAATTAGCCTTATAACAGTATATATGTACAAAGATTTGAAAAATTTCAGGGGGAGGGGGGACTCCTCAGCCCTCCATTATATACGCCGGGGGCAAAGAAAAAGCTTGCTCGGGGGAGAGGGGGGGGGGGGCAGCTAAAATAAGTTACGCCACTGGTCTCTCTCTCCTATCCCCCCAAATCTCAAGGATAAGAAAATCTATTTATTAAAATCCGATCTCGCTGTCTGCGGCCTTGCCCCTTGTTTCTGAAGTATACATTTTTTTTTTATACAAGATGGAATATAAACAATATCGATTTTTATTTGCCAAATGTTTTTAGCGATTATTAAATAATAACCAATTTATTTCAAAATGAATTAAACGAGCTGGTAAACAATTTTTAATAAAATTGAAATTTTTATATTCCTTTGTTTATATCAAGGTCATACAGATGTGCTGAGGCATAAATTGATTGACCTTTTATTGAGGAAAGGCATGAATGGGATTTTGATATGTATATATACATGAATAGGTTTATCATATATTGATAGTATATGCAATTTCTTATATAATGAAATATTTTTATTTTCAATTGCATATATTTTTTTTTTTTTTTATTTTGAATTTTTTATTGATATATTAAGCTTATGTTTATTTAAAATATTTTTTTGAATTTTCAATTTTGATATTAGTATTTTTATTAATTTATTAATTTTTTATTTATTAAATGGCGAAGGGATTGTTAGATATTTATATATTTTTTAATTTATTCTGTCGTATATATATCATATTTTTTTAGTGCTCTGAAGATGGCTTAGCCGGAAGGTCGATAAATTTATGCTTTTTTCACTTTTTGTGAATTATATATACCACATTTTATCGTTGTTTATCTGTGTCCTCACCAGGGGCCCCCCCGCTACCTCTTTTTTTGAAAAAAGAATATAATTTTATAATCACTCTAATCTCAAAACACCTAAATCTATTTCCATCTCGCATGATTACTTTTAAAGACAACAATTTGAAAATCGTTTGTTTTTCTACCCTAATAATAAGTGAAATATTTTCTGAAGGATATAAAATATAATAATTACGATATTGCTGTCTAAACTGATTAAAAAAAGATCAAGCGTCTGATATGACGAGTGCAAAAAAGACTAAGTATATATAACTCAACTCATATATAAAAATAAAATTCCAACAGAATATAGAAGGCTAGAGATTGATATCACAGATAAGATTGACAAGTCATAAAGATACGATATAAAGAGCAACATGGAAGAGATGTTGTCCTTTTGTGTGTATATATATGTTGTTTTAAATTGTTTTTGTTTATATTGATGAGCTGAGAGTTGTTCACAATCCTAGCGTGGTGCGGAATTTGCTTTTTGAAAAAGACATCGCTTATCCGGGGCAAGAACGTCTCAAATGCAAAAAAATATAATTTACGTGAAAATAAATACATATAGATCTATATGTTTTAAAAAGAGCTCTTTTAATTATAAAAAGTATGAATTTATAATTATATAGATACCCAAAAACAACTGGGGGATCTGTAATAGAAATTTTATTGAACGCGTGTGGTGGTTAAATTGAAGAACCAGTAATTTTCCAATTTCTGAAGAATCGCCTCGCCCAAGGCAGGAGTCTCCGAGCCATTTCCCATTACGGTTGGCGTACACCAAGGTAGCGCTCTCTTCATCGTCTGTATGAATGTCATTACTTGGGATCTTCAAAGGCCCCACCCGTGGTGTCTCCTTTACGCCGATGATGTGGTACTGTGTGAGGAAACTCACGACAAACTAGAATATTTCGTAAACATCTGGAAGAATCGAAGAATCGCCTCGCTTAATATGGTCTGCGTATTAATCCACGCAAGATCGAATACATGCAGTACTTTCAACAAACTGCAGATCAAGTTATACTTGATGGCCAGGCACTTCCTAAATGTCGCAGTTTTCGCTATCTTGGCTCGAGTGTCAGTGTTTAAATCTTATTCAATTCAGGGAACCTACGGATGAAGTTGCCAGACGTTTAAACGCCAGTTGGCTTAAATGGAGAGAATGTTCCGGAATCCGAGGGATGCCGATTTGAAGTCGGCAATCTACCGGATGGTAGTGAGGCTGGTTGCATTATATTCGACCGAGACATGGGTCTCCACGAAGAGAAGCGAATCGGCAGGGCATGTGATGGAGATGCGGGTGGCCAGGTGGTCACTTGGTATCACCAGACTTCGACCTCATCCGCAATGAGGAGCAGGTTTGGTATTGCCTCAATCATTGACAAGATGAGCGAATGGCGTCTCCGCTGCTTTGGACATGTCGTGCTCCAAGAGAATAGTGGTGTGGCGAGGACGGAGTACGACAACGAAGAGAAGCACCTTGGATGACTTTGGCTTCACAGGGTCAGGAGAGATATGACCGAGCTTGGCCTGACGGAGGTTGGATAGGAGGATATGGAGGGAGGCAGTGAGCTCCACCGACCCCGCACTGTGGAAATAATAAGGGTGAAGATAGAAGAAGAAGAAGAATTGATAGTCAACTCAAATGAAATAAATTTTTCTCCCTTGGGGCGGGAAGCGAACCCGGTAGCCTAGGCACGAGAAGCTATTTATTGTCTTCTCTCTGAGCCAGGGGCTTGGACGAAGTTCAACCTTAAATTCCTAAAAAACAAAATTATTTTCATTAAGTTTTTCCGCCTGAGAAGATAAAGATGAATCTAAATGAATTAAAAATATTGAATAAGATTTAAACTTTCGACCGTTGGTTCTCGTTGAAACATATTGTAAATTAAAATTAAATATACAAATTAAACACTAGGTTATTTATTTCTAAGGTTTTATTAAAAAAATTAGAATGTAATCACTTCTGATGATGACAAGCATGGGCGTAACTAGAGAATATGGCTGGGGGCATAGGCGTAGCCAGGGGGGGGGGGGGGTTTGGGGGTTCAAACCCCCCCCCCCCCATGGGACCCAAGTCATGACTAGATATTTAATACAAATTATATTTTACATAGGGTAAGAGAAAGTAAAATATAATAATTTACTCTAGCTAAAAAAACAAGCCAAAATGATTTATAAATACCCTGAAATAATCTTAAATTTTTGAAAAAAATTTCTTGATCCCCCCACCCCCCCATCAAAAATTTCTGGCTACGCCAATGGCTGGGGGGCCATGGGACCAGCCATCATCCGGGGGCCTGGGAGGCCCCATATTGACTCAATTTTTCTTAGGCCGGGGAGCATTCTGAGTAGGGGGCCGGTCCCCCCTCCCCCTAGTTACATCCATGATGACAAGTAATTGTCGAAATACGTATTAAGTGTTAATTTTTAATTAATAAAACCTTTGAAACAAATAACCTAGTGTTTAATTTGTATATTTAATATTAATTGTTTAAAAATATTGAGATTTAAAAATTCGAATGTACAATGAGGGACAATATTAAGTCCCAGCCATGCGTTTTCTACTTGTGATTATTTCATTTTTTTTAAAAGAAAATGAAAATCTTTATTGGAAATTTTTTAGGTTTAAACCATGAAAGTTTCCATTAAAAAAATTATAATATTTTTTTAAAAACAATGAAATAATCACATGTAGAAAAACGTATGGGTGGGACTTAATATTGCTCCTCACTGTACAGTACTTAATGAAATTTAAAATGGTCAATAAATATATCAAATCTTCAACTAAATGAAGTGATTTAATTTTATCACTTTTTATAGAGATAGAGAAATATTTTTGTACTCTAAATAACTAATGACTTTTATAGGCAAAAAAAAATATCAGGCTAATGCTAACGTGGAAGGTTACGATTTGGTTCCGTTGTTTACTTTATCAAAGGTATAGCCAAGGTGGAAAATAGGGATTTCGCTCTGTTTTTTTTTTTTTTTTTTTCCTTTTGTTTACTTTGTTTCCGTTCATTTTAAATTAATCTTGTTGATCCAATGAAATCAATAATCTGCCATTTTTTTTATTAACAGGAATAATAATTAAAAAATTTAAAACGTTATCCGCGTATTAATTTACATTACAACTAGAATAAATTAAAAAAAAAATTTTAAATTTTTCTAAAAAAAATCTGGTGGGACTGGCCGCACTTACCAAAGGTAAGAGAAAATTATATTCTGTGCTTGTCACACCAGATTTTTTGTGTCAACATATATTTAGTTTCCGCCGATATATTAGAATTCAAGATGTAAAATTTATAAACGTAGGAAAATATATATTTTGTTACTATGGCAACCTATCTTTCCTATGAAGTACAAGAGTAAAGTGTGCTTCAAAAAGATTTCAAGGGCAAAATGAGAATATACATTTTAAAGAACAACTAAAAAATAATTGATTTATGAATTTTAATCAAAATCGTTGGGGCGAATTTTGAAAGAAAAAAAAAAAAAAAGTATCTCAGTAAATTACTAGTACTTTTAGGCCGATTTTGTTCAAAAGCTTATTTTCACGCCTCAGGCAGGTGCTTAACTTAAATATAAAATTTCAACCTCCTAGCTCTTTTCGTTATATATAGGTAAAATAAAGTAAAAAATTTGCATATCTTAAATTTTAGATAATAGAATGTGTGAGAAATTCAATTGGAATTTTTCTAATCTTTTTTTTGAAATATTATATCATCTTTCATTAAATAACATGCAGCTAGGTATGCTAATTAAAAGTAATTATTAGGCTATTTATTATTTTATAACCAGGAAAACTTATAATATCAAATTCCCTATCTGGAAACAAAAACTAAACTTGATTGAATAAGAGAGAAAAAAAAAAAATAAAATTAGGCAATGTATTTTTGAAATAAAAATAATAGCCTAATGATCATTTAGAAGAAACGTTGATGTAATTGAAGATAAATTTTATTTGAAAATAAAAATAAAAATCTGGTGTGACTGGTGCCACAGGACTGATCAAAGGACCTCAAAACGTGTATATCTATCAAAATCTCGACATCGAATTTTTAACATGAATCCAATACTTTCTCTCTATATATATTAACATTTATAGGTAAGAGAAAGTAAAATTTTTATACTGCAGTGGTTAACAGCTCACTTCCCCAACTAGTAAATATACATTTTTGCTCTAATGGTGGATTATTATTTTCTCCTAAAAAATATTTATTTAATAAAACTTCCAAATTAAGTGAGAATTAATTCTAGAGATGATACATGGTTAAATAATAATTATTCTATTAGAAGATATTTTAGTAATAACGACAAGCAAAATATATGGCCAGAGACGAAAAAAGAAAACAATCGGTTCGAGAAAAGTAGAAAGTTAGAGAAAAAAATTATAATATTCAAAATATTGTGTGCGATATAGACTATATTAAATTATTTATCTCACCAAAAAGTAATCAAGTCAACTTTCCAAAGAGATCCAATGTAAAATTAAAAATTATATTATTAACGAAAAATGGGAATTAACTCACCCGTTAATTAAGAAAATTGCCGAAAAAACAAGTCTATGAAATTAGAGGATGAGGTGAAGTAAAGAGCAGAGTTAACTGAATGACAGCAGGCGCACTTCTGTGCCAGCTATAAGGAAAACAGCGCATATAAACGAAAAGTAGAGTGGCCGGAGCGCACTCTCTTTGAAAATCGGTGGCAATATTAAATAATTATCCGCGCATCTCGCTAGAACAGTGTAGTGTAGTGTGACTGGTCGCACAGCACACAACTTTCCCTTACCCTTCGTTAAGACCAGCACCGTCATACTAGATTTTTTGTGTCGAGATATATTAAGTTTTCCATAGCACCTTAGTTTTAAACTTGACCACACGATTCATAGATGACGATGAGCTACGAATGCTTCAACATCAGTAAAGTGTACTTTAAACAATTTTCACGAAAAATATCACTGATATACTTTTTAAAGAGCATCAAAAAAATAAGTGATATATAAATTTTAATCAAAATCATTGCAGTGAATTTTGAGAAAATCGCAAAAAAACTGAAAAAGTACATCAGTAAAGTACTAGTACTTTTTGGCCGATTTTGTTTAAAAGCTTATTTTCACGATTTCGGAAGGGTCCTAACTTCAATATAAAATTTCAACCTCCTAGCTCATTTCTTTCATTGTTAAAAATGTCCACCCACACACACACAGACCAATTTGCGGGACCCACTTATATTCAGTTACCATGACAACCATTTTCCAAGAGTAAAGTGTGCTTCATAAGATTTCAAGGGCAAAATAAGGATATACATTTTGAAGTGCATGTAAAAAATTGGAGAGAATTTTGAGAAAATCGAAAAAAATTGAAAAAGTACATCAGTAAAGTACTAGTATTTTTTGGCCAATTTTGATCAAAAGCTTATTTTCACGTCTCAGGTGGGTGTCTAAATTAAATATAAAATTTCAACCTACTAGCTCAATTCCTTCATGCTTAAAAATGTCGACATAGACCAATTTGCGGGACCCACTTTTTTAGACTCAGGGGACCTTAAAAAGTGTATATCCATCAAAATCTCGAAATGGAATTTTTGACATGATCGCAATATATTTCATATATAGAGTAAGAGAAAGTAAACAATTGAATTTTTATATTGATATTTGAGGAGGCGAGTTATAAAATGATCAAAAATACAATTGTCAACCTGTAACATTCCTATCCAAGACATAGGCGTGTGGGCTAGGGGGTGTAGCTAGGGGTGCGGGTTCAAACCCCGTCTCCCCCATGAGAGCTTGAGATTTTAGAATACAAGAGAAGTTTCAACTAAGATACTCGTATATATATATATATAAAATTTTGAAACTCTGGATCAAGAGCTTGGGGAGTTAAAAGAGAGTAGGCGTTTAAATACTAATAAGTCATTTAAAAGAATAAATTTATTTTATCTATACTTAATTAATCCCATGGCTTGGTCTCCTTATCCTGTTAAAAACAAGGTGTTTTCAATTTCGAATATTTCTTCTGTTTTTGATCTGGTTGAGTTTTCTTTTGTAGATAATAATCAATTCCGCTTGAATTTCAAATTATGACCAGGTTGTAAGTAGATCTAAAAACAAGTGTCAAATTATTAAAAGAAAGAAGAAAAATCTTTTCATAAGATTTTTTTAAAACTTTTATTAAAAAGTGAACAAAATTTTCAAATAAATTATAAATTCTATCATTAAATGTGAAACGCAATATCTTCTTAAAAAAGATCATTATTTTGAGGAAATTTGTAAACCCTTAATCGCACACTTCTGGGTTTATTTCAAGAATTCCTGCTCTGATATTGTTTTTTTAGTTGTTATTGATCATTTAGCGTAGACTTTATCTTTAAGTCGCTTCAGAAGGCAAAGTTGTTCGCATGTTTTTGCCGATAAGATGGCGTTGGAGGTCTTAAATTTTTAGCAAAATCCCAATTAGTAAAATATTACGAAAACTTGCTAACAAATGGCAGGGCTATATTTAATCTTATGTATTTGTTTAATTTTCGTTGATCTTTTAATAATGAATAGTTCTTATATATTATATATTTTTTTATAACAGCATAAAAATATATAAATATAGGCTTATAAGTGATCAAATAATGCCGTAAGATAACCAGTCTAGCTACCTATCGGCAGAATGCTCGACTATTTTGACGTTTTTTTTTTAAATTACAAATCATTTAAACTAACTTTAAATTTAATCAAGTCAGTGGCTGTTTTTCTATAGACAGGAGAAGGAGCAGGTGCAGCCAAAAAACAAAAGCCTCCGATTTAATACAATTTAATGAGACGTTTCGGGTGAATTTTATTTATTCTGTCCTTCAAAATTGTTAAAAGTCCCGGAGTTGGTCAATAGGGCAATACATATAAATTTATGTATCATATGTCCTGGTGATGTGGGCCATCGTAATGATGAATCATTCTCACTAAATTAATACGATGGCCCACATCGCCAGGACATATGATAGATAAATTTACATGTATTGCCCTATTGACCAACTCCGGGACTTTTAACAATTTTGAAGGACTGAAGATGAGTAAATAAAATTCACCCGAAACGTCTCATTAAATTGTATTAAATCGAAGGAGGCCTTTGTTTTTTGGCTGCACCTGCTCCTTCTCCTGTCTACTTTAAATTTTTCTTAATTAACCTGTGATTAACAATAATAATAAATTCATTTTTTAATTTAGAAAAAATTTAAAATTATTGTAACAGTTTGTTTTTCTGCAATTGCTTGATTTTCTTTTGTTAATTCAGCAAGTATTTCTTTGTATTTACCAAAAAATGGAGATGGTGGCATGTAAATTTCTTTAATTATTAATAGAAAGAAGTCATCATTTCTTTCTCTATAAACATCTCAATTTCTGAATTTGTCTTGTTTCCATATAATGAACCATGATGACTTATTTTCTGAAAAGCTTATGATAAAAATAAAAAATTAGTTAAATTAACATATAACAGGAAAATAATAGCTTAAAATTATATTTTGTCCACCAAATGAACTGAATATAAAGAACTTCAGACGTCAAGAGATTAAAAATTCTTTTTTTCTTGTCACTCTGAGCGGTTCTCTATTTATTTTTGTAAGAATACTCTTCTTAATGCAAAAATTTAAAGATAAAATCATTAAATGACTGTGTGGTTTTGAGCTTAATTCAATGTTACATAACTTTTTTAAATTTGCCCATCAACCGTAGGTTGGGCAGGTGAAGTTAATTGAAATTTTGCACACATAAACTAGGGGTAGAGGCCAAGAACTGAAAAGCTTTTGGTAAACATCGGACCATTAGGGGGGGGGGGGGGCTCTAGGGGGGGTGGACCAATCTAAGGTCCTGAATCTACTGAGTGCTTATATCAATAATACTATAGCTGTGTGTGCTCGCTATCCTTGTATTAATATGCACCAGGACAGCGATTACTAACTACTTGTCCTAGGTACTAATTTTCTACAGGTTTCATACTGAATATTGCTTATTTACCTTATTTACCGTCCTTGGTCGATGTTTCCTTTCCTGATCTGGAAGATTTTCTTCGAGAAGCTGTTGAGTTTTTCGAGGCCTTCCTTTGTTGTCACCAGCGACAGGAGATTGACTCTTGAGTTTTGTTCGTAGAGTTCCGCGTATCTATATATATAACAAGTAGAGAGGGCAGTCGAACATGTATTCAATCGTTTCCTCTACTTCCCTACATTTCGGGAAATTGTGATCGTCTCCCAGATTCTTTCTAAGTAGAGAGCTGTTTTTGGTCAGTATCCTGTTAGGATGTATATGGTTTGTGTATTTGGCACAAACCATTGTTTCCTGTAATTGTATTTGACGGTCGGGATGAATTTCGTCGTCAACCTTCCATGGCTATCCTGATCCCACCTGGATTGCCATTCGTCAGTGACAACCTTTTCCAGCCTCGTGTATTCTTCTTTGAGATTTCTGTCTTGTAGTTCCTGTTCAAGGCGCTCGTAGTCGTATTCCAGCCAGCTGAAATTTTGGTTCCTGCGAACAAAATACTTGATTGGCCACGCGTCTCATAATCTCGAGATCGATTGGTGGCAGGTTCATGATCACTTGATGTGGTCACGCATGTTTTGGTACCTAGTATCAAGAATGCTCGTTGTGCACTTGTCAGCTTACACTGGAAGTTGATCACGGACATTCTTTTGTCCCAGACAGCCGCACCGTATATGATAGGTAGAAACAAGCTCTTATAGTAAAACATTGTCGTTTTTTTGCCTAATTCCCCAACTTTCTTTCGAAACTGATTTTGGCGAATGTGCCAATCTGGCAATTTTGTCAGTCCTCGCTTGTAATTGACTCTAAAAGTTTTGTGACCGCGATTTCGAGCTTGTTTCTCTCGCACCAGTGGGAGAGAGCTGATATAATTATATTAGCCTTATGCAATGTCTTCGGCGAACTCGGTTGTGATGATACTCTCTAAATAAATGCCAGACAGTTGACCACCCATCTGTTTAGGGATGATTAAATTAATATAATTATTTTAAAAAAAAATTTGTACTCACTAGGTTAATTCGTCTTATCGGGGTTGTAATCTAAAAAGAAATATAAAAATAAACATCTATTAATAAGAATAATAAAATTTTCAAATATTTTCAACTATATATAGCTATTAGAAAGGAAACTTTATATTAATATCTTTTAAAAATAGACATGTTGAACAGCCATGATCAGGCCATGATTGACTTGACGTTTTTTTTTTCTTTTATTTGACTTCGCTTTTGTTTTGTGCCCTCTGATTGGCTGTATAAATATTTTTTAAAGACGCGCGCTGATTGGTTGAAATGTGAGCCATGCTGTGAGTTGAACTCACAAGTCAGACATCACGGCGAATGTCAAAATTAAAATATTAAATAATTGAGTGTTAGTAATTAATTTATAAATTGTAGCAGCAGCTAGTTAGTAATTAATTTAAACTGATTTTTTTTTTGTTTTGCAAGAATAAATCATATTTCCATCAAAAAATTGTTATTTTACAACTGGATCTTAATGAGTTTCAAAAGATTTGGTCCAGATGATGAAAGGTGAAAAAAAATCGTGTTTCCTTACATACTTTTATCACATCCGATTCACTCCTTTTAATTTCTTCCTACAATCATCTCATCATAATACTATTATCTTTTACAATTTCTACATTCCAAACATTAATCCTATCCTTATTAGAACAAATAGGGCTACTTGTGCTCTTGTCAGATTCAATGATACTAGTAACAAAGACACTTTAGATATAAATAAGATTTATAAAAGGAGCAGGAGTTTTACTCGATTCTTTTGCAGATGGAGGTGCAGAGAAGAAATAATTTACGAAAAATTATATCGAGGATTTTTAATGACAAGACGACTGTGATTGCAATTTAACAGTTCCGGTCCGAAAAGATCATCATCAGGTGTGCGAAAGATTACAGAAAAAGTGAGTCAGCACACAGCAATACAAAAAATTAATCACATCACCAATTTACATGTTCTTGAAAATATAAATTGGTGATGTGATTAATTTTTTGTATTGCTGTGTGCTGACTCACTTTTCCTGTAATCTTTCGCAGGCCTGATGATGGTCTTTTCGGACCGAAACTGTTAAATTGCAATCACATTCGTATTGTCACTAAAAATCCTCGATATAATATCTCGTAAATTATTTCTTCTCTGCATCTCCATCTGCAACAGAATCGAGTAAACCTCCAAGAAAAAGTTGAAATGACGCCACTGTAAGATAAAGTAAAAAAATTGTCTCTAAATATATAAAAATAACAATAACTCTTTCAATAATAATAATGGATAGATCTTATCAATTAAGAAATAATTTCTAATTTATTGTTTTTTCTTTATTTTAGATAGAATATATCCCGCGAATTCAGAAGTATCAATAGAAAGAAGACGTCTGTGCCATCTTTTGGATTATTTCCAATATATGACGAGCCAGGTAAATTCAACATGTTTTTTCAATTCTTCGTTCTTTTGGACGTCGATAATCACTGTAAAAATTTGGATAACTGCTAACTTCTAAAGTTTATTTTTAATAATATTGAGATGATGGCTGAACTATTAGCAGATATGAGTAGGATGGCAGCCAGGAAAGAAATCAGACAAAAATTCAATCAATTTCTATCTAATTTTATTACAATTGCCGACGTTTCGGACGCAAATCGCGTCCTTCCTCAGGACCTATGATCAATGAGACAAACATGTATGATAAAAGTTACCAACAAATTTTAAATACATTTCTTTGTAAAAACTTACAATCGGTGGTTAATGAAATACAGATGGACGTATTTTTTTAATTAACAATATAAAAACACAAACCACGGGTGTGAGATGCATTGTTTTGTACTGTATATATTTGCTGTTATTCAATCATATAAAGGCTTTTTGTTCTTAAATTTAATAATGCCGTTTTTTTTTATACTTTCTCTTACCTATATATATTAATATATAGAGAGAAAGAAGTTTCATGTAAATATTCAATGTCGAGATTTTGATGGAAATACATGTTTTGAGATCCCTTGAGTGCTAAAAAAGTGGGTCTCGCAAAATGGTCTATCTGTGTGTGTGTCTGTCTGTCTGTGTTCAATTTAAAGAATGAAGGAATTGAGCTAGGAGGTTGAAATTTTATATTTAAGTTAGTCATCCCCCTGAGGCGTGAAAATAAGTTTTTAATCAAATTCGGTCAAAGAGTACTAGTACTTTGATGATGTACTTTTTAGGTTTTTTTCGATTTTCTCAAAATTCGCTCTAACGATTTTGATTAAAATTGAAAAATCAGTTATTTTTTTTAGATGTTCCTTAAAATGTATATTCTCATTTTGCTCTCAAAATTGTTTGAAGACCACTTTACTCTTCTACTTCATAGGAAAGATAGGAGTTGCCTTGGTGACAAAATATAAATTTTTTCCCATGTTTATAAATTTTACATCTTGAATTTTAATATATTGGCAGAAACTAGATATATATCGACACAAAAAATCATGTGTGACAAGCACAAAACTTTCACTTACCAAAAGTAAGAGAAAGTTATGTGCTGTGCAACCAGTCAGACCAGATCTTTATTTAATAAACTAATTAATAACTAAACTACCTCACTCTTATCCTTGGTTTTTTTTGCTATTTGGGCTGCCTAGCTACCGGGCTTTAGTCTCAATACTATTGCAATAGATAGTACAGTACATGAGGCTCAACTAATCTGGAATTGGAACCACAAGGAATTAAAATTGAAAGTTACACCCTTTTGTGATTGTGATCTATCTATTGGGGACGTAGTACTTTTTCCTTGCGTGTCCGAAAAACAAACCAGATTGTTGGAGAAATCAGTCTCAAAGTCCCAACTATGGTACGTCTTTTATGACGTAGAACCGAGGATTATAGACAAATTTCAAAATTCTCGCCCGTAATTTCCGAAGGGGTGGAGATAAAAATACAAATTTATTATCATCGAATAAGTTCAACTAGAGGAATATTTTGGCCAAATTTCAAATTTATACTCTTAATATTTTTTGAGATATTAACACGAACATTGCATTAAAATGACATTCGCGCCCCTAATTTCCGAAGGGGTGGAGATAAAAATACAAATTAATTATCATCGAATAAGTTCAACTAGAGGAATATTTTGGCCAAATTTCAAATTTCTACTCTTAATATTTTTTGAGATATTAACACGAACAATGCATATATGACATTCGCGCCCCTAATTTCCGAAGGGGTGGAGATAAAAATACAAATTAATTATCATCGAATAAGTTCAACTAGAGGAATATTTTGGCCAAATTTCAAATTTCTACTCTTAATATTTTTTGAGATATTAACACGAACATTGCATTAAAATGACATTCGCGCCCCTAATTTCCGAAGGGGTGGAGATAAAAATACAAATTAATTATCATCGAATAAGTTCAACTAGAAGAATATTTTGGCCAAATTTCAAATTTCTACTCTTAATATTTTTTGAGATATTAACACGAACATTGCATTAAAATGACATTCGCGCCCCTAATTTCCGAAGGGTTGGAGATAAAAATACAAATTAATTATCATCGAATAAGTTCAACTAGAGGAATATTTTGGCCAAATTTCAAATTTCTACTCTTAATATTTTTTGAGATATTAACACGAACAATGCATATATGACATTCGCGCCCCTAATTTCCGAAGGGGTGGAGATAAAAATACAAATTAATTATCATCGAATAAGTTCAACTAGAGGAATATTTTTGCCAAATTTCAAATTTCTACTCTTAATATTTTTTGAGATATTAACACGAACATTGCATTAAAATGACATTCGCGCCCCTAATTTCCGAAGGGTTGGAGATAAAAATACAAATTAATTATCATCGAATAAGTTCAACTAGAGGAATATTTTTGCCAAATTTCAAATTTCTACTCTTAATATTTTTTGAGATATTAACACGAACATTGCATTAAAATGACATTCGCGCCCCTAATTTCCGAAGGGTTGGAGATAAAAATACAAATTAATTATCATCGAATAAGTTCAACTAGAGGAATATTTTGGCCAAATTTCAAATTTCTACTCTTAATATTTTTTGAGATATTAACACGAACAATGCATTAAAATGACATTCGCGCCCCTAATTTCCGAAGGGGTGGAGATAAAAATACAAATTAATTATCATCGAATAAGTTCAACTAGAGGAATATTTTGGCCAAATTTCAAATTTCTACTCTTAATATTTTTTGAGATATTAACACGAACATTGCATTAAAATGACATTCGCGCCCCTAATTTCCGAAGGGTTGGAGATAAAAATACAAATTAATTATCATCGAATAAGTTCAACTAGAGGAATATTTTTGCCAAATTTCAAATTTCTACTCTTAATATTTTTTGAGATATTAACACGAACATTGCATTAAAATGACATTCGCGCCCCTAATTTCCGAAGGGGTGGAGATAAAAATACAAATTAATTATCATCGAATAAGTTCAACTAGAGGAATATTTTGGCCAAATTTCAAATTTCTACTCTTAATATTTGTTGAGATATTAACACGAACAATGCATATATGACATTCGCGCCCCTAATTTCCGAAGGGGTGGAGATAAAAATACAAATTAATTATCATCGAATAAGTTCAACTAGAGGAATATTTTTGCCAAATTTCAAATTTCTACTCTTAATATTTTTTGAGATATTAACACGAACATTGCATTAAAATGACATTCGCGCCCTTAATTTCCGAAGGGTTGGAGATAAAAATACAAATTAATTATCATCGAATAAGTTCAACTAGAGGAATATTTTTGCCAAATTTCAAATTTCTACTCTTAATATTTTTTGAGATATTAACACGAACAATGCATATATGACATTCTCGCCCCTAATTTCCGAAGGGGTGGAGATAAAAATACAAATTAATTATCATCGAATAAGTTCAACTAGAGGAATATTTTGGCCAAATTTCAAATTTCTACTCTTAATATTTGTTGAGATATTAACACGAACATTGCATTAAAATGACATTCGCGCCCCTAATTTCCGAAGGGGTGGAGATAAAAATACAAATTAATTATCATCGACATGGCCGTAACTAGCTCTTTTGGGGCCCTGTGCTAAACACATTTGTAAAGAAAAATCAATTAGCAATTATGTTTTAGGGCCCCCTAGATCTCTGGACCCTTTGCTTGTGCACCTGTACACCTGCATTTTACGCCCCTCCTCATTACCCTCCTTCTTCTTGAATGTGCCCCTCGCCCTTCCTACACAAAATATCTTGGGCCCACCACCTTAAAAAAATCCTAGCCCCAATGCATATCTACCTCCATTTATTAAAATAAATTTATTATTTATTATAATTATCTAGAAACAAATTGACATTCATTTTATTGTCAATTTTATAATCATAATTTGAATTTATTTATTGAGAAAAATACGAATACGATTCGAGTTCATTGATATTTGTTTAAAATTATTCTAGTTGCTTCTTCTACCACTAGATGGCTCTACTAGTATTAAAATAAATTAAATTATTATCCAACTCTTAATAAAATTTAATTTCACCTCATGGAATAATAGAAAAAATATTGTCACACACAAAATAAAATTTAAATCTACTTAAAATGAATAAACCGCGTAATACACTATAAATGATTAAAAATTTATAATTTCTGGTAAACTGTATATAGTCTATTTTAAGTAAGAAACAATCACAAACATAGGCGTAACTAGGTGGCTTGTGTACAAATTTGTATACTATATATGCCTATATGTCGACACAAAAAATCTGGTGTGGCAAGCACAGAACACAACTTTTCATAACCGAAGGTAAGAGAAAGTTGTGTGCTGCCCGACCAGTCACACCAGATTTTAATAAATTTTATTCATTTAAATTATTAAAATTTAATTTGATTACAAGAGTGGATCCAGAGGAGTTTCTCCGTGTGTGTGTGGGGGGGGGGGGGGCTAATCTGTTTTGACTGGTAGCATAGCACACAATTTTTACTTTCTCTTATTTTTCTTACATTCGGAAATTTAAAGGTGCATTCTGTACTTGTTTACAAAAATATAAATACAAATCAACTTTTGACGTATTAATTTTAAAAATTTTATATTTAAAATAAAATTTAATTCCTAAAAAAATTATTTTCCAATTCAAATCTCGGGGGAGGGGTAATTATCCCCTTTCCTCCTCCCCCCCCCTTGTATCCGCCCTTTTATCATTATGAGGTCAAATGAAGTCTTGCTCCAGTGCCATGCCATTTAAAACCCGTGACTTTCATGTCATTTGATTATTTGCATGCAAGTCTTTTTTTTATCCAAGTGGCTGGCATGTGTATTTGATAAACCTTTTGTGATTGGCCGATAGTGAAACCGCCCCCACCAATCAAAGAGCTTCTTTTAGGCGGGTGTTGGCCTCAAGTCTCTCGCTCTCTGCTTGTCGTTGTCCCATCAGTCGCCATAAGGAGGGCAAGTGTTAAATATCTAATCTGTGCTGTTTGATCCAATAAAAGACGCTACCTTTGATTGTGTTAGTTGAACCCACACTTTCCTCATGCATTTCTCATGCTTGAACATTTACCTGAACACTCACCTGAGTGATGACTACCAATCATCTCAACTGTCCTTCATTAACTCTATCAAGGATCCCTTCAAAACGCCAGCTTGCATCCATATCCAGGTATCCCAAGCCATCTTGCTTTCCTAATTATTTTTTTTTCTTTTTATATATTAAAAAAAAAACTAATTTACTGAACCTTTATTTATTACAAAATTATGTTGATATATAATTTTTTTAAATATTTATTGATATTTCAAACCCATCCCACTCTCTTTGTTTTTATATATAGATGGTATTAATATAATCCAATTCTCAAAAATATTTTAATGGAAAGGTTTTTTTTTTTTTTTTAAATTGTAATCATTTATTAATCTTTTCCAAATTGTTAATTTAGGAAAAGGGGAGGTAAAAGAAGCTGGCTTTCTATCCATCCATCGTCTAAAAATAAAACCCGATTATGACGTCACCCATTCCTAGAAACAATTAAATCGAGCAAAAAATAAGAATAAAAAAAAATCAATAAAATTATTTTCTATTTTTATTATATTCATCAAATTAATAAAAAAAAAAAACTTGCATTTTAAATGTTGACTGCTTGAAATAAACTGGTTATTTTTCAAAATTTTAACCTCATATATGCACATTTTATTCACAATAGAGAATCCTAAATAAATACAAAATTTCATAAGAATTGGAAACAATTTTTTAAAATGCGTAAAAAGTTCTAAAGGGGACCCCCCCCTCCTGGGTCTATGGAAGGAAGAGCCAGAAATTGAATTTAAAAAATCTGGTGTGACTGGCGCACAGCGAAAATTTTAAGTCATCATACTAAAAATTGATTTTTTGTCGGTAAAGTACGAGACTGAAAAAAAAACAATTTTTAATATGATGACTTAAAATTTTCGAATAAAATATCATTTTTCAACTTCTAAAGTTTCACGAGAAAGCTGAAAAAATTTCATAAAAAAGTTACGTAAAAAATAAACCAAATTTCATAAAAAAATTTTTTATAATCAAAAAAAAAAAATAGAAGCAATCGTCGGCACATCTTGAAATTAGGGGGGATAATTGTAGAATTAGTTGAAGTTTTTTTTTGAGTTAAAAAAAATAAAAAAAAAAATGGTCCATTTAAAATTAGGGTTTTTTCAAAAAAACTGAAATAATGAAATAATTTTTGTATTTTTTTCTGAAAACTAGATTAAAAAACAAAATTTTTATAGCCTTGCGGGGTTCCGAAACATCAATTTTAAAATAAGCTATAGTAATTTAAAAAAAAAGAGCAGTTTTTTTTCAAAAATCCATAACTTTTTTTTAGTTGGGTAAAAAAATTTGAAAAAATTCTCAAAAATATCTTTTAAGGGGTAGAAAAAAAAAAAAATCCGCGGGGTTCAGGAAAAAAATTTGTCGATTTGGCATGGAATGACCCATTTATAGAGATAAATACTTGTACAGTATTTACCGGGTATATATTTTTAATAAATATTTAATACAAAAATGTGGTCTATAATTAAAAATTCTCCTAATAATAATATTTCAAACCACAAAAGCTTTAATAAACACATTCGCTCTATAAAAGTTGATTAAAATTCAAAAATTAGTTGCTCTTCAAAATGTATATCTCATTTTGCCCTCAAAATTGTTTGAGGTCCACTTTACTCTTGTAATTCATAGGAAAGATAAGAGATCGTCATGGAAACAAATTTAAATATTTTTCAATGTTTATTAATTATACATCTTACCGCATAGGCGTAGCCACGGGGGGGGGGATTTGGGGGTTCAAACCCCCCCATTGGACCCAAGCCATGACTAGATATTTAAGCTCTATAATACAATCAATACTTTCTCTCTATATATATTTCATATATAGGGTAAGAGAAAGTAAAAAAAATATAATAATTTTCTCTAGTTAAAAAATAAAAATAAAATAAAATAATTTTATTAAAGGAAACGCAAAAAATGCAAGAAAATTCAGAATTTTCCCATTGAAAAGAATTGATTTTTGTCTTGCTTTATAAAAAATTAAAGCCTGCTAAAATTGATTAAATCCCTCAAATGAAAAATAATAAAAATTATTATATAATTAAATTTTTTATTTATTTTTTTTAAAGAGATCGACAACTTGTAAGATAGAACTCGGATCATGAGAAACAATAACAGGCAGAAACTCGGCTATTATAGGGATATATATAAATTTCTTTAAGATGTGAGGGTTGCATTTTTTTATTGCCTGAAACGAGATGAATGAAAAATTAGGGCACTTAATTAAGAAAGGGCGGGCCCGAGCCAATCCGAAGGGGATCCGGGAGGGCGGATTGGCTAGTCATATATTTCATTAGACGCCTTATACTGCCCTATTAGTCGGGGGGGAGGGGGAGAAATCATCCTGAACCCCCCCCCATCGAAAATTTCTGGCTACGCCTATGTCTTACCGAGTATTCTAATATATCGGTTGAAACTAAATATGAGTCGACACAAAAAATCTGGAATGGTAAGCACAGGAAATAACTTTCAATTATCGAAGGTAAGAGAAAGTTATGTGCAGTGCGACATCACACCAGATTGTTTTTGTCAAATTATGATAAAGACCTAAACTATTTTTTGTGTAAAGCCGGCCATTCACGGTCTTTCCAAATGGATGTCATCAATTTGGATTACATTACAGACATATTGCCCCCCTCTGTCCCCTCCTATAGAATGCCGGGGGGGGGGGGGGCAATGTATCCTGCCCCCCCCCCCGTTCCGGCACCTATGCATGCAACTACCATATACATCCATCTGTGTGTCTGTCTCTCTGTCTGTGATCAAAATACAATATGAAAAATTAATATTTTAAGAATTGAAATATTCTTTTTTAAATAATTATTATGTGATCTTTAACTCTCACATTCATTTTATGTTTAAATGATATATATAACAAATCTTAAAATTTCATTTGTTAGAATAAGAAATTTTTAATAAAGTAAATTGTTTTTCACAAAATCCATTTTTGTTTTTAAATTAATATGATTTAACTCTTTTATCCGCCCGAGAGCCGTGGCTCAGTGAGAAGACATTAGCTTCTCGCACCGGAGTCCCGGGTTCACTTCCCATCCCAGGCGAGAAAAATTTATTTCATTTGATTTGACTACAAATCATTTGCAATAAATAGGGATGGGGTTTAAATGGCCTTAGATGCCGAAAGAGACCTTAAAAAAAACTCTGTTATCCACATCTATACTATTATATAAGACAAAGTCTGTCTGTTTGAAGCGCATAGACTCCAAAACTACTGGACCGATTTTCATGGATTTTTTTTTAATGGGTAGAGAATTTCCCGGGGGTGGTTTTAGGCTTTAATTATATCAAATTAGCTTTTTCAGTTTTTTTCGATTTTCTCAAAATTCGCTCCAACTATTACAATTCATAAATTAATTATTTTTTAAACTCTCTTTAAAATGTATTTTCACATTTTGCTCTTGAAATTGTTTCAAGCAAACTTTACTCTTGTACACTTCATAGGAAAAATGGTTACCATGATACAGAGGCGTACCGAGGCAGTTGGGGGC
Organism: Euborellia annulipes; assembly: GCA_023213315.1. NCBI lineage: Eukaryota > Metazoa > Arthropoda > Insecta > Dermaptera > Anisolabididae > Euborellia > Euborellia annulipes. The sequence continues at coordinate 14,344 of JAKCPI010011134.1, read as the reverse complement.
CTGGGGCGGCACTAGAAGAGGGGGCCTTATATTGAATTTTTTTTTTTTTTTTTGGGGGGGTGCTCATCTTTAAACATCCCTCTCCTCCATACACAAAAATATTTTTAAAATACCGTATATTCCTGAACCCCAAGGAGAGAGAGCCTCTCAAAGAGAAATTTTCATTAAATTTTTTTTTTTTATCTAAATTTTTCCGTTTTTACTTGAGTCCTGAGGGCCCCGGGGCCTCTCAAAGAGAAATTTTCATAAAATTTTTTTTTATAAATATATGGGGACCTATGCCGGCTCGGGGCCTGGGGCGGACCGCCCCCCCCTCCCCTGGTACGCCACTGCCATGATAATAAAATATATATATTTTTCCATGTTTATAAATCTTATATCTTGAATTCTATCTAATGTAGGTCGTACTGTCGGGAACTATTATAAATATATCTCGACTCTGGTGTGACAAGCACAGGACACAACAAATGGATGTTTTATGACACAACGAATGGATGTTTTATGGCTGTGTAGATTTAGTCATGATGCGCAGGGACTTTCCAGCCAGGAGATTAAATAAAAAAATATTTTATTTAATTTCTATTTGCCGACGTTTCGGTCGCCAATCACGACTTTCATCAGGGCAAATATTGTCAATTATACACTATCTTTGGTTTTTTAATATTCATTGCAATTAAATACAATTTCTCTCTACTTTGATATGTACAAAAATATTATCATTTACTTGCAGCTTGGAGGTCTTTTATTCAGAGAGTAATTGTATTTAATTGCAATGAATATTAAACTACCTAAGATCGTGTATAATTGACAATATTTGTCCTGATGAAAGTCGTGATTGGCGACCGAAACGTCGGCAAATAGAAATTAAATAAAAGATTTTTTTTTATTCAATCTCCTGACTGCAAAGTCCCTGCGCATCCTGACAGAACACAACTTTAAATTACTAAATGTAAGAGAAATTTGTGTGCTGTACGACTAGTGACACCATATATTTTTTTTAATAAAATATTTATTAATTCATATATCCGAAAAAATAAGGGTGTGCGGTCGGGAGTCGAACCACGGATCCTCCGATTTGTACTCAGACTGCCCTACCACTGGACCTCAGCACGACATTTGGATTTATGAAGTTCATTTATGAACTCAGTTGCAAAGCAAATTTAGTCATCAGAAGAAATGGACCGAAGTACGGCGCCACAAATTTCTTAATTTATTAATTAATTAAAATTGAGGTCTCCTCAATTAGTCCATCTGGATTGCACCTGGTCGAGGGAGAAATTTGTGGCGCGTAGAATTCAAGATATAAGATTTATAAACATAGAAAAATATATATATTTTATTATTATGGTAACCATTTTTCCTATGAAGTGTACAAGAGTAAATTAAAGTTTGATCCAAACAATTTCAAGAGCAAAATGTGAAAATACATTATAAAGAGAGTTTAAAAAATAATTAATTTATGAATTTTAATAGTTGGAGTGAATTTGGAGAAAATCGAAAAAAACGGAAAAAGCTCATTTGATATAATTAAAGCCTAAAACCATCCCCGGGAAATTCTCTAAACATTAAAAAAAATCCATGAAAATCGGTCCAGTAGTCCGGAGTCTTGCCCTACAAACAGACAGACAGACTTTGTCTTTTATATAATAGTATAAATGTGGATAACCATATTAATTTAAAAACAAAAATGCTCATTTCTCAAAAATCTAACTAAAAAGATGAAGAAAAAATTAATAATTTTTTATTCTAACAAATAAAATTTTAAAAGTTGTTATATTATCATTTGAACGTAAAATAAATGTGAAAGTTATGAAATAAAATTATTATTTAAAAAAAAAAAATATTTCAATTCTTAACATAAAAACTTTCATATTGTATTTTGATCACGGACAGACAGACACACAGACAGATGGTAGTGCATGATTAGTTAGGGGGGAGGGGGCCGTATGTAATAAGATAAATTTTCATTAAATTTTGATTTTTTTTTTATCTAAATTTTTCCGTTTTTACTTGAGCCCTGAGGGCTCCGGGGCCTCTCAAAGAGAAATTTTCATAAAATTTTTTTTTTATAAATATATGGGGGCCTATGCCGGCTCGGGGTCTGAAGCGGGCCGCCCCCCCCCCCCCTTGGTACGCCACTGCTCTTACCATGACAACCATTTCTCCTATCTTTCCGATTATTACAAGAGTAAAGTGAATGAAAATCATTCAAATGCATTAAATTTTTAGCTACCGTTCTGACATCTCATGGCAAATTTTCGTAATAGGTGTTTTTTTTTTTTTTTTTTTTTTTGCTTACTTTTTAAGACACAACGCACTCGTATCGGGAAAAACATGCGTAACAGCTTCGCTCCTACTCCCACTTAATATATATAATATAAATTAATATTTTTGTCTTGAATTAATATATTATAATTAAAAAGCTCTCTTAAGATGAAACAATAGTGTTTCTCCTATTTATTTTGAAATGAGTTTTGACTTTTATTAATTCCGAATGAGTGACACTTATTGTTTCTTTTTCTATTATCAAACAAGATAACCTTTCAATTAACTTTCAATAAATATATTAACACAATAATTAATTTTATCACTCTTTGAACTCTATTCAAGTTATATAGAGAATTTTAAATAGATACCTTTTAGCTTTGATTACAATCTGTTGATGCAATCTCTGATTTCAAAAAGGGCGAATTCTATTTGATCAATGAATTGAATTACCTTTACCTACTACTGCATGTAAATTATACAAACTAAAAACGATTAGGTTTTGTTCTTTTTTTTTTTTAATTCTTTTAGTCCTTTAATGAAATGTTTATTGTTTTATAAAAACAAAATCTTTTAACTACTTAACCTTAAATTATAACAGTTCGGTTTAAAGATGTCAATTTAATCAAATTTCGTCTATTATTATTAGTTTTAAATTAAATATTTATTAAATTTGTATGTTTATTTATTGGTCGAACAACGTCTTATGGAGTCCTGGAATCGACCCCAGGATCTCCAGCAGATGTCGAAAATTATTCAATTTATATATTCATAAAATTATAATAATTTTATTAATAAAATCATATTTTTAACATAATTTTGTGACAGTAATAAGTAACTTATTTAAACACATGGTTACAAATATTACAATAATAAATAATACAAAACATAAATACATCCTAAATAATCGAGACAAAATTTTTTAAAAATTTATTTCACTTAATTTAATTAAATATCTGCACTTTTAACAAATTTGCCAGTTATATACAAAAGTATTTTTGTTGAGCAAAGTAGGCAAGATTGCTTTTTATAATTCTAAAAGCCCAAATTTTTAAAATCAGGGGTGTCAAACTGAAGGCGCTTGAGCAATTTTTTTCGACCATTATCAATATATCTAATCATCATTTAATAGATCATTTTAAGAAATCTTATGCAATGTTTAATTTACGTTTCCAATGTTTTACCAAGACATTTCAAAATTTTTTTCATTTCGAAATTTTATATTGGTCCAAATCATATCTAAATGTTTGGTGGGGAAGAATGGGGGTTCATACCTCTCCCTGAACTGATACCAATTAAAGAATTTAGTATTTAATTCAAGTTAAAAAAACTTTAAAAAAATCTGGTGTGGCTGGCGCACAGCACACAACTTTCTCTTACCCTTCAGTAAGAGAAAGTTGTGCACCGTCACACCAGATTTTGTGTCGAGATATATTTAGTTTCCCATAGCACCTTAAATTCAAACTTGACTACTTGCATTTCATTTATATGAATTCAAGACACTTTTAGGGCAAAATGAGAATATACATTTTAACGAGCATCTAAAAAATAATTGATTTTTTTAATTTTAAACAATTTTGGTGAAGCCAATTTTGAGAAAATCGAAAAAAAACTGAAAAAGTATACCAGTGAAGTACTAGCATTTTTAGTACTTTTTGGCCGATTTTGTTCAAAAGCTTATTTTTAGTGCCCGGGAGTGTACCTAACTTAAATATAAAATCTCATTCCGGTAGCTCAATTCTTCATGCGTTACACACACACACACACACACAGACAGACCAATTTGCGGGACCCACTTTTTTAAACTCAGGGGACCTCAAAACATAAATATCCATAAAAATCTCGACATCGAATTTTTGACATGATCGCAATACTCTCTCTCTATATATATTTCATATATAGGGTAAGAGAAAGTAAAAATCATTGCTTTTTTTTTATTAAAAAAAAACTACTCATCGTATGAGGATGAAATTTTACATATTTATAGTTCTAAGAAGATATCAAACTAAGAAATCGGTTTGCAGGAAGGTCCATGGGTGTGGGCCTCCCCCAAAAGGCCCGTGCCCCCCCTCCAGAAGGTACCCCGCCTCAAGAAAAATTGAGCCTTCTAGGCCCCCCCGGAGGATGGCTGGTCCCATGTCCCCCCCAATTCCCTAGTTACGCCCATGGGAAGGCCTACCATTATTTATTTAGAATCATGATTTTCTCAGCATCCCCTAGACCAAATCTTTTGACTTTTAGTGATTATCTCAACTTTTTCTTAACTACAAAGTCGGGAGTGGGAATTACAGGTCCTTAACCCTCATCTTTTATGAATTTCTGGGTACACGTATGATACCCCCACTCTCTTTAATATCACCTCATCTCCCAAATAATCTCGACTATAAAAAATCATTCTTCCTTTTCAGTTCAATTTCTCTAGGATACTAGTAACAATTTTTTTTTCTGATCTCTGGGAAATTCTTAAAAATCTCGAGTGCAATTTAATTTGACCTCCCTGATTTGTTAATTTCATTTGAATTACTAAAAATATACTTTTGGGTTTAGTTCAATGAAATTTATTTTATTTATACGTATTATGATTAGTAAAATAATTTTGGAATACAAATAAGTAAAAAAAATATCATATGCCATCATCCTCAGATAACTTTCTAGTTCTGTAATTATTTTCTTTAAACTCAATTTGTCTCCAACAATAGGAACTTTTTACCATCACTACACCCTGCGCTATTTTTCACCAATAATATTAAAGTTCCTAAATCCAGTAAACTTCCCCATTTGGGGATTTAGAACGTCAAAATGCCTCCAATCCCTGGTTGTCTATAAATTAAATTACATTTACTAAATTTTCCCAAAAATTTATATTTCAATTTGACAAAAAAAATTGATGCCATAAAAATTTAGTGTAACATGTTGACAAGTCTTTTGAGGATGATGGTATATATAAAATTATAAAACTTAATATTATTTTTCATTAAAGCAGCGAGGAGTTATATAAAAAAAATTGCAAAATTCACTTTAAGTTTCTTATTTCAGAAAAAATTTTGCATATTTATCTGAAAATTCAGATAATTTTTGTTAGTTTGTAATCCTCTCGACAGAGATCATTTTATATTTCTTTGGTTATGGCGTCTTCATCCTGTTTTAGAAGCGGAATTTGCACTTGTGCCTCTTTTCGTTTGTTGTTGTTTGCGTAGAGGATGTCCTTTTGCATATGGTTTCCGGGCGTTTGTACTTAAATAATAAATTCCACGAGCCCTGGGAGGGAAAAATATAATATTTAATTATTATTTATGTAGAAAAAAAAAACATTACAACAACCCTTAATTACTCACGTGTGGGGTGTATCTTCTCCCATCAAAATATACTTGTCCGGCGCCGGCTGGCATAATCCGATGAAATAGAGGAACTGATTAGGACATGGGGCAGCCCAGAAACCCTTCTGGCTGTTGATCGACTCGATGTAGTACGGGGTCACCTTAGTATGATCACAGGCCAACGCTTCTGTAGGGGACAAATCTTAGTATAAGCTCTGGCTTTCTGTTTAAGGTAGATAACATATCTAACAATTCCATGCATCGCTTAAAAAAAGACTAGTATTTAATAAACATTGTTACACTTCATAAATACTTCAAACACTTTATTGTTGTTCGCTTTATTACCCTTTAGATATGAGAGCGTTAACATATTTTGTGAGTATATTTAGTCGAGAACTAAGTAGAACCGAATATGTTACTCGAGGATGTAAAATAAATAGACCCAATAATCTATTCTCTAAGCAAAAACTTTTAACATCTGAAATCAGCGTTAATTCATTTTAACGCCTTCTTGCCTCAAATTGCTATTCTGTAAACAAAAACTTTGTATCGTCATTTTGTCAATAGTGTTAAAAATTAATGTCCTTTAATATTTTAAAGCCGGATTTATTTCATAAAAATGGTGTCTTTAAACTAATTTTAACTATTTTGAGATAAAAGCAACGTCGCTGTTAAAACTTTGTTTAGAGAATATCATTTTTTAACGCTGGTGTTATTTACTTTACTTTTTATGCACCCCACCAAACTACACATTTTATATTATAAGCTGCTATTCAGGCCATAGCAGTATCAGATAACTGCACACCTTCTGCTTTTATCTTTACTTCAATAAACAATAAAGCATATATAAAATCACCTAAAAAGATATAAATAAATAAATATAAAAATAAAGTAAAACTTATAAGGGCAATCTAAAAATCGGGTTGCTGAGTTTCTCTAAATTTTTAGAAAAAAATTTTATTAAACAATTTTTTTTTTAATTAATAATTAGAATATTCCAATTTTTAAAATTTTTATTTCATAGATAGAAACAGTTTTTTTTTTTTATTTATTATTTTCTCTTAAACCGAGACATATGCTACATCCCCTCCCCCTCTCCCTCTCCTCTCTCCAAACCATTGAAATGGTCATTTTAGAGGACAGGCCATTCATCAACGTTTGTTGGTTCTCGAGGATCGGCGATTCTATCTCTCAGGAGATATTGATGCTCATTTGAGGAAATCGCCTTTTGCCTCGACATCCTTCATGACACTAATGGAGCCACGTAGGGTTCTATTGATTTTTTTTTCTCAAGAAAAAAAAAAGTTGTTGAGTATATAAATATTTTAAATAATAACGTGACGATTGACAAGTAAAAATTAATATTTTTTTTAAATAAATAGACCAAGATGAAAAAAAAAATGGGTGAATGGGATAAAATTGGAGGAAAATTACTCGAAATAGAAAAAATAATTTTTTTTTTATTTATATTTTTCCCATCTTAACCCCTGGACTTTTTAAGTCACTCTATTGATTGTCTGTTTAACAGAAGATAAAACGGTCCAAAATTTTTTTTCTTGTTAAATTGATATAATAAGACAACTTAAAAAACACTTTTTCGGGCTGAACTTAAGCCAAAAAAGGAGAGGAATACTCTTAATAAATAAATAAAGTCATAGGCTCAAGCTATGCTTTAAATTTGGGACAAAAAATATAGCAATTTTTTGTTTTGCTGGCCATTTGGAGCCCCTTTGTGAGTAACGCCAGGGGCATGATACCCCCTTTGCCCCCCCCTCGCTACGCCACTGCCTCCCTCTCTTTTAACTGAACATAAATCTTATAAGGAGCATTCAATTTAAGTGACGAATACCCCGCTTGTACTTACTTGTCTCGAAATGAGATTTTTTTTAAATTTTCTATCCCAGGAAGCTCTTTTTACTTGGCATTCAATTATCTTAGGATTATGCGACAAGAACTTCCTTGCATGTTTTTTCGTTAGATTTCGTTAGATCTTAAACTTAGGTCACTTAGGTCATCAAGTTCCGGGACGAACACACAGATTGCGCCAAAAACGCCATGTCGCTTTTGTTTTTCGGTAGTACCAACCAAAAGATACTTGTAAAAATTTAAATTAACTTTAAAGGCTTTTCGATCTTCATATTTATAAATAGCTGGCGCAGCATCAAGCACTTGAAAAATGCTCTCCGTGGCGCGCCTTGAAAATTGGCAACCCAAATGACCAACTCGATTGCTCAAGCTGTTAATTTCAAGAGGGCGCTTTTTTCAACCATCGATGCAAGATAAAATCAATACAAGAATTGCTTCAAATGCCCAGGCAACAAAGAAATCTGGTGTGACTGGTCGCACAGCACACAACTTTCTCTTACCCTTTGGCAATAGAAAGTTGTGTACTGTTCTTGTCACACTAGATTTTTTTGTGTCGAGATATATTTAGTTGCTCTTAGCACTTTAGTTCCAAACTTGATTCATAGATGGCGCTGAGCTTCGAATGCTTCCACATCAGTAAAGTGTACTTGTAACGATTTCCACGGTTCAGTCTTTGTCGATTAAGTGGCGCTACATTTGTTTCACCAAAACAATGCACCTATCCACGATTCGATGAAAACAATGGTGAAATTGAACCATTTACGATTCCAATTACTTTCACACCCCCATATTCACCAGATCTGGCTTTTGCCTGTGAGGAAATCTCAAAAAGATGCTCCAGAGAAAGATATTTGACTCCGATAAATAGACTATTTTGTCACCAAAGAAAAAAGGCACCGAAAGTTGTTGGAGTGATATGAAAGGAAGTTGACTATGTTGATGAATAAAAATAAAGTTCAATTTTGCAAAAAAAAAAAATGTCTTTTTACTGGTTAGTCCCGGTACTTAATGACCCATGAATTAGGCCTATAATCAATACATTCCCTTATCAGCCCTGTTTAAAGTTTAGGGAAATTCTGAATAAATCTTTAATTTTATGTATAACAAAAATAAATGTTTCTTTTTTTTTAGATCACGGTTCTACCTTTCACCAACTTCATTCGTCGTACAGCCAACTACTACGCGGCGGCTGTATAGAAATCATCCTCAATAACCCCTCGGTAGGACACTTCTCATTATTAATATTTATTTGTTGCTATATATTTATATTTTAATAGCTGAATTAAATAAAAGCTAATCAATTTTTTTTTTTTATAAACAAATTTAAAGCAAGAAGGTTCTAAATACGTTTGTGGTTTCAAAGCTAATTCGGTTTACGTTTATTTTTTCAATTAGTAGGCTAATATTAGTAGTACTAATATTATAATTAATATATACTAACTTATTGAGTAGTGAGGGTATCCAGGCAGCTAGAAAAACAATAAAGAAAATTAAATTTGTCTTTATTTATTTCATATATTTTTGTCTACGTTTCGGCCGATATTCCGGCCTTCATCAGGACAAATGTTATTTGCCTCGAGCTTATACAGGCCCTTGGCAACTCCTGACAATGTGTTTGAGTGAACATTCGTCGGATGGCATGACTTCTGGTTCAATAGTCACTATTGAAGACTTCTTTTAATATGTCATATTGAACCAGAAGTCATGCCATTCGACAATGTTCACTCAAGACCACATTGCTCAGGAGTTGCCAAGGGCCTGAAAGATCAGCAAATAACATTTGTCCTGATGAACTCGGAATTCGGCCGAAACGTTTAGACAAAAATCATTATTAAATAAATAACCACTAAATTTAATTTTCTTTAATTGTTTTTCTAACTGCTTGGATACCCCCTCACTTCCCCAACATATATTCAGCCACTCTCTACTGTATTTAAACCCATTCTACCTTAACTTCGCATATATACTTAATGTAATAATTTCCTATGGGATTTTTATATTAATTTCGATTAAAAAGGGGTCCCTTTAAAACTTTTTAGGCAAAAAATTTTTTTTCCAATTCTTACTAATTTTTTTTTTTTTTGTAAATATATGATCATAGTAAATAACTTATTAAATTTTGAATTTCAAATACATTCTAATATTCATATATGCATACGGGGTGTGAATTAAATGTGGGTTGCCACTGGATTTTACACATCAAAATATACAAAAAAAAAAAAGAGTTGAATTAAACATACTAAACGACCACAAAAAATCCAGTTTTATTTTGTATAAAAATACTCATCTGACATTATTTTAGTTCTTATACTAGTGTATTTGTTTGATAGTCGAAACTTCAATTAAAATAACTATTTTTTTTGTGTTGTTGATTGTCTCACTTAAGTATCTTCATAATTAATCTTATTATTAGGAAAATTTTTAATTATAGACCACATTTTTGTATTAATTATTTATTAAAAATGTAAATATATGGCGAATTGTGGCTGTTATACAGTTTAATTAGATTAATGATATAAAGGGGATGCAGCCAATAATAAATAAAAAGCATCTATTTTGTTAACACTCATTATTTAGGAACTTTTCGGCTATGATCAACAAAGCCGTCATCAGCCCTCCAAGAGTATATTTTATATTATTAACATACAAAATAGATATTGTCTTAAGAAATATAATACAGTTTAAATGTATATAGTCGAATGTATTTTTCAATTATCAATTACAAATTACAAACAAGAGAGTATAAGATTCAAGGCTCTATACTCTCTAAATAAATACTAAATACATATGAACAGTATTATATTTCTTAAAACAATATCTATTTTGTATGTTAATAATATAAAATATTCTCTTGGAGGGCTGATGATGGCTTTGTTGATCAGTCGAAACGTTCCTAAATAGTGTTAACAAAATAGATGATTTTTTCAGGATTCGAAGTAACTTTGCAGCCAGGAGATTAAATAAAAAAATCTTTTATTTAAATCTCCACAGCCATAAAACATCAATAGATGATTTTTATTTATTATTGGCTGCATCCTCTTTATCATTATTTAAAATACCTGTACAACGTTTCGATTGTTTATTCAGCAGCCGTTCTCAAGTACTGTGCACTTGCTCCGAGTTGTGAACTGTTCACCTGAGTCGGAGCAAGTGCACAGTACTTGAAAACGACTGCAGAATAAGCAGTTGAAACGTTGTACAGTATTTATATTTTTAATGAATAATTAATAAAAACATGTGATCTATAATTAAAAATTTCCTAATAATAATAATAATAATTTTTTTAAATTTTTTTTTAATAAATTGGCCCCGGATGCCCGACAATGGCAAAATGATAATAATTCAAACCACAAAAGCTTTAATTAACACATTCGTGATAAATTTTTTTTTAGTTTGGCGTATCCTAGTCGATTTTATTTTTGATTGTACTTTCGTTTGTTAGCTATATATGAAACAAGCGTCTTTAATTTTAATTTAAGAAAATGAAAAGCTCTTTTAAAAAGAGATATTTTAAATTAACGTTAATGGAATACCTAATTGTCTTTTTTATTTCTCCTGTCTTTTCTGAATATTCAAAATGGCATATATAAAAGGTCTTACGGAGGATGTTGGAGTTGGCACAGCCGGGCTGTGTAGTGCCTCCATTCACATAGAAATCGACGTGTCCGTTGGGCCCCCATTGCCCTAGTACCCCGGCTCCTGTGTGTATCACATCGATGAAATGCGCATCGCTTGGGTCCAAATCCCTCGATTTATTCGTGCCCATATAGAATATGATCGTCGGATCTAATCCTGTGAAATGATCTTTTAAAACCTCTCCGAGTTTCACTATTAAATCATAAAAGGTCACTTACCTGTAATTCGTCCCAATTTGCCTACATTTACATAATTGGCTACAAGGCCGGCGATGTGTGCTCCAATGCTATAACCTAAGAGATGCAATTTGTCAGGAGGGACGCCATTAGGATGTTCCCGAAGATAATCGACCATTTGCCCAATGCATTGGGCGCAAAAACGGGGAGCCCATTCCATCTGTTTAATACACGGCTCAATGACTAGCGAGGAATAATCTACTATAATGATATTGTAGTCGCCGCGTGTAAAATAAGCTGTAAAATATTATTATTAGTTTAAAAAATTATATATTATTATTTCTTATGTGTAAGTTAATTTAATATAAGCTTACATTCTTCCGTATTAAAATAAATTAGAGAATTTTATTTAGTCTTAAATAGATAATTAAACCAAAATTAATTAAATTATAATGACCGTCGGCCAAAAAATAAATACTATCCGTTTATTTGTAAATATTTCGATCCCAGTTACATGGTATCATCTTCAGTATCAAACAACAGATGTTTTGCAAATCGTTAACTTCTCCCTTCCTCCTTGATTATAAAAATTGCATTCATGGAATGCTCAGCTATTTTATCATATTGGATGGCAGAGGTTAAGGTGCGCGTCTCAAAAAACCGTTAGAAGACGATTCAGTACCGAGTTACTCTAGGCGGCAAGAGATGGCGTTAGATTTTCCCACAGGAAAAAAAGGGATTTATTTTATTTCATTTGAAAGGTTCCAGCTAATTAATTAAGGATAAAAAATTAATTATTTTTTAACACAATGATTACTAATTTAATTATCTATAAGATATAGAGCGAATTTTTAAAAAATATCTTTTATTGAATGCGATTAATCTAAAACCGGTTGGGTTTGAGGTAGTGCGTCTCCGTACACGAAAGCACCTCGGGTAAATAAACGGGGATCTCGATAGGAATTACAAATAATAATAATTACTTAAGCGTTTGGGGCTTATTTAATTAACTCAGTTTCTTCATCCATGGTCAAGTAGTTCACCTTTGGTTAACTGATATATCCTTCAGTACTAAATTTTATTATTAAATATGTCGCTTATTATTCTTAAAAGAAATAGAAATTTTTTCTTTTCTTTTTATTAGTACTGAAGACGGTTTTTTTAATTACGAGACGAAATCACTTAATCGCGGACTAAGGCTATTTAGAATGAAAAAACCGACCCTAAAAGTTTTTTAAATAATTTTCTCACCATAAATGATTAATATTTACACTAATCCAGTGTGTTACATTAATAAAATATGGGGGATAGAAATCCATCAACGAGATGAAATAGTATTTATAAAGTATTTACCATCTCGAAGGTCGGTGCTCGGAGCATACACTCTCCCTCCTTGAAATCCATGAATAATAACTTTGGTAGGGTGTTTGTTATTAAATTGTGACCTGAATAACGATGCAGGATTAGAAGTATCCACAAGCTCAGGATAATCTTGGGTTGTTCTAAAATAAAATAAATCCCATTGTTATTTAAAATTAAGAGGTATACTTATGTATAATAAATTAACTCAACGACTTTCAATTGTAATTGAGTTAGTAATCTCTTTTATTTATTATTGATTGGATCTATTAAATAGGACTTTTTTTACTTTCTCTTACCTCTATATATGTCAATATATAGAGAGAGTAAGTATTGAATTCATGTCAAAAATTCGATGTCGAGATTTTGATGGATATACACGTTTTGAGCTCCCCTGAATCCAAAAAAGTGGTTTTCGCGACAAAATATCTCAAGAACGAAAAGAGCTAGGAAATTGAAATTTCATATTTAAATTATACACCCCCCTGGGACAAGACACGAAGCTTTTGAACAAAATCGACCAAAAAGTACTAGTACTTTACCGATGCACTTTTTCAGTTTTTTTTTCGATTTTCTCAAAATTCGTTTCAACGATTTTGATTAAAATTCATAAATCAATTATTTTTTAGATGCTCTTTGAAATGTATATTCTCATTTTGCCATTGAAATTTTCTGAAGACTACTTGTACTACATAGAAATGATGGGAGAAATAGTTGCTATGGTAACAAAATATAAATAGCCTCCACCCTTTTATACTTAGGCCTATAAATTGGAATGTACCGTACTTTCGGAAACCAAATAGGTATCGACACAAAATGACAAGTACAGAACACAATTTTCGAGAAAGTTAAAAGCGACCAGTCACACCAGATTTTTTATTTTATCTCTATATTTCTCGAGAAAAAAAAAAATGCGCTACAAATATGATCAATGAGGAAGGCGCAAGCCTGTCTAGCCCCCGTCCCACTCCACCCTCTCTACGCCTATTGAAACATCCAATCTTAATAAAAAGAACTTGAGACTTTTTTACTTTTCATCTTTCTTTTTTTTTTTTTTTTCTCCCCGGTTAAATTTGGCACATCACAATTGTATGAAAAGAGAACCCGACCAATGATCATAAAAATGTAGATAGAGACAAAAAAAAAAACTGATACAAAAAAAAATTTAAATTAACTTTTTTAAAGGCTTTTCGATCTTCATATTTATAAATAGCTGGCGCAGCATCAAGCACTTGAAAAATACTCTCCGTGGCGCGCCTTGAAAATTGGCAACCCAAATGACCAACTCGATTGCTCAAGCTGTTAATTTCTAAGAGGGCGCTTTTTTTTTTCAAATATCGATGCAAGATAAAAATCAATACAAGAATTGCTTCAAATGCCCAGGCAACAAGAAATCTGGTGTGACTCGGCCGCACAGCACACAACTTTCTCTTTACCCTTTGGCAATAGAAAGTTGTGTACTGTTCTTGATCACACTAGATTTTTTTTGTGTCGAGATATATTTAGTTGCTCTTAGCACTTTAGTTCCAAACTTGATTCATAGATGGCGCTGAGCTTCGAATGCTTCCCACATCAGTAAAGTGTACTTGTACTGATTTCCACGAAAAATACCACTCGATATACTTTTTAAAGAGAACCTAAAATAGTTCATTTTTGAATTTTAAACAAAATCATTACAGCTAATTTTGAGAAATGGCAAAATAACTGAAAAAGTACTTCAATAAA